>CM072257.1:9682618-9809363 GCA_036851935.1 Coregonus suidteri | reverse complement strand
GTATTAGTCTAGTTTTTTCCCCCTCAACTACCTGGCCCCCTGAAATTGACTCAGCTGGAAATCCTTGTATATAGTTTGTTTTTACCTCAACTACCTGGTACCCCTGACATTGACCAGTAATTTTACCCCCTTGTATATACCCAAGTTATTCCCTCAACTACCTGGTCCCCCTGGAAAATTAAACTGAAATGGTACCCCTTTTAAAAATACCCCTATTAAAAACCTCAACAAACCTGGGACCCTCCCACTTTTGACTCAGAAATGGTACTCCTTGTATATAGTTATTTTTTTACCTCAACTACCGGGTTTACCCTGCACATTGACTCAGTCCGGGTCTTTGTATATAGCCCTAGTTTTTTACCTCAACTCCGGGTTCCCCTCCACTTTGACTCAGTACGGTACCCCCTTGTATATAGTCAAATTATTCCCTAAAACTACCGGGCCCCCTCCCAAATTAAATCAGTATTTGGTTTTTCCCCTTGTATATGTTGTTTTTTAACCTAAACACCGGGTTTACCCTGCACATTTACCCCGTAGGGTTTATCCTTGTATGTAGTCAGTTATTCCTCAACTCCCGGGTCCCCTTTGGGGTTTGACTCATTACGGGAAACCCTTATAGCCCCCCATTATTGTTATTTCATTTGTTTTTACTTTTTTCTTTTTTTATTGGGGCAACTTTTTTTTGTTTTTTAAACTGCATTTTTTGGGAAAAGGGCCCCTTTTCAAAATTTATTTCACGGAAAATTTGTTAAAATCTTTTTTGTTTTCCCGGTCTTAATGACCTTTTCCCACAGGTGAAATGTTCTTTTAATTTTTAGTTTCATTGAACAAGAAAAAACATTTTTTTTTAAAACCCCTTTTTTAAAATGAAGATCTGGGGAAGTTTTTTTGGGGTTTCACGAATAATTTTTTAAAAGACGGGGTTCCTAAAAAAGGAATTTTTTTTTTTTTTTTGCTGAATTTATAAAAGGGGGGGGAAAAAAAAGTTTTTTAGCCCACCCAACCAATTGTGCAAGTTCTCCCAAAAAAAGATGAAAAGGGGCCCTGTATTTTCATCATAGGTAACGTCAACTATGACAGACAAATTGAGAAAAGAAAACCCCAAAAAAAACCCCCTTTTTTAAATTTTTTATAAATTTTTTTTAAAAAAAAAAAAAAAAATTTATGGGGGAAAAATAAGTTTTTGGGGTCAATAAAAAAATTTTTTCCAATACTTTTTTTATTACCCTTTTTTTTTGGGCAATAAACACAGGTAAAACTTTTTTCTGAAAGCCCTTTAAAAAGGTTTTTTCACACATGTTGCTGGTTTTTTGGCCAACCCCCCCCAGGGCCGTTTCTCCTCTAGAGCAGTGATTTTTTTGGGGCTGCGCTGGAAAACCGGGATTTTCAACTCCCCCAAAGATTTTCTAGGGGGTTTGAGATCTGGAGCCCGGCTAGGCCACTCCAGGACCTTAAATGCTTTGAAACAATAACTCCTTCTTTGCCCGGGCGGTTTGTTTGGGATCTTTTTGCCCATGCTAAAAGACCCAGCACGTTTATTTTAAACCCCCTTTTGGTGTGGAAGGGTTTTTTTTCACTCAAAAAAATCACGTACTTTGGCCCCTTTCATTTTTTCCTTTTTACACAATCAGCCCTTTCCTGGTCCCTTTTGCAAAAAAAACACCCCCAAAAGGGCAGATTTTCCCCCCCATAAATTTCACAGTGGGGTATGGGTTTTTTTGGATGAAAATTTCACCCTTTTTTTTGCCCCCTAAACACGACGATTTTGATTTTTTTAAAAAAATTTTCTTTTTTGGTTTCACCCTGCCATATACATTCTCCCAAATCCTTTCTGGTTTCACCCAAAATTTTTACAAATTTCAGAGGGGCCGGGACATGTAAGGGCTTAAGCGGGGGGGAACAGGGTTGGAAAATTCCGGGTTTTTGAGTCCCTGGCGGCTTAGTATGTTTACGTTTGGTAGGCCTTTTTTTTACTTTGGCCCCAGCTCTCCAGGTCATTCACTAGGCCCCCCCCGTGGTTCTGGGATTTTTGCTCCCCTTTCTTGGGGATCTTTTTGGGACCCCAGGGGGTTGAGATCTTGTGTGGAGCCCCAATCGAGAAAGATTATCATTTGGTTTTTTAAATGTTTTTCCTTTTTCCTAAAAATTTGCTCCCACATTGATTTTTAAAACCCCAAGCTGTTTACCAAATTGCAGATGCATTTTTCCCCCAGCCTGGTGGGGGTCAAAAATTTTTTTTTTCTGGTGTCCTTTGACAGCTCTTTGGTTTTGGGCCCCATATTGGAAGTTTTGGAGGGGGACTTTTTTGGGGTTGGGGAAACATGTGTCTTTTATACTGATAACAAGTTCAAACAGGTGCCATTAATACGGGTTTAATGAGTGGAGGACAGAGGACCCCTTTAAAAGAAAAATTTAAAGGTTTTGGAGGGGCCCAGAAATTTCTTTTTTTGTGGTGAAAAAAATACTTTTTTTTTCCACCAAAATTTTTGAAAAAAATTTTTCATAAAAAATCCTCAATGTGATTTTCTGTTTTTTTTTTTCCCTCAATTTGTCGGGTCATGGGTTGACGGGGAACCTATGATGAAATTCAGGCCTCTTCTCATCTTTTTAAGTGGGAGAATTTGGGCCCCAATTTGGTGGCCTGACTAAATACTTTTTTCCCCCATGTATTTTAATATATACAAATTTATTTAGTTTGGGGACATTCTCCCAAAATAACCCCAGGAGAAAAAAGAAGAGCTCCCCAGTGGGTTTAAAACCAAAAACTTTAAAAGGGCCCCTTTTTTCTAAACATGGGTTACTTTTTAAAAAAATCTGTTTATCATCTTTCAAACCCAAAATTACTTTCCCATTTTTTTCCTAAACTGTATTTGATGATATCCCTTTTTTCTGTTTGAGTTCTATTTTTTATCCAATGAAAAAAACAAAATTTTTAAAATTTTTGCTACAAAAGTTCAAATCGGGGCCGGGCCCGGCCACTTTTTTGATGTATAAAACCAGCATTACTACTTTTTTCCCTCGAAGTGAGGAAAGATATATTATTACGTGAAAAACCCTAGCAGTACTACTTTTTTTCTCTGTTTATTAAAGGAAGGATAAAATTTTTTTAAACTTTTTAAAAAACCTAGAAACCCTCTTATTTTTGGAGAGTGAGGAAATATATATTATTACTTGTAAAACCTAGCAGTACTACTTATTTCTCTGATATTTGGGAAGTATATATTTTTACGGGAAAACCTGGGCAGTACTATTTATTTCCGGGAAGTGAGAAAAGATATATATTTTTACGGGTTAAAAAACCTAGCAGTCTACTTTTTTTCTCGATATTGGGGAAAGTAAAATATTTTTACTGTGAAAAACCTGCAGTCTATTTATTTCTTGATAGTGGGGGAAAAGATTTTATTTTTACTGTTTTAAACCCCTAGCGGGACTATTTTATTTCTCTGGAGGAACGGATATAATTTTTTACTTTGAAAAAAACCTAGAAAGACTACTTTTCTCTAAAAATGGGCAATATAGCTTTTTTGCAAAAAAACAGATTTTTTTTCTCTCAAAATTTAAACCTTTCAAGTGATACTTTTAAAAAAATACATGTCTGTATTGAAAAATCCATGCCATGTTTTAGCTACTAAAAAAAACACACCAATCTCTTTCAAAAATTTCTTTAAACAAAAAAGCAAATTTTTACGAATTTTTTCTAAAAAGGATATTTTCGTTTTGGAATGAAACCCTTCTTTTTTTTTTTTCCCCAATCTGATTTCCCGGTGATGAAAAGATGAAATTTTTTGTTCTGTTGTTTTTGAAGTCCAATCAAAAAGGGGGGGAGCCCCCAGCCTCCCTGACCCACGGTGTGTCCTAAAGGAGGGGCCGGCCCTAGGGAAACCCAACCTATATTTTTTCCCAAAGAGGGAGATTTTTTCTACTGAAAAAAAGGTAAAAACCTCAGGGGCCCTGGTCAGTGAAAAACAACACTGTCCCCCCCTCTTTTTTTTTCCCCATTTTCCCCCTTTTAAATTTTTGTTTTTTTCAAATCCTAGGCTAACCCTTTTTTTCCCCTTTTTTCATATTCCTGAAAAAAATTTATTAACAAAAAAAAACATTCCCCCCCGTGTGTGTTGTGTGTGTGGTGTGGTTTTATGTAGGGTGTGTGTGTGTGGTTTTGTGGGGTGTGTGTGTGTGTGTTTTGTGTGTGTGTGTGTGTTTTGGGGTTTGGTTTTGGTGTGTGTGTGTGGTGTGTTGTGTGTGCACCCCTTTTTAATAAAGGAGATGTAATTTTCATGTTTTGTCCACAAAAAACCCAACAGAAGATCAGATCAGAGTTTCTCAGGGGGTTCACCCCTTCCCAGGGTCATAAAAAAGCCCGGGGTCCCCCAAATTTTTCAGTTTTAGGGGGTCTTTTTATGTACATTTTTTTTTGTTTACCTCAAGTAAATTTGTTGCCCCAATCATTCTTTCAGTTTTAAATTTAAAAAACATTTAGTCTCTTGTTTTAACTTATTGACTTGTTTCCCCTTTCAGTTTGTTGGGAAAGACAATTTATGACTTTTTTTGGAAAAACGAGTTAAGATGTTCAAAGGATTCTTGCCCAAACCTCCCAGAAGGCTTTGAGAGCCCAAAAGCAGGATAAGAAAGGGGTTTTGGAGGGCGGGAAGTTTGAAAAGCAGGAGACAGTGCCAGAAAAGGGGGCTCTGAAGATCACACGGGCACGCCTAGGAAAATGCCCCAAATTTTGGGAGTTTTGCGGGACAAAGGAAAAAAAAGTAAGAGCTTTCCCTCATGTTAAATGCGGGTTTTTAACCCTTTTAAAACTGTAGCTAAAGTACAGTTTAAATGCTTTGTAACCCCAATGATATTAGCACCCTTTAAACCCACAACCCCTTTTTTTAAACCTCTAAAAGTAGCTTTGGGTTTTTTGGGAGAGGAGAGAAGAGAGGGGGAGAGAAGAGAAAAGAGAGAGAGGGGGAAGTAGCAGCAGGGATGGGTTGGGTTTTTAATTTAAACAGAGAAGGGGAGAGCCCAGAGAAGGGGAAAACATTAAAAAAATCCATCAATAATCCCGAATAATGATATAAATCATTAAAAAAAGTGTGGAATGCATTATGATAAATTTACAGATTTATACTGCGGGTAAAAAAAGAAAATTATTTTTTTTAATTATTTTATAACACCTAAAATACTTTAGGCAAAAAAAAACGGGATGAAATACTAATATCCTCTTTTTTTTATTTCTAATTCAATGAGCTTGCTGTAAATTTCCCAAAGTAAAATTTAAAATCAAATCTAAAAAAAAAATTTTAAATGTGTTTTTGGGGGGATGGGCTAAAAAAGGGAAAAACCCCCATTTTCCTCAATAAGATTTTACACAGGGGCTCTACATCACAAGAGGGGGGAAAGGGGAAGAGGTCAAAATGAACATGATTTAGACGTTTGAGACAACAACCAGGAAACAAGCAAAAACCAGAGATCCCAATAAAATTTAAAAGACATCTTCAGCCCCTTTAAAACGGGACAAGACATATTTTTTTCAGAACGTGCTACAAAGGGGCCCCGCTGGCTTTGGAAAAAAAAAACATTTCTCTTTGCAGAAGCCATTCGGGATGGGCTAAAGGGAAAAAGCAAATCGGGATTTCCAATTTTTTTTTTTCCCTTCCCCTTTTTGGGGGAGCTGAATTTTGATAAAAGGGGAAAAAAAAAACACTTTGATTAAACTTCTCAATCACTTTCAATCAAACCAAAAAACCCAAAAATTTCCCCAAACTCCCCAAGTACAAATTTTCTGTTCCATTTTTGTTTGGTCTGGAGGGGGCCCCCGATTTCCCCCCTAGATTTCCCCAGAAAAAACAAGTTTTTTGTGAGTCAAAAAAGAAAACCCCCTGGAGGGTTCGGCTAAACAAATCTCATAAAGGAAAAAATCTGCTTCCCTTTTCTCTCCCTGGATCTACCCCCCTGAAGCACCCCAATTTTTTAAAAAGATCCCTTCGGGGTTTGTTTTGCCCGGGGTGACAGAGGTACGGGGGTTTTTTAATGACCCCAAAAGGGAGGATTATTTTGGGAAGAGTTTCAGGGATAGCCCTGGCCACAGAATAATCTCCCACATAAAACACCCAAGGGCCCCACATCATGTCCCACATTCCAGTTTTCTTTTGGGTTTTCTGAAAACATTTCCTTGGGACACAGGTGGGGGTACAGACAAGACAAGAAAAAGGGCCCAAGACTCGGGGCCCTGGGGGTTTTTTCAAAACCCCCCTTTGGTTTTTTTTTTCCCCCAACAAAGAAGGGAAAAATTTCCCTTGGGGGAAAGAAGAACCGGTCCACACTGGAAAAAAGAAGCGTTCTGTCACTGGGAAAATTTGGCTTTTAAACGGGCTTTAAATGGCCCAAACTGATTTTCTAGAAAAAGACCCGAAAAGGGGTGGCATTGAAAGTCAATGAAGCCTCAGTTCCCCAGGGTTGTGGGACACAAAACTCTTTTAAAAAAGGGTTTTGGGGTGTACCAGGAAAGGTGTACTGGGGTTTTTGCATTGGCATTCAGGGGTTTCTGGCCCGCTGATATGTGTTTTTTTTTCATCAAAAAAACAATGGAATCCCAATGGCCAAACCTCAATCAATTTTCCAAAGGGAAAATTTTTTTCGCTTTTCCCGAGACAAGCCCCAAGTTAATTTTTTACAAGAGTGCTGGGATAAACCCCCACAAAAAATGGACAAGGGAAAAAAGGACCTTTTTTCCCCCGTTCTTTTGGGCCTTCACTGGAGTCCAATCAGAACCCCTTCGAGGTCCCCACTTTACAAAGACCAAAAAACAGCCACAGAACCCTTTAAGAAACCCGCAAGTACATCAAGGAAAAAATCAGGGAGGGAAACCCCCCTCCCGAGAGGTGCACAATCCCGTTCCCCCTGTCTGAATGAACTGAATGCCATTCTCTTTGTTTGGGGGAGATCCAAACTCCTACTCAGGAAGTCTCTCAGAAAAAGAACTGTCACCTGCCAGTGGTCAGCTCTGGCTTTGTGGGTTTCTGACTTCAGAAAAGGAGCTGGGGTGTGTTTTTACCTAAAAAAAAAATTTTTGATCCGGGAAGGTCCCTTTGAGGCTTTTTCCAAATGGTCAAAGCCCTCCCCAAACTTCTCTGTAGTACATAAAATGGGCATTTAATTTTAAAAACATCAAGGGGAAAAAATATTTAGTTTTGAGAAATTTTATGTATTTTTAAAAATGGATATTTAAAATATGTATTACTTGAAAAACTTTCTGAATCAGTGCATTGAAAGTTCCCCTAGTTTTAAAAATAACATACAATTCTAGGAGACCCGAAGACTAATCTATATGTTTTTTTAAGAAATAAACCCCAAAAAGGTCCCGCCATTGTCCTTCTTAAAACTACTTTTTGTTAAATTTTAACCCGTTTTTTGTGAAATCATGGGTGATCTCTTTTTTTTTAAAGGGTGTCATTTGTTGGGCCACAAAAAAAGGCTTTTGCTTCTCCCGGTCTCAGTCCCGAAGGGCAAACCCACACCCGAGAGAGCTGGCCTGAGTAACAATGACCTGAAGGATTTTAGGGGTGAACTGCTTCCCCTGCTGGAAATGGGGGAAACCCCACTGTAAAATTTGGAGCCCCCCCCCCCCTGAGGTCCCGAATTTCCTTTTTTGGGGCGACAAATGATAACTTTCACCAGATCCAAGTGTGTTTTTCCAGGCCCCATACCACACCAATGTGTTTGGGTAGTGATGATTTTCAGTTTTAAATTTTTTGGGTTTTAAGGGTCCCCCCTTTTTGGATTTGAGAAAAGAATGTTTCATTTAGGCCCAAAAGTAAAGAATGTCACTTTTAAATTTTAAAAGGGTTGGGGGAGAGGTTAGGGGAATTTTTTTGAGCCTTTTGTAATTTTCTCTCTCATTATTTTTCATGATTAATTTATGATCTTTCTCAATCTTTTGGGATCATAGGATTACTTTTTGTTTGTTTAGAAACATTTTTAATCTACTCACTTAAAAAAAAAATTACCCCAACACCAACGAATAGTTAAAATGTGGTTTTTTTTTTAAAATGATTTTTAAACTTTTTCAGGCTGTCAGGCTGTCCAGTCAAGAGGAAGGCTTTTGGGTTTTTGGGCTCACTCTGAAATTTAAACCCCCACAACCCCGAGAGAGCTGGGAAATGAGTAACAAGACCTTTAAGGATTCAGGGGGTGAAGCTGCTCCCCTGCTGGATGGGAATCCCCCCCTTTTAAAATGGGGGACTTGAGGTCCGTTTTTCCTGTAAACAATCAATGAAAACACACCCCACTTGGGCACACAATGGCCCCACACACACAGGGCACAAAAAAAAAAGGACACACACACACAAAAAGGGGCACACACAAACACTGGGCACACCAAAAATACAAAACACACTTGGACAACACACACACACTGAAAACACACACCCCGGATTTCCCCACACACACCACAAAAAAGGATAAATTTTGTATTTTTTTAAAAACATGTTATCTACTGTTAATAATGATACATTAATTTAATTTTTTATACAGTTTCCCTCAAAGGTTGGACACACTCTTAAATTTTGGGGGTTTTTTTTATTTTTAAAAATTTTTCAAATTGGGAAAAAATAGTGAAGGGCATTTTTAAAACTATGGAATAAAACAATTTAAATCAATGTAGTAAAAAAAAAAAGGGGTTAAAAAAAGAACATATATTTTATATTTTTTTAAAATTTTTAAAAAAACCCTTTTTCTTGATGGGCAGCTTTTTCACACTTTTGGGATTCTCTCAACCAAACTTCCCCGGGGAAGGGTTTTCCAAAAAGTCTTGAAAAGGGGTTTTCCCCCAAAAATGCTGGCACTTGTTTGCTGTTTTTTTCCCCCCACCTTCCTTTTGGGGGGCCCTCTGGGCTCTCCCCAAAACCCCTTTAATTGGGTTGAGGTGGGGGGTTGGTTTGGGGGCCAAAGTCTCTGATGGCCCGCCTCCCTCACCCCCTTCTTTTGGGAAAATACCCCTTTCCAGCCGGGGGTGTATTGGGTTTATTGTCCTGTTGAAAAAAAAAATATAGTCCCCCTAAGCCCAAACCGATGGGATGGCGTATTGCCCGCAAAATTTCTGTGGGGAAACCATGCTGGTTTTAAATAGGCCTTTAAAATTTAAAAACCAAATTCCCCCCAAAAAAAACAGTTTGTTCACCAGCAAGCACCCCCCCAAAACACCCAATTTTAAAAACCCTTTCCCCCTTTCTTAAAAAGCTTTTCGGGGTGGGGGGGGGAAAACTTACACCCAAAAATTTTCCGAGATCAAACCGTTTACCCACACCGCTTTTCACAAAAGGGCAGGGGGGTTGGGAAACCAAAAAACTCCCATTTTGGGCCCAGACCAAAGGACAAAGTCCACAGGTTTTAATGTCCATTGCTCGTGATTTTTTGGCCCCGCCCTGTTCTTTTTTATTAAATTTGGGGCCTTTAGTAGTTTTCTTTTTCGCAATTCCGGGCCCTGAAGGGGGATTCACAAAAGTTCCCCCCCTGAACCCCCTTTTATTTGAAAAAAGTGTCTGTGGGCTTGAACTCTGTTATGCTTTATTTGGGGGTGCAATTTTGAGGTGGTAACTCTAAGAAATTTCCTCTGCAGCAGAGGTAACTCTGGGTCTTTCCCTTCCCGTGGCCGGGCCTTTATGAACCCGTTTCAAACATAGCGCTTTTAGTTTTTTGCGACTGCACTTGAAGAAACTTTTTAAAGTTGTTGAAATTTCCCCCTATTTTACTGGCCGTCATGTTCCCAAAATAATGATTTCTGTCATTTTTTTTTTTGCCTTTTTGAGCTGTTCTTGCCAAAAAATATTTGGGCTTTTGGGCCTTTTTCCAAATAGGGCTATCTTCTGTATACCCCCTTCCCCTTTTCACAAAAACAACTGATTGGCTAAAAAACATTAAGAAGGAAAAAAAAATCCACAAAAATTAACTTTTTAAAAAGGCCCCACCTGTTAATTGAAATGCATTCCAGGTGACTAACCCCCAGAAGCGGTTGAAGAATGCCAAGAGGGGTGCAAGCTAACATCAAGGCAAAGGGTGGCCCATTTTAAAGAATCTCAAATATAAAAAAATATTTGGGTTAAAATTTAAACACCTTTTTTTTTTACAAAAATGATTCCATAGGGGTTATATCTTTTGATGTCTTCACTATTATTCCCACAATTTAAAAATAAAAAAACCCTTAAATTTTTAGGTTTGGGTCCCAAAAAATTTTATGGATTTGGTGTTTTTTATACATAATGAATAGAATATGGGGAGGTTGGGCTCTGATTTTATCTGAAAAAAAATTTAAAAATTATTTTTACAAACCCAAAAAATGCCGGGTTTTGGTTTTAATTTTAGCAGTGGTGGTTTTTTTTTACATTGGCCCTTCCCCCGGACACTGTGTTTTAAAAAACCTCCAAACGAGCTTTAAAGCCATACAACAATCCCTTTAGTACCCCCAACTGCTTTAAAAAAATAGTTTAAAAAAAAAGCATTTCTTTTCAATCCCAAGGGCTGGCACCCGCCCCCCCCCGACCCAGAATCACCACTCTCGACGGGTCCCGACCTAGAGTTTGTGGACAAATACAAATTTAAAGGGGTTGGTTAGGGCTTTTAAAACCAAAATCCCCGACTAAAATAAAGAATTCCAATCCAAAATTTTAAAAATTTGAATCCCCTTCCTAAATTTCCCCAATAAAAACCTCCTTCAAATCATGCTGCCCAAAAATGACCCCCCCCCCCTAAAAAAAATGACTATCCCAACCCATTTCCCGGGCTTCGGCCCATGTAAATTTTTTCAAAATTTGCCCCAACACTCTTTCTCAGCCCCCTTGGATGGTTTGTCTATTTACATTTCCATCCCCTTTTTTTTTCCAAAACCCCCTACACTTTCCCCCCACTGGACCTGTACGCTCTTGTTGGCCCCGGGCCCTCACTACATGTTCGTAGTCAAACCCCCCCGGGGCCCCGGGCCCTCCCATAAATCATGCTAGGCAAAAACCCCGCCATCTTAGCCCCATTGGTCCCCCATAGCACACCCCCCCTAGTTTGCGCTCCGCAGGTATATCTCACTTTTCATTCCCAAAGCCCAACACCCCCTTTTGGCCGCCATTCCCCCAGTTCTTTTGCTCCCAAAGGGGACTGGAACAAATTTGAAAAAATCTTGAACTGGGGACTCTTATCTCCCCAAAAAAATTTAAGCATCAGTTGTCAAGCCCCCTTTCCCGATCACTGCACCCTGTACCCAGCCCACCCAAAAAATTAGCCCACCCAACTCCCCTCACCCCTTTTTTGTTATTTATTTTGCTCTTTTGCCCCCCCATTATTCTATTTGAAAATAATCTCTTAAACATCTAGCTTCCATTTTAAAAACCTATTGAAATTTTACTCCCTATGGGCCCATTTATTGCCTTCCCTCCATAACTTGCTACATTTCACCCCATTTGTAAAATTTTTTTTTCTGTTTTTTATTTTGATTTTTTTTTTTTTTTTCCCCCTATGAAACTCTTTTTTGTTTTTATTGCCTATTTGTTTTATTTGGAAGGTCGCAGTTTTTAAATAAAACCTTTTTTCTAAAATGGTTTTCCCGGGTTTAAAAAAAAAGGTTAAAATTTAAAAATTTAAAAAAATAAAAAAAAAGATTTGACTTTGCAGGCTGTCAGGCTTTTAAATTTAACAGAGGAGGTTTGCTTCTTTGGTTCAGCTCTGGGTTTAAAAACCCCCCAACCTAAAGGGGAGCTGGATTTTAGTAACAAAAACCAAAAGGAAAAGGAGTGAACCCTGCTCTCTGCCCCCGGGGGAATCCCACTGTAAAGGGGAGACTCTGAGGTCAATTTTCCCTGTAGTTTGGCCCAACAAGTGAAAACCTTTTTTAAACCAAATCCCCATGTGTTTACCAGGCACACAAAAGTCCACACCATAGGGTTTTTTGGAAACAGTGAACCCTTAATTTTTTTTAAATTTGGTGCTAGCCCGTTTTTGGGTTTTTTGGGGAATATAATGTTTAATTTTAAATTGACAGTATATAATGTCACCTTTTTTTTGTTTGGAATTTTAAATACTACCCTGTGTTACTTTTTTGAAAGGGAAAGAAACTTTATGTGTTTTTTTTTCTCCCATTTAAAAAGCCCTAAATTTTTGGGACATATTTTTTATATTGTAAAAAGGGTAGTCTTAAGTTTAGTTTTGGCCCAAATTTTCCCCTTCCCTTTGCTGTAAATTACATCAAGTTTGTGTTTTACAATTTTGTTTGAAAACATTGAAAAGTTTGTCTTGGTTGGTTTTTTTGGATGAGTTTTTCCCAATAAAACTGAATGGGGGAATATGTCCGGGTCTTTTTGGAGTCACTTCACTTGTATTGCCCAGTAAAAATAAAATATGTTTTTAAAACCTTTTACATTCATGGGTGCACCTTTGGTTTATGAAAATAATGAATGTTCGTGAATGATGATGAATGAAAAAATTTTCGAGGAACAAGGATCATCCCCCTCGTTATTGGAAAAGGGGTGAGAGGTTACCCATGTTTTTTTTTACCCCCTCTGTAATTTCCAAATCATTATTTTTTCATGATTCTTTCCCATATTTTTTTTAATAATGTCATATCAGGATTAATTCAGTAGTTTTTTAGAAACATTTTTTACTCCAAAAAAAAAAGTGTTTTTAATTTTCCCTAAAGGGTTTGGAAAACGGTTTATTTTATTAAAATCCCCTCAAAAAAAAAGGTGACTTTATACTGTAAACCTCATTGAAACTTTTGTTTCTAAAACCCCCAAAAAATTTTTGGGATTTATAGAGCCACATTTAAAATTTTTAGCTTCACTGTCAAAATAAAAGGGTTTGGGGGACTGTATACTCAATAGAATCAAAAATCTGATACCTCACTGTTCTTTCTTTTGACTGATCCTGTTTTTAAAAAAACTGCTTGGCATCTACCCCAAATTTTTTGTACTATAAAATTTTTCTCTCTAAAAGCAATATTATGATAATTTCAAATAATTGATACTTTTATTTATGAATGATATGGAGGTTTCAGGACACTGATTTTATTTAATATGTAGAAAAAAAAAATACTTTCCACTATTTTTACCACCAAAGAATCAGTGTGGTTTTTAAAATGATTTTAACCCCTTTGAGGCTGTCAGGCTGTTAGTCACGGGAAGGCTGTGCTTTTTTCTGGGCGCACTTGAATTTAAACCCCTCACACCTGGGGAGTGGACCTGAGCTACCCTCACCCAGGAGACTCAGGAGTCCCGAATGCTCTTTGGTGGACTGGGGATCCCCCCGCCCGACTTGGGGGAAAAAATCAAGTATTTTAAAGGGTTTTTTTTCAATGTTCTATCGACAGTTGGGGGTTTTTCAGGTAGTTTAAAACAAAAATTCTGACCCCCACTTTTGGGCTAATTTTTTTTTAAAGACTGTGTTGTGTGTGTGGTTTTGGGTTCCCCGTGGGGGGTGTTGTGTGGGTGGGGTGGGTGTGTGTGGGGTGTGTCTGTTTTGTGTGTGTCTGTCTGTGTGTGTGTGTGTGTGGGGGGTTGTGGGTGGGTGGGGTTGTTTTGTGTTGGGGTGTGGTGTGTGTGTGTTTTGTGTTTTGGGTGTTTTGTGGTGTGTGCGCAGGTGTTCAGTTTGGCCAGTGGTGTGGGGTGTGTGTTCCCGGGGTTGTGTGTGGTTTTTCCCCGGGGTGTGTGTTTTTTGTGTCCGGGGTGGTCCAGTTTTTTGTGTGTGCCAGTGTGTGTGTGTTTTGTGTGTTTCCAGTGGTGTGTTTTGTGTGGGGCCCCCTGGGGTTTGTGTGGGTTTTTTTGTGTTTTGGGGTTTTTTGTGTGTTGTGTTTTTGTAGGGGGTGTGTGTGTTTGTTTTTGTCCCGGGTGTGTGTGTGTTGTGTCCAGTGTGTTTTGTGTGTGTTTGGGTTTCAGTAAAACACCTTGGGCACCCAAAAACCCCCCCAGCACCCTGGGGACACAACCCCACACAAACACCTGGGCACACACACACACACACCCCAAAACCCACACACACTAACACACACACACACTGGACCCCAAAAGGACACACACAAAAAAACACTGGGCAAACCCCACAAATTACTCACAATGGAAACACACACCACACACTTAAAAAAACACACTCTTTGGGCACACAAACACAAACAATGGGCACAAAACACAAATGGACACACACACAAAAAACTTTGACCCCACACATACACTAGACACACAACACACACACCCCACCCCCACTAGAATACACACACTGGACACACATCACACACTGGGGCAAACACACACACAGAAAACCACAAAACACACAAAAATTTGGGCACAAACACACACACACACCGGAAAACAAACATTTGGGCACCCACACACACTTGGAAAAAAGTAATACTGAGTGGTGGGTGTGTTTTTTTTGTGTGTGTGTGTGTGTGGGTTTGTTTTGGGGTGTGTGTGGTTTGTTGGGGGTGTGTGTGTGGTGTGGTGTTGTGTGTGTGTGGGGGTGTGAGTTTTAGGTGTACCCTCAAAGACTGTCTGGGTTTCCCTTTGTTACCGTACAGGGGGGGAACAGGGGTGGAAAACAAAGAAACCGGGGTTAAAAATGTGAAGGGGTTGGCTGCTGTTTAAGAATTAGGGCTTAAAAATTTAAATCTTAAATTTAAGGGAAAGTTAAAAACCACCATTTTTACTTTTCTTGGTCCCTATTTTTAAAAACAGCTTTTAGTTTTTACAGAAGCACAAATCAAAGGGGCAACCAAAATTTACTAAGAGTTGCTTTACAATGTGTGTGTCTGTGTTGTGTGTGTGTTGGGGGTTTTTTTGACTTTCTTTTTTTGTGTATTGCTTTTAATGTTTTTTTTTTAATTTTCTATTTTTTTTTATTTACATTATCTTATTTTTACTTTCATGTTTTTTTTTTGGGTTGTAGAATTTTCATTAAGTTTTAATGTTTTGACTTTATATTTATTCTGCTTCTTTGATTTTGTTGTCATATGTGTTTTTCTCTTATCTTTTATTTCATATTGTTTTTTTTTATTAGTTAATTTATGCCAATTGTGAGTTATTTCGTTTTTGGTGTCTTTTGTTAATTTTTTTGTTTTTTTAATTTGGGAGGGGGGGGGTGGTATTTTTTGTTTTTATTTATTTCCATTTTTATTTGGTTTTTATCATCTTTTCTAGCTTTTTTGTGAGAGACTGTGTAATGCTTTGTATTGAAACATTATATTAATTTCTTCAGATTAATTTATTTTGAATGTTATATTTTTGTTAAATATTTTTTTTTCATTCTTTTTTTTAAAAGTGATTTAAAATTCTAAATTAATGATGAGTTTTTAATTTTGTGTTTGGGTTTTATCCATCAGAATTTTCCCGTGACTCACATGACCCCAAAAACATTTTAAAAAGAGACCTCTCTCTGTTTTTGGGGAGAAAAGAAAAGGTGACAAGTAGGAGGGGAAAAAGAGCCGTTTTCCTGATTACCCAGAGAGATTTGAGGTTTTATATCAGGTGCCCGTTTTAGAGAGGGTTGAATTTGGGGGCCCGTTACTTTGGGAAAGGGAGAGTTGGGGTGGAGGAGGGGCCCTTTTTAGGAGTGGCATATAAAAGGGCCCCCAGGAGAGGAGGGGGTTATGACTTTTAGGAAATTGGGGTGGGGAAAACAAGTCCGGGGGTCGGTTTTTCCCCTTAAAAACGTTTTTCTCGCCTTCCCCCAAAATAAGTCCTACCAAAAGACCCCCCTTCCCCCCGCTCCCCCCGAGAGGGTTTTTATCTGGACTGGGGCCCGCCGGCATTGTCCTTATACGTTATTTTTTTCATTATTTTCTATAATTACTTAGTATTTCTTTTCTTTTCATACTATTTTTTTTCTTCCTATCTCTTCTATTTTTTTTTATTTATTTTGTGCCTTATTATTGTACCTAGATGTAGCTTGGTTGTTTTTTTTTTTAAGTGATCTTTATTTCTATGGGTGTTATATATTATTTTTTATTTATTGATTTTATAATTTTATTTGTTTTTTTGATGATCATTTTTTTCTTTGTCCATCTCAAGGCAGTTTTTGGGGTTTTATGGTTTTTGGGGCTTATTCGTTTTTTTTTATCATGGTGGGTTTTTACTTAGATATGGCTTTTATTATTGTTCTTATTTTTTTTTTTTTTTTTTTTTAGTTCTTTTTGGGTCTTCTTCGTTTTTCGTTTTTTTTTTTTGTTGTATATGTTTTTTTTTTGGTTCATTTTTATTTTTGGCAATTACAATCCGTGTTTTTTTTTTTTTTTGTGTTGTTCGGGTTCTACACAAACCAAAAACTGCCAACATGTTTTAGCTGCAAAATAAACAAACCATAACACCACATGCAAATTAAGCAAAAAAAAACAACTGATACAAAACCAAAAAAAACAAAAACACAAAAAAAACAAACAGTTACTGCCATTAGTCTTTTTCAATGTTTATTGGTTTACGTGTCATTTTATTGTCTATTTTCTCTTTGTAGGCTTGGGTTTTTTTGTTTTGATTTTCTTTTTTTCACTCATTCCATTTGACTTTTTTTTTTTTTTTTTTTTTTTTTTTTTACATGATTTTGTCTACTTCTTTCTGTTTTTTTTTTGGTATGTTTTTTTTTTTTTTTTTTTTTTTTTTTTGGCTTTTCTTTTTTATTTCACTTATATTCTTTGTTCATCTATTTGTGTATTTTTGGATATTTGTGTTTGATTTTTTTTTTTTGTGTTTCTTATTTTTTTTGGGTTTTATTCTTAGTTTCCCTTTTTTATGCTAGTTAAGTTTTTTCTTATTCTATCGTTTTTTTTTTGTCTTGCTGGTTTTTTTATTGTGTACTTTTTTTTCTTTGGACAAACACACAAACACACACACACACCCCACCCACACAACACAGGACACCCCAAACCCCACACACAAACCTACACACTGGACCACACACTGGGGTTAACCACACCCCCACCCCACACACGGGCACCAAACACACCAACACAAAAACACACCCCACACACACAAAGCTGGACAACAAACACTGGACACCAACCCCACTGGGTACACACCCACACTGGACACCCACAACCCCCAATTGGGCACACACACACAAAACTTTACACACACACACCCCTGGAAAACACACACAGGGGACCCACACAACAATTGGACCCCCCACACCCACACAAAACCCCACCCTGGGGCACACACACACCACACCTTGGATACACACACACACTGGACAACCACAAAATCTTTCCCAAAATGTGAGGGCCTTAACACAGGGCCCTTTAAAGAGGACCAACATTTCTGACAGAATTGGGGAACAAACAGACTCCTCTTCCAGCACTAAGTGTCCAAAAAACACGGGGCCCTCCATTCCCAAAACCTGATAAATCCCAAAGAACAAAAGACATGCAGGGCACCATCCCAGTGAGGGGCCAGTGGTTGCTAGGCAGTTTTTGGATCCCAGGTTCCAGAACACCTTTTTATCCAGTTCTATCTGCCTGTTTAAAACAAAACACCTAAAATGGGTTTTCCTCAGCTTTTTTGAAAATCATGACAATTTTTTTAAAACCTGCAAATGGGAAATAGCGACAGGGGGGGGTTGCCATCTGACAAGATTTCCATCCCGACATTACAGGAATTTCTGCAAATGTTGATGAATCCACCCCAAAAAAACATGCCCGTCTTTCCACAAGCCCCCCGAAGTTATAGTGGGAGTTATGAGTTGAGTTAGGTAACAACTCCCCCAAAATACTGCCCCTTGTTTTATATTGTTTTAGATGTATCCTTTGTTTTAAACCCTTTAAACCCTTTTTTAAAAAAACACTGTTTTAAAATACCAAAAATGATAATTTTTTTGAATATTTTTTTATGTTGAAAAATAAATTTACAATTATAATGGACATTTTCCCTCCATAATTGCAAAATTGTACTGGATTTTATTTCCCTTTTTCAAAAAAAACCCTATTTTTAAAAAAAAAAAAACCCGTTAATTTTAAAAAAATTTTTTCTTTTATGGGTTTTTTAATTGTTTTTTCCCCCATTCACAGGTTAAACTTTTGTCTGAATTTTGGCCCTGGAGGCGGGAACGCCGATTTCCTCTAATATGACACCCTGCATAGAAAAAAAATTGGGCCCTAAAACCCATTTGGGTTATATCCCAGACGTATGTTTTTTATACCCCCGGGACCCAGTACCCGGGTCCCCCCCTACTAGATTTAAATTTTTAAATTTCATTTGGCAAACTACCCCGGGAAAATTTCAAAAAATTGGGGAAAAATTTAAACCTCATGTGAAATTCTCAGTTTAATTGTACAAAAAAGTAAAGTTTAGAGAGGAACCATTTAAAGTGGGCATGATCACGTAATTTTACCGGGGCTAAAAAACCCTGGGGCCCAAAAATCCCTAGAAACCCAAAGTTTTTCAAGTTTAAACTCCCGTGATCTGGTTCCCAAAGTTTAAAAAAAAACATAGAGAGCGGGGGAAATTGCCTTTTTCTAGAGGGGCCAAATTAATCCCATAAAAATTGGTTTTTTTTTTTCCCCGGGTTTCCCTTTTGAAACCAACTTAACAAACCCCCCCCAGAAAAAGGGGGCAAAAGGCCCACCCACACTTCAGGTTGCCCCGGGTTTTTAAACCCTGCAGAAAAAGATATCAAACAGGGGAGACAGGCTTTGACAGGACGGTCAAAACTCACCGTTCATGCCCCTCAGAATTTCTCTCTCAGACTGAATCCACAAAGTGCCCCGTATAAATACTTTTCGTTTTTTTTTTAGAAAAAAAAACAAAAATATAAAAAAAGCATACCTGCAGTAAAAGATATCAAACAGTGATAAACGGAAATTGACGGGAGGGCACACCCTTTACGTTCACGGGTTGGGTAGACACAATAATATTTTAGATGGGAGCAACAGTAGGATACATACCCTAAATGTAAAGTAATTTTAAAACCCCCAAAAATTTACAGAGCACAAGTACAACCCCTTTTTATAAAAACCTTTTTTAAGGAAAGTAAAAAATAAACATTCACTTAGTTTCAAAGTCCCCTGGGGGAAAATAGCTAGCGGGGAAGTTGTAGGGGCATGACCAACATTGCATTTAAAGCTCATCTTTAAAAATGGTTTACCCAAAAGCCGGGCAAAAACTTTTTTCCCCCTTTGCGAAATAGTTTTTTTCCAATTTACTTTAAAACGGCAAAAAAATATATAATAGCCCATTTGCTTTTTGAACTTTAGGATATATGAACCATTTTTCCCAAAACAACACTTATTTATACAGTTTTAAACCTTTTTTTTATCCAAAGAAACAAAAACCTGCTCTCAGAATATCTCTTCAGACTGAGGACGGGGGACCAAAATTCCCCAAAAAGGGGAAGGCACTCCAAACCCAAATGTTGTTCTTTTAAAAAAAAATAGTAAAAAAAAAAATTTCTAAATTTCCCAAGACCCCTCGATTAAAAACCTTACTACAATGGCGGGAAAAAAAATTTTTAAAAATTTATTAAAACAAAAATTTTTGGAAAAATTTTTTTATATCACCCCTTTTCCCGAGGTTTAATGGTTTTACCCGCTTTTCCCATTACCACGAACTGCACCGTTTTTGCTGGTACATTGATCCAGGGGCATGGGGAAAATTTAAAAATTTTTACTTTGTTTTCCCTTTTTTCTTTGCCCGAATCTTTTTTTTGTCTTTTCCTCATCATTTTTTAAGAAATTTGGATCATTTTTTCTGGGGGTTACAAAAACCATTATTGGAAAAGCCCACTTGAAAAAAACCCCAAGGAAGTGGCGTTTTTGGGGCCTTTCCCCAAATTTTTTAAGCTTTATTACGGGGCAGCAAAGGAAAGGGCATTTAGGGTTTCCCTGATCAGTTGGACACTGTTGCCCCCCTGTGGCATTAACGTCTGCCAACACTGGGTTTCCCTGATCAGTTGGACACTGTTGTCCCCCTGTGGCATTAACGTCCTGCCAACTGGGTTTTCCCTGATCAGTTGGACACTGTTGTCCCCCCTGTGGCATTAACATCCTGCCAACTGGGTTTCCCTGATCAGTTGGACACTGTTGCCCCCCTGTGGCATTAACGTCCTGCCAACTGGGTTTTTCCCTGATCAGTGGACACTGTTGTCCCCCTGTGGCATTAACGTCCTGCCAACTGGGTTTCCCTGATCAGTTGGACACTGTTGTCCCCCTGTGGCATTAACGTCCTGCCAACTGGGTTTCCCTGATCAGTTGGACACTGTTGTCCCCCTGTGGCATTAACGTCCTGCCAACTGGGTTTCCCTGATCAGTTGGACACTGTTGCCCCCCTGTGGCATATGGCTTAACGTCCTGCCAACTGGGTTTCCCTGATCAGTTGGACACTGTTGTCCCCCTGTGGCATTAACGTCCTGCCAACTGGGTTTCCCTGATCAGTTGGACACTGTTGTCCCCCTGTGGCATTAACGTACGTCCTGCCAACTGGGTTCCCCTGATCAGTTGGACACTGTTGTCCCCCTGTGGCATTAACGTCCTGCCAACTGGGTTTTTCCCTGATCAGTTGGACACTGTTGTCCCCCTGTGGCATTAACGTCCTGCCAACTGGGTTTCCCTGATCAGTTGGACACTGTTGCCCCCCTGTGGCATTAACGTCCTGCCAACTGGGTTTCCCTGATCAGTTGGACACTGTTGTCCCCCTGTGGCATTAACGTCCTGCCAACTGGGTTTCCCTGATCAGTTGGACACTGTTGTCCCCCTGTGGCATTAACGTCCTGCCAACTGGGTTTCCCTGATCAGTTGGACCACTGTTGCCCCCCCTGTGGCATTAACGTCCTGCCAACTGGGTTTCCCTGATCAGTTGGACACTGTTGTCCCCCTGTGGCATTAACGTCCTGCCAACTGGGTTTCCCTGATCAGTTGGACACTGTTGTCCCCCTGTGGCATTAACATCCTGCCAACTGGGTTTCCCTGATCAGTTGGACACTGTTGCCCCCTGTGGCATTAACGTCCTGCCAACTGGGTTTCCCTGATCAGTTGGACACTGTTGTCCCCCTGTGGCATTAACGTCCTGCCAACTGGGTTTCCCTGATCAGTTGGACACTGTTGTCCCCCTGTGGCATTAACGTCCTGCCAACTGGGTTTCCCTGAATCAGTTGGACACTGTTGTCCCCCTGTGGCATTAACGTCCTGCCAACTGGGTTTCCCTGATCAGTTGGACACTGTTGCCCCCCCTGTGGCATTAACGTCCTGCCAACTGGGTTTCCCTGATCAGTTGGGACACTGTTGTCCCCCTGTGGCATTAACGTCCTGCCAACTGGGTTTCCCTGATCAGTTGGACACTGTTGTCCCCCTGTGGCATTAACGTCCTGCCAACTGGGTTTCCCCTGATCAGTTGGACACTGTTGTCCCCCTGTGGCATTAACGTCCTGCCAACTGGGTTTCCCTGATCAGTTGGACACTGTTGTCCCCCTGTGGCATTAACGTCCTGCCAACTGGGTTTCCCTCTGATCAGTTGGACACTGTTGCCCCCCTGTGGCATTAACGTCCTGCCAACTGGGTTTCCCTGATCAGTTGGACACTGTTGCCCCCTGTGGCATTACAGTTTTTCTCAATTGCTAAAACACTAAAACCCATTGGCTGAACAAAGTTCTCAGTTTGCCTGGACTCTTTTAGCTAATTATGCAGTCTGTTGTCAATACCTTAAACCATTTCACATGGTAAAACACAATATGCAGATCTCACTTAGACTTTTCAGCAAAACTCTAAACACATTCTCATTCTCAAAACACATTCTGCACTCTAATGCACATGTCATCCATACTGGTAAACACAAGTGGCAACAATCAAATACAAATAGAGAACACATGTCATTGATTGAACACAACCACTCAAAATGGATTTAACCTGTTTCAAATGATGCGACACAACCAATATAAGGCAGTTCAGAGAGCAAACAGGTTGTTGAAGGTGGGAAGGAGAAAGTCTGAGAATGGATAGAAGAAACAATGTGAGAGGACGAGGACGAGTGCGTATGCCAGGTGGGCGACGAGGAGGAAGAGGAGGAGGAGGAGGGCAAGAAAGAGGAAGAGGAGGACGAAGAGGAAGACAAAGAGTGGAAATATCTGATGAAATTCGAGCAACAGTCATAGACCATGTTCTTGTCCATGGACTGACAATGAGGGAAGCTTGACTTAGAATGCAACCCAATTTGAGCCCGATGTTCTGTGTCCACCATAGTAAGGACATTCAGAGAAGAGAACAGGTACAGTGTACTACTGTATTTTTGTAATTGCAAATTTACTGTACTACACTATATGCAGCTGTTTCAATAGACATGTGTAAAGTTAATCACTGTATGTATTGTACTGCATGAATATGTTTTGTAACTGCACAACTACTTTTTGTAGAATTGCAAGGCTGCCACATGCAGGTGGAAGGACAGCTATATTCACTCGGGAGCAAGAGGCCGTTATAGTTGGCATGGTCCTTCAAGATAATGCAATACGACTCAGTGAAATCCAGGAACGAGTGATACAAGACAACACACACTTCCAGGGAATCGAACAGTTGTGAGCGTTTCCACTATTGACCGTGTCCTCCGTCGTAACAGAATGCGAATGAAAAACAAGTATACAGAGACCTTTTGAGCGCAACTCACCAAGGGTGAAAGAACTGCGAGCTCAGTATGTGCAAGTAAGTGTACATTCAGAAACATTTACTGTAATCCAGATTGTCTACAGTACTAACACATACTATGTGAATGACATTACTCTTCAGTACATCCAATGTATGTGAATCAATCAATAGATTTTGACTGGTTGTAGGTTCATATCAACAAAGAACAAGAATTACAGTTTCGCAGAGACAAAGGACAAGTTTGTGAGATGCAGGGTACAGTACTGTAAAAATAGGGGTTACAAGGAGGAGGAAGAACAAAAACAAAATTGCAAAGAGCAAAAGCAGAGTAGTAATTTCTTATAAATGTTTAGCTACTATGATAGAACATGTTTTCGTTCATCAAAAGACAATGACGGAAAAATATGAAATTTGTTTTGAGATTAAAAATGTACTTCTCCCTGAGAACTGTATGTTTTGAACAATGTGTTTTCTATTTTTCTGTGTATTGTTTACTGACTGCTTGAGAGTGTTTATCATTTTGATCACTTTGTTTATGATTTGAGAGCAGTGTTTGATTTTGAACACAGGTAAAAACTGTTTTGAGGGTGAATGTTTCATTTTGTGAGAGGAGTCAGAGGTTTTGTAAATAGTGCTTGAATATGAGGTTTTGTGTTTAATGTTTTCAGGAAATGGAGCAAGGTTTCAGAAATTGTGTTTTAGCAATTGAGAACAACTGTAATGCCAAACACCACAGACTACAATTAAAATGTACTTTCCATAAATATGACCATTTACGTCACATTAAATTAATCTATTTTTCATATATCACTTCTAAACTGACAAATAAACATCAAATATACCTTTTACAAATACATCAGCATGTTTAATACATTTGTTTCAAGCAATAGAGCATATGCTTTGAATACCAAATATGCAGTTTTGGCCAAATTCTCATATCACTTTGCTCAATGTGTCACATCCAAGGCTTTTGTATGGCTGTTGAAATGTGCAGAACAGTAATCAGCTATGCCTGCCCCATATGTACGGCCCTCTTTTGAGTTGTTGCTGGTGCTGCTTTACTTTATGGACTGTGTCATGTGACCTGCGCCTCCCCTTGTCACACTCCATTGAAGCAGCATCAGCTCTCACAACTCCTCTCTGATTGCTTCCAGTGTCGCCAAAGTGCTGCCAATACACAATTAGTCCATCCCATCTGATATAGCAGTGGCTCCCTCATTGAACGTGGCTACTGCCATACTGACAATGCGGCTTTTGCCCACGAAGACAGTTTTTGGGGCGTCACGACCATATTAGAGTTCAGACGTTCATTTGCATTCTGGGTTCCTCCGTGCTACATTCTTTTGAGGATGTTATCATTTGACATCCTGTGATATACAGGTACCATTTTCTGTGCATCCTCTCAATTAAAGAATGTATGGCCTCCATGTTTTTTGCGACTGGGTGGATCTTCACCATTTTCTAGGGCTGGCTGGTACCAGCACCAATGTACACACCTATCCCGTAGTTGGAAGTGAATCCTCTCTTGTGCCAAGAGCCATCAAAGGATCCATGAATGTCTATGATGGCATCCTCATCCTCCTTCAGCAACTCTGCTATGTCTGGGTCTATATCTGCATATTCTAATTAGCTTGCAGCACTCCCCATTGGCTGTTGCCCTCTCTGAATCTATGCTACTAAAGTGGGGGGAAAAAAGTACTTATTATGATGTCTGTCGACATTACAGTCATAACTGCAGGACTAAATATCAGCATGTTACCCTATGTACATATTAGCATATCAGCATGTTACCCTATGTACATATTAGCATATCAGCATGTTACCCTGTGTACATATTAGCATATCAGCATGTTACCCTATGTACATATTAGCATATCAGCATGTTACCCTATGTACATATTAGCATATCAGCATGTTACCCTATGTACATATTAGCATATCAGCATGTTACCCTATGTACATATTAGCATATCAGCATGTTACCCTATGTACATATTAGCATATCAGCATGTTACCCTATGTACATATTAGCATATCAGCATGTTACCCTATGTGCATATTAGCATATCCAGCATGTTACCCTATGTACATATTAGCATATCAGCATGTAACCCTATGTACATATTAGCATATCAGCATGTTACCCTATGTACATATTAGCATATCAGCATGTTACCCTATGTGCATATTAGCATATCAGCATGTTACCCTATGTACATATTAGCATATCAGCATGTTACCCTATGTACATATTAGCATATCAGCATGTTACCCTATGTACATATTAGCATATCAGCATGCATTTACTTTATGTAAAGCTAATTTCTCAGTAATCACAGTTGGCTACTAAATATTATTTATACACAGCAAGTCACCTGACAATAATGGGCTACTCTCCCTTTTTATTGACCTGTCACTCTCCTGTCATGTCTCTGATATGAGCTGAGACTCAAGGAAGGAATCCCTAGGACTTTTGTTTATTTTCCTTAGAGCTGCATAACCAAGTCCAAGTTCGTGTGCTAGAAGAACCATCCTCACATTTATATAAAAATGCCAACATCTCCCCTGGAGCACTCCTGCAGCCTGGAGGAAGTGTAAACACTCCTCCTAAATGCATCACGATCACCTTCTCAGGGTGCACATTCTATCATGACAGAATTACAGAATCCCTGGTTGGTGGAGGTCTATGGTGATTTTCAGTCCAGTGTTTAGACACTTAGGGCAAATCAAATCATGTACAAGTTGGTTTCTTTGTGACATGTGGAATAAAAGCCACTGTTGGCTGTCTGTCTGTCTGCTGTCTGGTTGATCGCTGCTAGCTGTCATCTTCATCTCAACTAATGTGCGTCTCGACGCGCTGCTGCCGGCCTCCTCCTTTTCCTCCTCTACCTGTACTGCCACTGCCTGGATCGGCTGATCAGGCTCATGTTTTCTTTCATTCACTGCTTTTCTCACATTGGCTAACTGAGATCGCCTATTTTTATTCACATACTGTAGGTATATTCTTCGAGATTTTCTCATTTTGTCTCTCTTTACGTGGATTCCTCGCAGGAGATAATTTTCAAACGAGGGAAGCGCTGTGCGGCACGTGAGGCCTTTTAACCAATCAGGTTGCCGGAAAGTGCCATTAAAATGCCAGTAACCAATCAGGTTGCCGGAAAGTGCCATTTAAATGTCAGTAACCAATCAGGTTGCCGGAAAGTGCCATTAAATGCCAGTAACCAATCAGGTTGCCGGAAAGTGCCATGAAAATGTCAGTAACCAATCGGATGTCAGTAAACGCCTCCTCTTTCAGCACTACGTCACAAAGGATATAGCCATGTATGGACTAGTAATGATCTGCTCCGGAAAACAAGCTGTTGAATTATATATGATTCAACATGGAGAGTTTGAAAAATAGCGGTTGAATTATATATGATTCAACATGGAGAGTTTGAAAAATAGCGGTTGAATTATATATGATTCAACATGGAGAGTTTTGAAAAATAGCTGTTTAATTATATATGATTGAACATGGAGAGTTTGAAAAATAGCGATTTAATTATATATGAATCAACATGGAGAGTTTGAAAAATAGCGTTTGAAATATATATGATTCAACATGGAGAGTTTGAAAAATAGCTGTTGAAATTATATATGCTTCAACATGGAGAGTTTGAAAAATAGCGGTTGAATTATATATGATTCAACATGGAGAGTTTGAAAAATAGCTGTTGAAATTATATATGATTCAACATGGAGAGTTTGAAAAAATAGCGGTTGAAGTTCTACATGAAAACATGCTAAAAAAAAAACGACATTTATGCTAGGTGTAGTTGGGATAAAATGATACAAAATCAAGTATTTATATACATTATTGCCGATGTAATTGTACATTTTTATGAAAGTATGGAAGTTATTGTTCCAAAATATCCCAAAATCGGAACATTGACAGATGGAAGCAAAATCAAAATTTTTGCCTGTGGTGCCTGGCCTTAATATTTTACAATTGGTTTCGATTTATAATGTCCGATTATCAAATGGGCATGAACAGGGTCAGGGGAACAGCTCGACTAGTGAATGGAGCCTGCTTTCCTGCCTGTTCGTTTTAGTTTTTCAATCATATGCTGTGTATACTCTGGTTATTTCACTCCAAAACCCCACCACTGTTTGAGGAGCATGCAGCCTCTCGCTGCCCGACAGGTGATATTCCGCCCAAACTCTGTATGCCATGGGCTCTCCAACCCTGTTCCTGCAGCTACCCAGTGCTTCATTTGGGAAAACCAGGTGGAATCTGTTTTTGTCACACCCTGGCTCTGGGACTCTATATGTTGAGCCAGGGTGTGTGCATTCTATGTGTTCATTCGATGTGTTCTGTTTCTTTGTTGGGTGTTCTAGGTTGTCTGTTTCTATGTTTGCCTGTGTGACTCCCAATCAGAGGCAATGAGTGTCAGCTGTCGGCTGGTTGTCTCTGATTGGGAGCCATATTATCTGTATGTTTTCCCTTGGGTGTTGTGGGGTTTTTGTTCCGTGTCGGTATGTTTAACCGTGGACTTCACGAATCGTGTTTTTGTTTTGGTTAGTACTTTAATTAAATAAAGTAATGTTTGTTTCACACGCTGCGCCTTGGTCTACTCACTCCTACGACGATCGTGACAGAAAAACCCACCATACAACGACCAAGCAGCGTGTCCAGGAGCAGGCAGACTGGACATGGGAGGATCGCTGGCCATGGAGTGAGACTGACGAGAGGCAACCCCAAAAAAAATTTTAGGGGGGGGCACAGGGCATGGACGATGGGGCTGACGGAGGCAGAGAAGGGGCGTATTCAAAAGGCCACCAGGTTACGGGGGCTACTGGTCAAAGTAGGGAAAGGAGGTTTAGAGGCACGGCGAGAGGTACTGGGGTGTGTTACCAGTCCGGTCCGGCCCGTTCCAGTTCCCGGGGTAGAGCCAGTGGTGTGTGTCCCCAGTACGGTCCGGCCTGTTACGGCCCCTCGCACCAAATGGACGGTGCGCGTCGCCAGCCCGACCCGGCCTGTTCCTGCCACTCGCACCAAACCTACGGTGCGCGTCGCCAACCCAGCCCGGCCTGTCCCTGCACCGCGCACCAGGCCTACGGGGTGCGTCGTCAGCCCAGCCCGGCCTGTCCCTGCTCCACGCACCCAAACCTACGGTGTGCGTCGCCAGCCCAGCCCGGCCTGTCCCTGCTCCACGCACCAAGCCTACGGGGTGCGTCGTCAGCCCAGCCCGGCCTGTCCCTGCTCCACGCACCAAGCCTACGGGGTGCGTCGCCAGCCCAGCTCGGCCTGTCCCTGCTCCACGCACCAAGCCTACGGGGTGCGTCGCCAGCCCAGCCCGGCCTGTCCCTGCTCCACGCACCAAACCTACGGTGTGCGTCGCCAGCCCGGCCCGGCCTGTTCCTGCCACTCGCACCAAAACTACGGTGCGCGTCGCCAGCCCGGCCCGGCCTGTTCCTGCCACTCGCACCAAGCCTACGGGGTGCGTCGCCAGCCCAGCCCGGCCTGTCCCTGCTCCACGCACCAAACCTACGGTGTGCGTCGCCAGCCCGGCCCGGCCTGTTCCTGCCACTCGCACCAAACCTACGGTGCGCGTCGCCAGCCCGGCCCGGCCTGTTCCTGCCACTCGCACCAAGCCAGGGGTGCGAGTCGCCAGCCCGGCCCGGTCTGTTCCTGCCACTCGCATCAAGCCAGGGGTGCGAGTCGCCAGCCTGGTCCAGCCTGTTCCTGCCACTCGCACCAAGCCAGGGGTGCGAGTCGTCATCCTGGTCCAGCCCGTTCCTGCCACTCGCACCAAGCCAGGGGTGCGAGTCGTCAGCCTGGTCCAGCCCGTTCCTGCCACTCGCACCAAGCCAGGGGTGCGAGTCGTCAGCCTGGTCCAGCCCGTTCCTGCCACTCGCACCAAGCCAGGGGTGCGAGTCGTCAGCCTGGTTTCAGCCCGTTCCTGCTACTCGCACCAAGCCCGGGTTGCGAGTCGTCAGCCTGGTAAGACCGGTCAGCTGCTCCACAACGGAGCGTAAGCAATCCGCTCCGTCAATGTCCAGTCCAGATCCAGCCAGCGGGGTCAGACCGGACCAGGGGCGCTACGGGGGAATTATGGAGGGGTGGTGGTCAAGGCCGGAGCCGGAGCCGCCTCCGAGGAGGAATGCCCACCCAGCCCTCCCCTGTTTGGGGTTTTGTTAAGACGCGGTCGCAGTCCGCGCCTTTGGGGGGGGTACTGTCACACCCTGGCTCTGGGACTCTATATGTTGAGCCAGGGTGTGTGCATTCTATGTGTTCATTCGATGTGTTTCTGTTTCTTTGTTTGGGTGTTCTAGGTTGTCTGTTTCTATGTTTGCCTGTGTGACTCCCAATCAGAGGCAATGAGTGTCAGCTGTCGGCTGGTTGTCTCTGATTGGGAGCCATATTTATCTGTATGTTTTCCCTTGGGTGTTGTGTGGTTTTTGTTCCGTGTCGGTATGTTTAACCGTGGACTTCACGAATCGTGTTTTGTTTTGGTTAGTACTTTAATTAAATAAAGTCATGTTTGTTTCACACGCTGCGCCTTGGTCTACTCACTCCTACGACGATCATGACAGTTTTGGATCGTCAATAGTAACATGTTTTCACAAGGAAACATATTTCACTAAACGGTTGACAGCCCTTCTCTCTGCGCGCTCGAAAAATTTATGAAGGATAGAGGGGAGGAGATGGGAAACGCACGGTGGTGAGATATTCTGTAGCTAAAAGTAATATGTCATCCTATTAATTATGAACATATTTGTTTTCTTCCTATTACTAGACTATATTAAAATCTAATTCTGTAAAACCGGAAGGCTAACTCTGTAAGCTGCCCTGCACAATCAATGAACCAACAGCATCGCCTAGGCCTATACGTTCTCTCCCAGACTCATGGATAGGAAGTGTGGAGTGTAACATAAGGTAACCAGTCCATCCAGTATGTATAATAATACAGTCATCACTCAAAGAGAGATAGAGATTGTTCCAGAGTAGAGAGTGTTCCAGAGTAGAGAGTGTTCCAGGGTAGAGAGTGTTCCAGAGTAGAGAGTGTTCCAGAGTAGAGAGTGTTCCAGAGTAGACAGTGTTCCATGGTAGAGAGTGTTCCAGAGTAGAGAGTGTTCCAGAGTGAGAGATAGTCTATAGACCTGTGTTCTCAAAACAGGCTTAAAACAAAACAAGCAACAACATTTTCTCTTTCTAATCTACTGTTAACTCTTTTCACTCAGGAAGGTATTTTGTGTGAAAGAGAGACAAATAAATATTGTGGAAAGGCTGTGTGTTCATTAGTGCCCACCGTAGCAAAACGTTTGGCAACAGAAACCGTTAGGTCACGTTGTACAGCTTATGTACTGTTTATGCAACATTTTAAAACTGTTGGCTGCGGTGTAAACTAATGAATACGACCCAGGTTGTAGCCTACAACTCGGCTGTTGATGTCTGCCTCATGCTGAAACCTGTATGTAGCCTGAGGGGTGGACTATGATGCAAGCTAGATATACTGTTTTTTCAAAGCTTATCTAGCTTATCTGTTTTTTCAAAGCTTCACATTCCAGATCAGACTTCACCCATAAGAATACACAGAGTGCTAGTCATCAGGAAGGTGCTCTCTCAGCAGAACTGAAAATATCTCAATGACTTGACATGTTCTGGTTGTGAATTCAGGCTACAAGGTGAGAATCATTCCAGGGATTATTATCAAGTGGTAGAGAAATGTAATGTATGGTGTAATTTTAGTACAGTGAATGGAAGTAAAACACTCAGACCTAACAGTCGACTTCTACTGAGACAGGTACGTGTCAGTTTAATCATACAAAATGGAGCTAACTGAATGTGGGCAAGTCAAATTCAATATATTCATATATTATAGTTCTACATTTAACATTTGATATGATAACTGTAATTGTATCATAGTTCCACTATAGTGTAGTGATCCTCGCTAAATGAGCCACGTCACAATTCCAACCAAGTAACCCAATTGGCGCCAACGGCGCGATGCGTAGGTTGTTTGCCTTTTACACGTGCAACCTGGGTTCGCTTCCCTGCTCCACTGTTCGCTACATTGGTGTCAGAAGTGGTATGGTGTCTGTGAGGCCATCAGAATTTATGGCCCGGACATGTGAGGGGTCTGAGTAGTCGAAGCACGGGACTTTTGTAGGGGACAGTGTGAGTCAGGTTACAATTCCCATTTCTCTGCGATGCGTAGGGTGTTTGCCTTTTTTTCTTCGCCAGCGACCTGGGTTTACCGCCCTGCCCGCTGTTTTCTACACTATTGATATCATAATCTTCCCGACATCGTTTGGACACACCTACTCATTCAAGGGTTTTTCTTTATTTTTACTAATTTTTACATTGTAGAATAATAGTGAAGACATCAACATTTTGAAATAACACATATGGAATCATGTAGTAACCAAAAAAGTGTTCAACAAATCAAAATATATTTTATATTTGAGATTCTTCAAATAGCCACCCTTTGCCTTGATGACAGCTTTGCACACTCTTGGCATTCTCTCAACCAGCTTCATGAGGTAGTCACCTGGAATGCATTTAAATTAACAGGTGTGCCTTCTTAAAAGTTAATTTGTGGAATTTCTTTCCTTCTTAATGCGTTTGAGCCAATCAGTTGTGTTGTGACAAGGTAGGGGGGTATACAGAAGATAACCCTATTTGGTAAAAGACCAAGTCCATATTATAGCAAGAACAGCTCAAAAAAGCAAAAAGAAATGACAGTCCATCATTATTTTAAGTCAATACGGAACATTTCAAGAACTTTGAGAGTTTCTTCAAGTGCAGTCGCAAAAAACCATCAAGCGCTATGATGAAACTGGCTCTCATTAGGACCACCCCAGGAATGGAAGACCCAGAGTTACCTCTGCTGCAGAGGATACGTTCATTAGAGTTACCAGCCTCAGAAATTGCAGCCCAAATAAATGCTTCACAGAGTTCAAGTAACAGACACATCTCAACATCAACTGTTCAGAGGAGACTGTGTGAATCAGGCCTTCATGGTCGAATTGCTGTAAAGAAACCACCACTAAAGGACACCAATAATAAGAAGAGACTTGTTTGGGCCAAGAAACACGAGCAATGGACATTACACCGGTCGAAATTTGTCCTTTGGTCTGGAGTCCAAATTTGAGATTTATGGTTCCAACCGCTGTGTCTTTGTGAGACGTGGTGGGGGTGAACGGATGATCTCGGCATGTGTAGTTCCCACCGTAAAAGCATGGAGGAGGAGGTGTTATGGTGTGGTGGTGCTTTGCTGGTGACACTGTCTGTGATTTATTTAGAATTCAAGGCACACTTAACCAGCATGGCTTCCACTGCATTCTGCAGCGATACGCCATCCCATCTGGTTTGCGCTTAGTGGGACTATCATTGGTTTTTCAGCAGGACAATTACCCAACACACCTCCAGGCTGTGTAAGGGCTATTTTACCAAGAAGGAGAGTGATGGAGTGCTGCATCAGATGACCTGGCCTCAACAATTCCCTGACCTCAACCGAATTGAGATGGTTTGGGATGAGTCGGACCGCAGAGTGAAGGAAAAGCAGCCAACAAGTGCTCAGCATATGTGGGAACTCCTTCAAGACTGTTGGAAAAGCATTCCAGGTGAAGCTGGTTGAGAGAATGCCAAGAGTGTGCAAAGCTGTCATCAAGGCAAAGTGTGGCTATTTAAAGAAACTCAAATATAACATATATTTTGATTTGTTTAACACTTTTTTGGTTACTACATGATTCCATATGTGTTATTTCATAGTTTTGATGTATTCACTATTATTCTACAATGTAGAAAATAGTAAAAAATAAAGAAACAATGGTTTTGGGAAACAGCTTGGAGATTTAACAATGCTCCTACAAGGTTCTAACGGTTAACTTAGCCTTAAGATGCTTTTGGGAAACCGGGCCCAGGTGGTCTCTTTAGGAAATGTTTTGAAAATATTTGGCCTAGGCTACATGCCCTGTTATTTGGATTGAACACCGATTTGTAGGTGATCAATTCTGCTACTGATAGCCAATGTGAACTGATATGAACAGGTTTAGGCTGGTCATCTAGGATATGTAGGCTACATCTGAAGTACAGTACCAGTCAAAAGTTTGGACACACCTACTCATTCCAGGATTTTTCTTTATTTTTTACTGTTTTCTACATTGTAGAATAATAGTGAAGACATCAAAACTATGAAATAACACATACACATATTGCTCATGCCTAGGCTACATGCTCTGTCCTGCTACTGGTAGGCCTGAAACGTTATGGGAACTGATCTGAACAGGTTTAGGCTGGTCATCTAGGATATGTAGGCTATAGCTGAGGTATAGACCTCCATCTGCATATCACTAACAAACCGCTGTTATATATTATAACCTAGCCTACTTTACATAATATAAATCTCCTACTTGTTGCAAAAATACTTTCTGAATGTATCAATGATTTCCCTTCAGTGTCACGAACGTCGAAGGAAGAGGACCAAGGCGCAGCGTTGAAGGCAAACATACTTATTTTATTAAGTGTACACACGATAAACAAAACAACAAACGATACGTGAAGTCCAACGGTACTAACACAAACCAAAAGGAACAAGATCCCACAAACACTGTGGGAAAACTGGCTGCTTAAGTATGGCTCCCAATCAGAGACAACAAGCAACAGCTGATACTCGTTGCCTCTGATTGAGAACCACACTGGCCAACATAGAAACACAATACTAGAATAGAACGTAGAACCAAAACACATAGACTCTACACACCCTGGCACAACATATTAGAGTCCCCAGAGCCAGGGTGTGACACTCAGATCAATCATGCCCGTTTTAGCCCTTCTGTCTACATTCTCAGATACGTTTAGAAAATAACAGATTGAAAGAAATAGTCTACTTTTAATAAATACACATTAGCCTGAGAGAGTGGAAGGGCTGAGAGGAATGTGGCCTTGTGTTGCTGCACTGTCTATAACTACCTAAACAAACAGTAACAGGGAGATGAGGTGAAAGATATCAGTCACGACTACATGTTGTTACAGGCTTTGGTATTTCCATTTATATTTTGAGGTTGGACGTTAGCATGTTGGCCGCACCTCTTGGCGCCACCTCAATAGACAGTATGCTTATGCCTGTGCTGGCTTGTCATCTCTTTAGTCAGAAGGTTTCCATCTGTTATGTGATATTGAAGAGCAGCTGGCCCAGTGTTCTGGTTGGCCTTAGAGATGTTAGAAGACTGGCACCTCTTTGTAGCTCTGCTTCTTTAAGTTGATGAACAAAGTCTTTCTGTCTTGTATCTCCCAGGGTTTGGTTTGGTCTGGTTTGGGTTTGTTCTGGTGTGGTCTGGTTTGGTCTGGTTTGGTCTGGTCTGGTTTGGTCTGGTTTGGTCTGGTTTGGTTTGGTTTGGTCTGGTTTGGTCTGGTTTGGTCTGGTCTGGTTTGGTCTGGTTTGGTCTGGTTTGGTTTGGTTTTGCTCCACTTGTTTTTTTACTCCATATTGTAAGTTGGAGGGTTTTTATTTCAGATGTCCTCGTCTGGAGCCACTCCAATGGGCACTCATGGTGGGAGTCTTTTAGGTACCACTTTCTTGTTGCTAGTCAACATTCAGTGGACACTAGGGATTGGACGATTAAAACCGGAGCTACGATGCGCCGTTTGCAGTTTTCAAAGCACTACTGATTCGACACAATGTATCAATGATTGTATCAAAGTAACAATACTACGTGATGATGACTGTCGAAGCTTCGGACATCACACTACCATCTGACAGGTGTCAGAAGAGCACTGACCTCTGCTGGAAGCTTTGTGTTTTTATCTATACAGAACAAAAATATAAACGCAACATGTAAAGTGTTGGTCCCATGTTTCATGAGCTTAAATAAAATATGCCAGAAATGTTCCATATGAACAAAAAACATATTTCTCTCCGATTTTGTGCACAAATTTGTTAACATCCCTGTTAGTGAGCATTTATCCATTGCCAAGATAATCCATCCACCAGACAGGGGTGGAAATATCAAGAAGCTGATTAAACAGCATGATCATTACACAGGTACACCTTGTGCTGGGGACAATAAAGGCCACTTGAAAATGTGCTGGTTTGTCACAAAACACAATGCCACAGATGTCTCAGGTTTTGAGGGAGCGTGACATTGGCATGCTGACTGCTGGAATGTCCACCAGAGCTGTTGACAGAGAATTGAATGTTTATTTCCCTACCATAAGCTGCCTCCAACGTTGTAAAACCTCATTCTGATTGGCTGGGCCTGGCTCTACAGTGGGTGGGCCTGGCTCCACAGTGGTGGGCCTGGCTCCCAAGTGGGTGGGCCTGGCTCCCAAGTGGGTGGGCCTATGCCCACCCAGGCCCACCCATGGCTGCGCCCCTGCCCAGTCATGTGAAATCCATAGATTAGGGCCTAATGAATTTATTTCAATTGACTGATTTCCCTATATGAACTGTCTCAAGTTTGAGGGAGTGTGCCATTGGCATGCTGACTGCAGGAATGTCCACCAGAGCTGTTGCCAGAGAATTACATTGGTGTCAGAAGTGGAACGGCGGCTGTGAGGCCATCAGAACGCACGGCCCGGACGTGTGAGTAGTCGACTTCCTGGTCGGAGGGGGCAGTGTGAGCCACATTCCAATTCCCACCATGTGGGTTAACCCTATTGGTGCGATGCGTAGGTTGTTTGCCTTTTACACGTGCAACCTGGGTTCGCTTCCCTGCCCTGCTGTTTGCTACATTGGTGTCAGAAGTAGTATGGTGTCTGTGAGGCCATCAGAATGCACGGCCCGGATGTGTGAGGGGTCTGAGTAGTCGAAGCACGGGAATTGCTTTTATAGGGGGCAGTGTGAGACAGGTTATAATTAGGTTTAACCCTATTGCTGCGATGCTTAGGGTGTTTGCCTGTTTTTCGCCAGCGACCTGGGTTCACTGCCCTGCCCCGCTGTTTGATACAATATTAATATCACAGGCTACCCGACGTCCGTTGAACAAAGAGACACAACAATATGAGTGAAAGGATTTTAGGATAATATCAGTTAGTGTTGATTTAAAGTAGTCTTCTGGGTTCAGCCTTCTACCTTCCTTTATCAATTGGGTGAAATATAACAAATGACATGGCCTCAAAGTTTGGAAATATCCAGTCCCAGTTTAAATCACTATGACAACCATTTCATTATTTCCCCAGAGCAGCAAGGGAATCTAGAGACTCAACCTTTTTTTAATTTAAACCTTTATTCGGCTACAATTGGCATGCTGACTGCAGGAATGTCCACCAGAGCTGTTGACAGATAATTGAATGTTCATTTCTCTACCATAAGCTGCCTCCAACGTTGTTTTAGAGAATTTGGCAGTACGTCCAACTGGCCTCACAAAATGCGAGAGATCTCCCTGATTTCTCCCTGGTGCAAAGTCTCTTCAAACACTGACCTCTACTGGACACCTTATTTACACATTTAGTTTGATGTCTTCCAGTTTGTAGCCCCTGAATGGGAGCTCAGCAGGTAGGGACGGGGATTGGGATTTCCCATTGTTGTTTAAATAATGTGTTTTATTTAGTGTAACCTATGATAATATTCTGTCTTTAGTATCCTAAATAATACCACAGATGCATCATTTTTGAAAACATAGTGAACCTGGAGGCAAAAAGCGAACCCCACATTCTAACTAAATGTTGTTTATTAGCACTCAAATATATCAATGGCATTTTCGGCACAATTTGGTGAAAGCCCCAAAGCGTTCAGAAAGCCTCTGATTCCCATCACTAGTGGACACCCCCATGAGTGTCTTTCAGAACCCCTCCTAAAACCACCTGTTTCATTTTGGTTGTTGTTAGTGACTCTTTGTTAGTTCCTTCTTCTGTTTGAGAGACAATGTTTTATTTCTTGTTGAGGAACGTAACAATGTTCCTGTGATTAAATTAAATCACCCGACTGTTTGGATGTGTCTGTTAGTAAATGTTTTATTTCTAAGAGATCATGAGTAAAAGAGAACAATTGACATTCTAGAATGAGTTGTCACTGTGTTAACCACAACCAACATGCTGCATCTCTGTTTAGGGGTCAGTGGTCTAAAATGAGTCTCTCTGGGGAGAGAGAGGAGGGGGTCCCTGCCTCTAAAATGAGTCTCTATGGGAACAGAGAGGAGGGGGGCCCTGCCTCTAAAATGAGTCTCTCTGGAGAGAGAGAGGAGGGGGGCCCTGCCTCTAAAATGAGTCTCTCTGGAGAGAGAGAGGAGGGGGGCCCTGCCTCTAAAATGCGTCTCTCTGGGGAACATGACACCAAAGCTAAGAGGTGAGATAACAATTATATGAAGAATTTATTATGTTTATTTCCAAAACGCTATTTCCCCCAAAAAATCACATTTGTGTTTTAAAAAATATATAATTTATTGCTAATATTACTTTTCTCAGATTTGTAATTCATAGATTTTAAATGTGTATGCATTTTTTTTTTGTTGTTGTTTGCAAAACACTACATTTCCATTGTTCAGCTAGAATAAAATGTTTATATCCTGTATATATGACTGTGATATGTGGTTGTCTCACCTAGCTATCGTAAGATGAATGCATTTACAGATGCCATATCTTAATTTCACCCAGTTTCTCTCAGCAGGAAAATAATCCTGCAGCAACAGGAAATGTGAATTATTATGTGGATTATAATTAATGGACATTTTTTGTAGGGGTTGATACATTTTTCATTATAGCAAAATAAGTCTGACATTTTGAAGTGGAAATTATAAACTTTAGAAGCCTTTTTAAACCTTGAATACATTTCCTGCTGTGTGGGAAAATTCATTTTCAAATTTAAAATGTAAAAAAGAGAAAAGTAAAAAGAAAGTAAAGTAAAAGAGAACAATGGACATTATAGAATGAGTTGTCACTGTGTTCACCACAACTAACATGCTGCATCTCTGTTTAGGGGTCAGTGGTTTAAAATGAGTCTCTCTGGAGGGAGAGAGGAGGGGGTCCCTGCCTCTAAAACGAGTCTCTCTGGGAGACATGACACCAAAGCTAAGAGGTGAGATGACAATTTTTATGAAGAATTTATTAAGTTTATTTCTAAAATAAATAGCTATCTTAAGATGAATGCACTTACTGTAAATCACTCTGGATTAGAGTATCTGCTAAATCAGGAGTTCTCAATCCGGGGTCAGTGGAGGTACTGCAGGGGTTCTGCAGCACCCTGACTGGACTCGTTGCAATGGAAGACATTTGATAGAATTTTCAACACGACACGAACACATTGCCTACTCTTCATTATTGCCTAATATAATGGAATGCATATTTCTTTAACCAATTCTGATGGTTGTTACAAGCGGAATTTTGACAATATTACCGTTATACCAACACACTCTTCACACCCGTTTAACAACTCTAAATAGCTTTGGCATCGTAGGCATCAGGGTCCCTTGTCAATAATGTTGCCTACAACTTTGCATACAATGTTCATTTTCATCTAACACATATTTCGCCCTAGATGCCTTCAATTGCCCAATTTATAGCCTTGGCCAATTTAGGATTATTTTTTTAACAACGTGATGTTGGCTCCAAAGGGATAACTTGAAATAACATGATGTAGGTAATTAAATAATCAAAAGAAAAACGTGTTTATTATACACTTAGAAAATAAGGTTCCTTATAGAACCAAAAAGGCTTCTATCACTTCCTTAATATATGGAACCACTAAAAGTTAGATATATTTTTGGTTCAGTGAAGAAGAACCTCTAGAGCTCTGATCAACGAAAGGTAATGTTTTGAGGATGTGAACCCAGCAGTCTTCCAGTGGTCAGATCAAGCCTCTCCGTTATTTTCCAGCGTCCGGGCCCGGATTCGAACCAGCCACCTTTCTGCCATAGGTCCAACTCCTGCCACAGCTCCAACTCCTTAGCCGCTGGGCGAAAACCTGAGTTTATCTTCAGAAATAAGCATGAGTTAATCTGCCAAACCGAAGACAAAATGCGATGCATTCATTTATACCCATAAGAGTAAAATGTCTTAATTCTCAGCACTTATACGACCAATTTTCTACTCTGAGATACTTTGTGGATATGGGCCCAGATCTCAAAATATTGTTATAAAATAACTTTGAATGTTTGTTTTACATATAAAAATAAATAAAATAATATTACTAAAGTAAGCCACTGTAAAGACTGAGTTTAGTTTATTGTGTGGCTCTGCTCATGTCCGCGTCCACGTACGGTTTGGCGCCAAGCATATTGTCCAGTTACGCGCTGAGTGGACTGAGGTGATGTTGGGGAACAACGACGGAGTTAGTTACAGTGTTGAGACGCCGAAGTTTATTGTTCAATTTGCTTTTTTGCGTAATGGTCAGTGACAGTATGAGTGTAGCCAGATCCTTTTCACTCGCTATTCTTGTTTAATTGTGTGTTTCACCGGATTCGTCATCATCCTCGAGGGACAGACGAACGACCTGCTAGTTAGCCAAGCTAGTCGGTACAGCAGCATCCTAGTTATCCTAGCTACCACTACATCATCACCGGCTGCCTGCATTTCTTGTGGACCGATGGAGCTCCCTGGTTGTTTCTTCCACCTGTTAAATACCGTGGAGGGCTTCTCCCTCTCTCGTTGACGGATGCTGGCTACCTACCATCCCTCTGTCCGGTTCTCCTCTCTTCACTAGATGGACGGTAACTTTAGTGTTTAACCCCTCTGTGTCCAAGGACTGAACTTTTTGAATATTATTTTCGGGGCGCCTCAAGTTAATTTTTTTTTCAACGTTTATTTCTGATAAAATTAGTTCATTGCATCCGCCATGGAGCCCAGTTTCATAATATTACCTTCTGTCCCTGGTTATGAAGTAATCGCGAAAAAACAGGCCTTATGCTCGGACATTTTTCACCCTACCAGCTCCTATTAGTTCTATTGAGCTCCGTGACACCGACTCGCCTTCAGAACGTTCTATTCCCAGCCCATTGTTCTGCGTCACAATGCCAGCTTCACTATTGTTATCAATGAGACCTGCCTGCGTTTACCCTGTAGGTTTACCTCAGGTAACTTATTATTAACAAGGTTACGGCTACTTGGTGAGCGTTAACCCTGTAGGTTTACCTCAGGTAACTTATTATTAACAAGGTTACGGCTACTTGGTGAGCGTTAACCCTGTAGGTTTACCTCAGGTAACTTATTATTAACAAGGTTACGGCTACTTGGTGAGCGTTAACCCTGTAGGTTTACCTCAGGTAACTTATTATTAACAAGGTTACGGCTACTTGGTGAGCGTTAACCCTGTAGTTTACCTCAGGTAACTTATTATTACCAAGGTTACAGCTACTTGGTGAGCGTTAACCCTGTAGGTTTACCTCAGGTAACTTATTATTAACAAGGTTACGGCTACTTGGTGAGCGTTAACCCTGTAGGTTTACATCAGGTAACTTATTATTACCAAGGTTACGGCTACTTGGTGAGCGCTAACCCTGTAGGTTTACCTCAGGTAACTTATTATTAACAAGGTTACGGCTACTTGGTGAGCGTTAACCCTGTAGGTTTACCTCAGGTAACTTATTATTACCAAGGTTACGGCTACTTGGTTAACCCTGTAGGTTTACCTCAGGTAACTTATTATTAACAAGGTTACGGCTACTTGGTGAGCATTAACCCTGTAGGTTTACCTCAGGTAACTTATTATTAACAAGGTTACGGCTACTTGGTGAGCGTTAACCCTGTAGGTTTACCTCAGGTAACTTATTATTAACATGGTTACGGCTACTTGGTGCTACTTTGGTGAGCGTTAACCCTGTAGGTTTACCTCAGGTAACTTATTATTATTATTAGCAAGGTTACGGCTACTTGTTGAGCGCGTACGCTGTTCACCTGAGTACATGTTGTGGTCACCTATAGTGAGGTGAGACACAGTTTAAGAGGCGATGGCTGGCGCATAGCCATCAAACATTAAACATTTTCTGGTCATGGTTAACCATATTTGTTTGAAGAAAAAAGTGTACAATCTAAATAAAACACATGTCCCTGTCCTCTTTTTCAAAATGTGGGCGATTTAAACAGCCAGAAGACATTTTTTAATTAAGAAATAACCTTTTCTTTGAGGACTTTTCTTTGAGGACAATTTGAGGACTCAAATTGAGCGAATGCTGCGCAGGTTCACTGAGTTGCAAACCAAATGGGTATAATGGGGTGATTGTTGTCTAATCGGGTGGTCTAGCTAATGGATTTGTAGATCTGACGCAGTTGCTACCTCAGATTATGAGCCTAGCAAGTGTCATTAATGAATTATGTAGTACCCACATTCGGCCACAAGGAGGATCAAGAGTGCCATAAACCCATACTGTTTTTTGCCATATAAACCATAAACCTAACAATCAATCAAATGTATTTATAAACAGGGGTGCACATACCTTTTTCAGTGAGTTACTCAGGGTCAACAGCAGGCTTTGGGTCAAATTTCTCTGTGGTCTGCTTTGACAGGTGAATGTGCATCAGGGCTGAGAGACGAGCATGTGACAGACGAAATCTGTACTTGGTTTTTATTATGTTGAGATGTGAGAATCCCCTCTCACAAGCTGCACTGCTTAAAGGCAGTGTAAGAGACAGCTTAACCACCTTGTTGATGTTGGAGTAAGCATCTGGTTTACTTGGATTTACTATTTGGACCAAGTCATACACAGAAGAGGCTCCCAGGCGTTTTCCTGCCTGCTTTAAGCGCATCCATTCTGTCACAGTGGTATCTTTGTCAAGTTGCAAGGTGGCCTCATATTTCTTGAGAATGCTGCAAACTGTTGTGTTTCCAAAACTGTGTAGGTCTTGCATTTCCTGAGGCCATGTTGAAGGATCAAATACTAAGAAATGATCACATGACTTGAGGGAGTCATATCTGATTTCAAACTCTTCAATTAACCCCCTGAGTAAGTGTGTCTTGTCTCTGTCAGCATCAGCATTGGAAACAGTGTGTGCCCTGTGGCTTTCACCATCAAGCAGAAGTGTGAACTGTCCAATGGCCACCATGAGTTCATCCTTACATTCTCCAATGGTCAGCTTTTCCTTCTGAAACCTAATGGATGTGGTCTTCAAAATGTTGCAAATGTCAAGCATGTTTGACAGAAAGCACTGAAAACGCTCTGTGCAGAAATGCTGCAAGTCACTGTTATCGCTCATAACCAGTTGCATTTTAATGGCTGGCAATAGTCTTGATATTTTTAAGTGTTTCATGCCTCCATGCAGACCATCTGATATTATGAAACTTACCCAGTTTCACAAAGGAGATCCCATTTTCTTCACATAGCTTATTCAGTGCAGCAGTTTTTTTTGCTCCACCTTTTTGTAAATAAAACTGCAGCAGCTTGACCACAGAGCTATTAAATGTCTCACAGTAAGGAACGTTGCGATCAGCTGATTTCGCGCAATTCTCCAGTGTGTGTGCGGTGCACAGAATGTGCACAAGGGAGTCTCCAACCGCAGCAAGTTGCCGGAGTTTTGGCACAACGCCGTTGTAGATACCTACGTTAACAGCAGCCCCATCTGTGCACACAGCGACCAACTTTGTTGTCCAGTCATCCAAGCCTGTGTCCTGGAAAAGTCTCACAAGTCCGTCTGTTATGGCCTGCGCCGTTCAGTCAGCACCCAATTCAATCAGTCCAATAAAGTCCGAAGTAAATTCTCCGTTGCTGGACACAGACACAATGTAAACGATTTCCTGCTAAGTTTTTGTGATGTCCTCAGATCCATCAAAAAGCAGCCCCCAAAATTCATCAGACTGCAAGTTGGCTCGTAACTCCCCGCTGATGGTGTGAGCGATGCTCTGCATGATCCGTGTGCCCACTTCACGTGAATGATATGCTGCACCTCCAACATTTACTCCTAGCCGCTTCAGTAAAGGAACATCCTCAGAATAGGAAGACATGGGACGTGCGTGTTTAGCTTTATGGAAGGCGAGGAGAAAAATATGAAACAGAGCTTGCCGCTGTTCTTCATTCAGCTTGTCTCGCCATCTGGCAAGTGGGCGACTGGACATTTATTCTCGGCTTCTCGGCTAGCCCTGAGTAGCAACTGGCTTTAGCAACGCCCATATTCGTGTGCTCCTTGCTCTTTTCATGTTTGTCAAATTAAGGATGGTTGAAATTCTTTGAGCCTTTATAAAATGCACCTGTTTTGTCTGCTAGATGTGAATTTGAGCGGCAAATCTTGCACCACATTTCAGTGCGCTCATCGTTAGCTTCAAGCCACTGCACATCTTGGAGCCGCTTTTCCGAAAAAAGTATTTTCTTCGGCTCTGGCTCCAGTTGGCGTTTCTTTGTAGGTGGCGAAACGCCAAAGAAGCTGCTTAATGTCTGATGCTTTTTGGACATCCCTGACAGTAGTTGACAAGCAACATGTCATGTGTAAGGTTAGATGAGAAGATCTGTCAAGTACGCAAAGGCGCGTAGTAACACAAGTGGCATTACGCATTCCTGATTTTTGTCGCGCTTGCGTACCTGCGTACCAGTTATGTGCACCCCTGTTTATAAAGCCCCTTTTACACCAGCAGATGTCACAAAGTGCTATACAGAAACTCTTACCCTACTTATAACCTATTTTAGCCGTAACCCCTAATTCTAGGGTAGGGTAGCCTAGAACAGTTTTAGAAACTATTTTAGTAATAATATGATCTTAGTAAATACAATTATAGTATTAAATAGCGTTTTGATTATTTTTTTTTTTTTTTATTATATGTATAATTGCAAGACAGAACACTTGATAAATAAGACACATTTGTTTTATTTTTCAAATGTGGTTTGAATTGGGTGACCTAGTAACCTCTGTGTGAAAGTCCAGAAATTGGCGTGGGGCAGGTTTGAGACTGATCTAATACACTTCATTTCTCAGCTGCCTCACCAACGTCTGTACGTGAATTAATAACTTTTAATTGCTAAATATTTCCTATAGATGGCAGCATAAGACAACGAAGCATCAGTTATAGGCTACAAGCAGCAATATGATTGACATAAAATATTATGCAACCAAATACTATATGTCCCATGATTTTCTAAAATGGTCACTCATTACTTTAGTTAGCTATATATCTCGTATTAGGCCTGTGATGCTTTTGGAATAGCAATTAAATAGTGACTATAGCAGGTGTTGAACCCCGGGTAAATAATCACTAGTCAGATGCGCTAAGCTCAACCCTAGTTTACATGCATTATAGAAAATAATCTTAATATCTGATATTGGGAGTAAATAACCTCGGAATAGAAAAGACAAGAGTGCATCTTCCAGCCCGCCAATAAATTACATCAAATCAAATCAAATGTTATTTGTCACATACACGTGTTTAGCAGATGTTATAGCGGGTGTAGCGAAATGCTTGTGCTTCTAGCTCCGACAGTGCAGTAATATCTAACAAGTAATATCTAACAATTTCACAACATATACACACAAAATTAGTAAGGAATGGAATTTAAGAATATATACATATATGGATAAGCAATGACAGAGCGGCATGGACTAAGATACAGTAGTATATTATAGAATACAGTATATACATATGAGATGAGTAGTGCAAGATATGTAAACATTATTAAAGTGACTAGTGTTCCATTTCTTAAAGTGGCCAGTGATTTCAATAGGCAGCAGCAGCCTCTAATGTGCTAGTGATGGCTATTTATCAGTCTGATGGCCTTGAGATAGAAGCTGTTTTTCAGTCTCTCGGTCCCAGCTTTGATGCACCTGTACTGACCTCGCCTTCTGGATGATAGTGGGGTGAACAGGCAGTGGCTCGGGTGGTTGATGTCCTTGATGATATTTTTGGCCTTCCTGTGACATCGGGTGCTGTATGTGTCTTGGAGGGCGGGTAGTTTTCCCCCGATAATGCAACCCTCCCGGTTAGCAAATGTACCTCAACATGCCCCTCGCTTGCGCTAGAAGGCAGAGTGCTCGCTGCTGGTTGATGAATCTCACAATGAATGTACTAGGAAAATAAGTTTTTCTCGACCAGAGGTGACTAAATTAATGTTCAGGCTTATTTATAATCGTTATAGTAATGAAGTATAATTTCAAAACATGAGCATAAAACAGCTAATAATAAACATGAATCATCATTATATTATTTCACAGTAATCTGTTAAATGCGTTTTCAGTCGTTCCTCTTGCTTCAGCAGTGTGGAAAGGGACAGTAAAAAGCGTGTGCAGGAGTTTTCCTGTGAGGGGGAGTGGTGGTGTATCCAGGGAGAAAACTAAACTAACCTTCTGAAATGTCATTCGTGGTCTTATGCCTCCATCTATTGGAATTATTTAGCAACTGCAGTAGTACTGAATAAAGTATATCCTTACTAAAGTAGTAATTACTCAGAATTGCAAAATATGAAATTTTCTAGTTCATTTTACCACTTACAAGAATAAAATAACATTTATAGCATAGCACAATGAATCTGACATAAACCAAAAACAACATTCATTTTGTTAATTATAAAAAATAATTAAAAAACGATATATTTAGATGGGTGACATTATCTGCCAAAGTAACACCTCGATCGAGCGTTCTTTTTGATTATTATTACTGTGTGAAACCTAGCAGTACTACTTATTTCTCTGAGAGTGAGGCAGATATATTATTACTGTGTAAAACCTAGCAGTACTACTTATTTCTCTGAGAGTGAGGCAGATATATATATTATGACTGTGTAAAACCTAGCAGTACTACTTATTTCTCTGAGAGTGAGGCAGATATGTAGTATTTAGCAAAAAACATGATTCTTGGTCTCTCTGAAATGAAACCATCAAGTGATAGATTTTAAACAAATACATGTCTTTCATTGAACAACCCCATACCATGATTAGATAGTGAAAAAACACACCAATCTCTTTCATAATTTCTTTAAACTATAAAAGCTAATTGACCAACATTTCTGAAAATGGATATATAGCGTTTTGGAATGAAACTCTTGTTTCCCCATCTGAGCTCAGAGTACATGAGAGACGTAATGTTTGTATCTGTTGTGTTGAAGCCCAATCAAGCAGGAGAGACCAGCCTCCCCTGTACCCAGCTGTGTGTCCATGAAGAGTGACCTGTCTATGAATCTTCCTATGAAGTTTAGAGAGGGAGACTTTTCTACTGAACAAAGGTAAGAAGAACTCATGGGTCATGGTCAGTGAGTTAAACAACACTGTCTCTAGTCATTTCTCCTCTCCCATTTTCCCATTTATTTTTGTTGTTTTCATAATCCATAGGCTAAACCTTTTTTCCATTTTCATAGTCCTGAAACAATATTAAACAACACAACACCCTCATTCCCTCCCTGTGTGTGTGTGTGTGTGTGTGTGTGTGTGTGTGTGTGTGTGCGCACAGGAGATGTAATCTATATCCTGATTGCCTAGTCACTTTTACCCCTACCTACAGTTGAAGTCGGAAGTTTACATACACTTACGTTGGAGTCATTAAACTCGTTTTTCAACCACTCCACAAATTTCTCGTTAACAAACTATAGTTTTGGCAAGTCGGTTAGGACATCTACTTTGTGCATGACACAAGTAATTTTTCAACACATTGTTTACAGACAGATTATTTCATTTATAATTCACTGTATCACAATTCCAGTGGGTCAGAAGTTTACTTAGCTTGGAAAATTCCAGAAAATGATGTCATGGCTTTAGAAGCTTCTGATAGGCTAATTGACATCATTTGAGTCAATTGGAGGTGTACCTGTGGATGTATTTCAAGGCCTACCTTCAAACTCAGTGCCTCTTTGCTTGACATCATGGGAAAATCAAAAGAAATCAGGCAAGACCTCAGAAAAAAAGGAGGAAACAGGTACAAAAGTATCTATATCCACAGTAAAAACTAGTCCTATATCGACATAACCTGAAAGGCCCCTCAGCAAGGAAGAAGCCATTGCTCCAAAACCAGCATAAAAAAGCAAGACTACGGTTTGCAACTGCACATGGGGACAAAGATTGTACTTTTTGGAGAAATGTCCTCTGGTCTGATGAAATAAAAATATAACTGTTTGGCTATAATGACCATTGTTATGTTTGGAGGAAAAAGGGGGTTGGCTTGCAAGCCAAAGAACACCATCCCAACCGTGAAGCACGGGGTGGCAGCATCATGCTGTGGGGGTGCTTTGCTGCAGGAGGGACTGGTGCACTTCAAAAAATAGATGGCATCAAGAAGAAGGAAATGATGTGGATATATTGAAGCAACATCTCAGAAATAAATCATTCTCTCTACTATTATTCTGACATTTCACATTCTTAAGATAAAGTGGTGATCCTAGCTGACCTAAGAAAGGCATTTGTGAAAAACTGAGTTTAAATGTATTTGGCTAAGGTGTATGTAAACTTCCAACTTGAACTGTATGTAGGATCTTAATTTGAGCCAGTTTGCTACAGCAGGAAAATATTCCTGCAGCAACAGGAAATGTGGATCACAATTTATGTAAATGTTTGTAAGGTTGATATATTCTTCATATTAAAAAATATAGTCTGAAACTTTAGAAGCCGTTTTAAACCTCAAATACATGTCCTGCATCGCATGGAAGTTATTCTGCAGTGGGGGGTGATCAAATTAAGATCCTACAACTTTTCTCAGAATTGTACTTGGTGATATGGTGCTGCTAGTGATAGACAACATTTAGAGACAGAATACAGACAGAGGAGTTTACACAAAGTTTACGTACAGCATTATACACACAGAGCTAGAGTGAGCATTGAGCTATAAGAGAATGAGCAGTGGATATACAAATTTATACAACAGGTGGGTCTAATCCTGAATGCTGATTGGTTAAAACCGCATTCCAGCCGGTGTCTATTCCACAAATTACCACCGGCTAAATCTATGACATTAAATGCCTATATATTCTGTTCCTGATGCTCCACTATCTGCAGCCCACATTAAAAAGTATCTCACATTTCTCACATTTCTTTTAGACTAACATTTAGTTTGCATTTACATTTGCAACATTGTTTCAATATTCAAATTTGATCTCCAGCTGTCGCATAGTAATGAACGTGTCAGGAGTTGGGATGAGACAGACTGGCAGGCAGCTTTTCTCAACCAGTCGAAATCATGAATACAAAGAAATATCAATAGAAAACAGGTAAAACTAAACAGTGCAGCTAGTTAGCAGTTTTTTTTTTTCATTTCACTTCACCAATTTGGACTATTTTGTGTATGTCCATTACATGAAATCCAAATAAAAATCCATTTAAATTACAGGTTGTAATGCAACAAAATAGGAAAAATGCCAAGGGGGATGAATACTTTTGCAAGGCACTGTATTTGCACAGTTTGCTTAACAAAACCCGTGCCAATATATCCAATATATCTTACAAACACCGGCTTCTCAGGCATTATCACTTAAATACAGTACAGTGGGTATACAGGTGATTTACATAAATATATCTAAGAGAGATGAACAGAGTGCTAATGCAGTATAGTTCAGTTATTTAGTGTACAGTTCAGAGATGGCTTGATGTGGTGAGCAGCATAGAGTGTATAGTCCTTTAGTCTCTATGGGCCAGATGGTAGTGTACAGTTCAGAGATGGCTTGATGTGGTGAGCAGCATAGAGTGTATAGTCCTTTAGTCTCTATGGACCAGATGGTAGTGTACAGTTCAGAGATGGCTTGATGTGGTGTGCAGCAGTAGAGTGTATAGTCCTTTAGTCTCTATGGACCAGATGGTAGTGTACAGTTCAGAGATGGCTTGATGTGGTGAGCAGCATAGAGTGTATAGTCCTTTAGTCTCTATGGGCCAGATGGTAGTGTACAGTTCAGAGATGGCTTGATGTGGTGTGCAGCATAGAGTGTATAGTCCTTTAGTCTCTATGGGCAGATGGTAGTGTACAGTTCAGAGATGGCTTGATGTGGTGTGCAGCATAGAGTGTATAGTCCTTTAGTCTCTATGGGCCAGATGGTAGTGTACAGTTCAGAGATGGCTTGATGTGGTGTGCAGCATAGAGTGTATAGTCCTTTAGTCTCTATGGGCCAGATGGTAGTGTACAGTTCAGAGATGGCTTGATGTGGTTTGCGGCATAGAGTGTATAGTCCTTTAGTCTCTATGGGCCAGATGGTAGTGTACAGTTCAGAGATGGCTTGATGTGGTGAGCAGCGTAGAGTGTATAGTCCTTTAGTCTCTATGGACCAGATGGTAGTGTACAGTTCAGAGATGGCTTGATGTGGTGAGCAGCATAGAGTGTATAGTCCTTTAGTCTCTATGGGCCAGATGGTAGTGTACAGTTCAGAGATGGCTTGATGTGGTGTGCAGCATAGAGTGTATAGTCCTTTAGTCTCTATGGACCAGATGGTAGTGTACAGTTCAGAGATGGCTTGATGTGGTGTGCCAGCATAGAGTGTATAGTCCTTTAGTCTCTATGGGCCAGATGGTAGTGTACAGTTCAGAGATGGCTTGATGTGGTGTGCAGCATAGAGTGTATAGTCCTTTAGTCTCTATGGACCAGATGGTAGTGTACAGTTCAGAGATGGCTTGATGTGGTGTGCAGCATAGAGTGTATAGTCCTTTAGTCTCTATGGACCAGATGGTAGTGTACAGTTCAGAGATGGCTTGATGTGGTGTGCAGCATAGAGTGTATAGTCCTTTAGTCTCTATGGACCAGATGGTAGTGTACAGTTCAGAGATGGCTTGATGTGGTGTGCAGCATAGAGTGTATAGTCCTTTAGTCTCTATGGACCAGATGGTAGTGTACAGTTCAGAGATGGCTTGATGTGGTGAGCAGCATAGAGTGTATAGTCCTTCCTTTAGTCTCTATGGGCCAGATGGTAGTGTACAGTTCAGAGATGGCTTGATGTGGTGAGCAGCATAGAGTGTATAGTCCTTTAGTCTCTATGGCCCAGATGGCCAGTTGGTGAGGGCTACAGCATGGGGAAAGAAACTGTTCAGATGGGGTCTATAACATCCAATCACATAGGTTTACAGGCAGCTGACAGTTGCAACGTCATTGTTAATAATGCAAACTGCCTTGGATTAGATAATAGACAAGCTCTTAATTTAATCATCCTGTTGCAGGATAACTAAAACGTGTTGTGTATGTAGGCTATAGCTGAGGTATAGACCTCCATCTGCATATATCACTAACAAACCGCTGTTACATATTATAACCTAGCCTACTTTACATAATATAAATCTCCTACTGGTTGCAAAAATACTTTCTGAATGTATGATGTGATTTCCCCTCAGATCAATCATGCCCGTTTTAGCCCTTCTGTCTACATTCTCAGATTCAAAGACAACAAATAGGCCGACTTTTAATGAATACAAATAAGTGTGAGACATGTAGCCTTTAGTGTTGCCAGATGCACTGTAACTACCTTAACAAACAGTGACTTGATTATTATTATTGACAGTTACCATGGAGAAGAGATGTCACAACCAGATGTTCATCTGATTGCATTAAATAGCCTGAGTGTTTCGATATGTCTGTTAGTAAATGTTTTATTTCTAAGAGATGATTATTAAATGAGAACAATTGTCAATCAAGAATTAGTTGTCACTGTGTTCACCACAACCAACATGCTGCATCTCTTTTTAGGGGTCAGTGGTCTAAAATGAGTCTCTCTGGGGAGAGAGAAGAGGGGGTATCTGCCTCTAAAATGAGTCTCTCTGGGGAGAGAGAGGAGGGGGGCCCTGCCTCCAAAATGAGTCTCTCTGTTGAGAGAGAGGAGGGGGTCCCTGCCTCCAAAATGAGTCTCTCTGGGGAACATGACACCAAAACTAAGAGGTGAGATTACAGTTTTGTTTATGATTATTATTAATTACATTTCCAAAACTATATGTCCACAATTTTTTTCACATTTGTTTTTTCATCAGAAATTATTGCTTGTGGGTACCTTCAATATTACGGTTTGAACACACCGACTGCGTCATTGCGCAAAATAGTTTTTGCAGCATCATCTAAATATTTGTGCAACAAAAGTTAATTAAACATTCACCTTCTGCTACCATTTCTGTCAACCTGTTTACGCATACAGTTTGACGCACTACGTTCGATTAATCCAATTTATGCACCACACAGAAACGCACTTTACAAAATGCCTCTGCAACGCAATGCTGCAAGGCAAAGGCAGCGTTCAATTGGAAATGAATGTACTTCTGGTGTACCAAAATGCAATAACGCAGTTAGTGTGTTCAAAGCGTTACTGATCTCAGAATTGTAATTAATAGATTTTAGATTTCTAAGAGATCATGAGTAAAAGAGAACAATTGACATTCAATAATTAGTTGTCACTGTGTTAACCACAACCAACATGCTGCATCTCTGTTTAGGGGTCACTGCTCTAAAATGAGTCTCTCTGGGAGACCTGACACCAAAACTAAGAGGTGAGCTGACAATATTGTTTAAGAATTTATATTCCAAAACGCTATATACAAAGAAAATTCACATTTGTGTTTTTTTCATCAGAAATTATTGCTTATTGGTTGGTACCTTCAATATTTGTTCTAATTTTAATGTGTTTTGTTTTTTTTGCAAAACGCTATATTTACATTACATTTATAAATCCAATGTTTAGCTGGAATGGGATGTTCGTATCCTGTATATTTGACTGTGATATGTGGTTGTCTCACTTAGCTATCTTAAGAGAAATGCACTTACAGATGCCATATCTTAATTTGACCCAGTTTCTCACAGCAGAAAAATAATCCTGCAGCAACAGGAAATGTGAATTATTATGTGGATTATAATTCATTAACATTGTTTGTTTATGCATAGTCACTTTAACTCTACCCACATGTACATATTACTTCAACTACCTCAACTAGCCGGTGCCCCCGCACATTGACTCTGCACCGGTACCCCCCAGTATATAGCCTCCCTACTGTTATTTTATTTTACTTCTGCTCTTTTTTTCTCAACACTTTTTTGTTGTTGTTTTATTTTACTTTTTTATTCAAAATAAATGCACTGTTGGTTAGGGGCTGTAAGTAAGCATTTCACTGTAATGTCTGCACCTGCTGTATTCGGCGCATGTGAACAATACAATTTGATTTGATTTGATTTGATTTGAAATCAAGTCTTTTAAAAGCTAAAATACACTACAATACGGCAACTGTATTGTAAGTCACTCTGGGCCCGAGTTTTTTAGTGTTTCGATCCTACAACGGCTGAAGATGTAACATGCATTTCCCACGCAACACGCAGAGAGAACGGTTTAAGTGATGACTTTCCACAACCGTGGGACAAACGAGTGACACATTTCTGGGCAAGGGCGGTGTCCATTTAAATTCCCACGCAACACGCCCTTTGCCCTGCAAGTGTCCACTCATCATACGTCATGATACGTCATCAGAAGTGTCCACTCATCATCATACGTCATGATACGTCATCAGAAGTGTCCAACTCATCATACGTCATGATACGTCATCAGAAGTGTCCACATAACTTGAGGGCTGAGGGGAGAGGGAGTCTTTTAAGTGTTTGAAACGCTGCCATGGATAGTTTCGAAGTAACATTACCACATGATCAATGACATCCGAAGCTTTGTTTGATCTCATGCTTTTTCGAACCATGTGTTGCAAAATGCGAGAGATCTCACTGATTTCTCCCTGGTGCCGGTGCTTTTTTCGAAGCAAAGTCTTTTTCAAACACTAACCTCCACTGGACACCTTATTTACACATTTAGTTTGATGTCTTCCAGTTTGTAGCCCCTGAATGGGAGCTCAGCAGGTAGAGACACGGGGATTGGGATCAGACATCAACATAGGCACAAGATTGAATCCCTGCTATGGTCGAACAATTATTTTCTGTGAAACCGCAATCTTCCCATTGTTGTTTAAATAATGTGTTTTATTTAGTGTAGCCTATAATAATATTATGTCTTTAGTATCCTAAATAATACCACAGATGCATCGTTTTTCAAAACATAGTGAACCTGGAGGCAAAAAGCGAACCCCACATTCTAACTAAATGTTGTTTATTAGCACTCAAATCTATCAATGGCATTTTCGGTTACAATTTGGTGAAAGCCCCAAAGCGTTCAGAAAGCCTCTGTTTCCCATCACTAGTGGACACCCCCATGAGTGTCTTTCAGAACCCCTCCTAAAACCACCTGTTTCGTTTTGGTTGTTGTTAGTGACTCTTTGTTAGTTCCTTCTTCTGTTTGAGAGACAATGTTTTATTTCTTGTTGGGGAACGTAACAATGTTCATGTGATTAAATTAAATCACCTGACTGTTTGGATGTGTCTGTTAGTAAATGTTTTATTTCTAAGAGATCATGAGTAAAAGAGAACAATTTACATTCTAGAATTAGTTGTCACTGTGTTCACCACAACCAACATGCTGCATCTCTGTTTAGGGGTCAGTGCTCTAAAATGAGTCTCTCTGGGGAGAGAGAGGAGGGGGTCCCTGCCTCTAAATCAAGAGTCTCTCTGGGGGACATGACACCAAAGCTAAGAGGTGAGATGACAATTTTATGAATAATGTATTAATTTTATTTACAAAATAAATAGCTATCTTAAGATGAATGCACTTACTGTAAATCACTCTGGATTAGAGCATCTGCTAAATCAGGAGTTCTCAATCCGGGGTCAGCGGAGGTACTGCAGGGGTTCTGCAGCACCCTGACTGGACTCGTTGCAATGGAAGACATTTGATAGAATTTTAATACGACACGACCACTTTACCTACTCTTCATTATTGCCTAATATAATGGAATGCATATTTCTTTAACCAATTCTGATGGTTGTTACAAGCAGAATTTTGACAATATTACCATTATACCAACACACTCTTCACACCCGTTTAACAACTCGAAATAGCTTTGGCATCGTAGGCATCAGGGTCCCTTGTCAATAATGTTGCCTACAACTTTGCATACAATGTTCATTTTCATCGAACACATATTTCGCCCTAGATGCCTTCAATTGCCCAATTTATAGCCATGGCCAATTTAGGATTATTTTTAACAACGTGATGTTGCGCTCCAAAGGGATAACTTGAAATAACATGATGTAGGTAATTAAATAATCAAAAGAAAAACGTGTTTATTATACACTTAGAAAAGAAGGTTCCTTATAGAACCAGAAATGCTTCTATCACTTCCTTAATATATGGAACCACTAAAAGTTATATATATTTTTTGGGGTTCAGTGAAGAAGAACCTCTAGAGTTCTGATCAACAAAAGGTGATTGTTTTGAGGATGTGAACCCAGCAGCCCTCCAGTGGTCAGATCAAGCCCGCCCGTTTTTTCCAGCGCCCGGCCCGGGATTCGAACCAGCCACCTTTCTGCCATAGGTCCAACTCCTGCCACAGCTCCAACTCCTTAGCCGCTGGGCGAAAACCTGAGTTACTCTTCAGAAATAAGCATGAGTTAATCTGCCAAAATGAAGACAACATGCTATGCAGACATTAATGGTATCACTTATACATAATTATTATACAGAAATCATTGCCAAAAGCACAAGACATACGGTTGCATGTAGGTCTATATTATTTATGGATTGATCATATAGAAATATAAAAATATTATTTTTAACTACTCCAAAGCAATTACATGTGGCGCAGGAACCACTGACTCACTGCATTATTCTATAGTATTATCAAGACACCTGCTGTTAACTCTTAACTGGTTAGGACAGCTCATGAGGTGTCCTAAATATCTGCCGACTAGGTGGGACTAGAGGCTTCATGCATAGCTTTAATTTATACCCATAAGTGTAAAATGTCTTTATTCTCAGCACTTATACGACCAATGTTCTACTCTGAGACACTTTGTGGATATGGGCCCAGATCTCAAAATATTGTTATAAAAAAAAGTTGAATGTTTGTTTTACATATAAAAATAAATAAATGAATATTACTAATGTAAGCCAGTGTAAAGACTGGGTTATGTATGCACTCACTAACTGTAAGTCGCTCTGGATAAGAGCGTCTGCTAAGTGATTAAAATGTAAATGTAAATGTATTGTGTTGCTCTGCTCATGTCCGCGTTCTGGAACTGTCCGCGTCCCCGTACAGAACTGTCCGCGTCCACGTACGGTTTGGCGCCAAGCATATTGTCCAGTTACGCGCAGAGTGGTCTGAGGTGATGTTGGGGGAACAACGACGAGTTCGTTACAGTGTTGAGAGACGCCGAAGTTTATTGTTCAATTTGCTTTTTTGCGTAATGGTCAGTGACAGTATGAGTGTAGCCAGATCCTTTTCACAGTCGCTATCCTTGTTTCATTGTGTGGTTCACCGGATTCGTCATCATCCTCGAGGGACAGACGAACGACCTGCTAGCTAGCCAAGCTAGTCGGTACAGCTAGCTAAGCTAGCTACTCTACCAGCAGCATCCTAGTAGTTATCCTAGCTACCACTACATCATCACCGGCTGCCTGCATTTCTTGTGGACCGATGGAGCTCCCTGGTTGTTTTTTTCCACCTGTTAATATACCGTGGAGGGCTTCTCCCTCTCTCGTTGACGGATGCTGGCTACCTACCATCCCTCTGTCCGGTTCTCCTCTCTTCACTAGATGGACGGTAACTTTAGTGTTTAACCCCCTCTGTGTCCAAGGACTGAACTTTTTGAATATTATTTTCGGGGCGCCTCAAGTTACATTTTTTACAACGTTTATTTCTGATAAAATTAGTTCATTGCATCCGCCATGGAGCCCAGTTTCATAATATTACCTTCTGTCCCTGGTTATGATGTAATTGCGAAAAAACAGGCCTTATGTTTTAGGGCATTTTTCACACCCTACCAGCTCCTATTAGTTCTATTGAGCTCCGTGACACCGACTCGCCTTCAGAACATTCTATTTCCCAGCCCATTGTTCTGCGTCACAATGCCAGCTTCACTATTGTTATCAATGAGACCTGCCTGCGTTAACCCTGTAGGTTTACCTCAGGTAACTTATTATTACCAAGGTTACGGCTACTTGGTGAGCGTTAACCCTGTAGGTTTACCTCAGGTAACTTATTATTAACAAGGTTACAGCTACTTGGTGAGCGTTAACCCTGTAGGTTTACCTCAGGTAACTTATTATTAACAAGGTTACGGCTACTTGGTGAGCGTTAACCCTGTAGGTTTACCTCAGGTAACTTATTATTAACAAGGTTACAGCTACTTGGTGAGCGTTAACCCTGTAGGTTTACCTCAGGTAACTTATTATTAACAAGGTTACGGCTACTTGGTGAGCGTTAACCCTGTAGGTTTACCTCAGGTAACTGATTATTAACAAGGTTACGGCTACTTGGTGAGCGTTAACCCTGTAGGTTTACCTCAGGTAACTTATTATTAAACAAGGTTACGGCTACTTGTGTGAGCGTTAACCCTGTAGGTTTACCTCAGGTAACTTATTATTAACAAGGTTATGGCTACTTGATGAGCGTTAACCCTGTAGGTTTACCTCAAGTAACTTATTATTAACAAGGTTATGGCTACTTGGTGAGCGCTAAAAACTGTTCACCTGAGTACATGTTGTGTCATTGCTAGTAAGATGTGGCAGTGAAAGTGATGGAAGGCGGATATTTGCCATCAAACGTTAAACATTTTCTGGTCATGGTTAATACTATATTTGAAATCTTCGTTCGTATGCATCAAATTGAGCGAATGCTGCGCAGGTTCACTGAGTTGCAAACCAAATGGGTATAATGGGGTGATTGTTGTCTAATCGGGTGGTCTAGCTAATGGATTTGTAGATCTGACGCAGTTGCTACCTCAGATTATGAGCCTAGCAAGTGTCATATAGCTCAGTTGGTACAGCATGGCGCTTGCAACGCCAGGGTTGTGGGTTCGTTTCCCACGGGGGGCCAGTATGAAAATGTATGCACTCACTAACTGTAAGTCGCTCTGGATAAGAGCGTCTGCTAAATATGTAAAATGTAAATGTTAAAAATGTCATGAATGAGTTATGTAGTACCCACAGATGGCCAAAGGGAGGCGCAAGAGTGCTATAAACCCATACTGTTTTTTTGCCATATAAACCCTAAACCTAACAATCAATCAAATGTATTTATAAAGCCCTTTTTACACCAGCAGATGTCACAAAGTGCTATACAGAAACTCTTACCCTACTTATAACCTATTTTAGCCGTAACCCCTAATTCTAGGGTAGGGTAGCCTAGAACACTTTTAGAAACTATTTTAGTAATAATATTATCTTAATAAATACAATTATAGTATTAAATAGCGTTTTGATTATTTTGTTGTTGTTTTATTATATGTATAATTGCAAGACAGAACACTTGATAAATAAGACACATTTGTTTTATTTTTCAAATGATGTTTGAATTGGGTGACCTAGTAACCTCTGTGTGAAGGTCCAGCAATTGGCGTGGGGCAGGTTTGAGGCTGATCTAATACACTTTATTTCTCAGCTGCCTCACCAACGTCTGTACGTGAATTAATAACTTTTAATAGCTAAATATTTCCAATAGATGGCAGCATAAGACCACGAAGCATCAGTTATAGGCTACAAGCAGCAATATGATTGACATAAAATAGCATGCAACCAAATACTATATGTCCCATGATTTTCTAAAATGGTCACTCATTACTTTTAGTTAGCTATATATCTCGTATTAGGCCTGTGATGCTTTTGGAAAGAGCAATTAAATAGTGACTATAGCAGGTGTTGAACCCCGGGTAAATAATCACTAGTCAGATGCTCCAACCTCAACCCTAGTATACATGCATTTTTTAATATCTAATATATCGATTAAACAACCTCGGAATAGATAAGACAAGAGTGCGTCTTCCAGCCCCACCAATAAATTACATCATGCAACCCTCACGGTTAGCAAATGTACCTCAACATGCCCCTCGCTTGTGCTAGAAGGCAGAGTGCTCGCTGCTGGTTGATGAATCTGACAATGAATGTACTAGGAAAATACGTTTTTCTCGACCAGAGGTGACTAAATTAATGTTCAGGCTTATTGATAATCGTTATAGTAATTAAGTATAATTTCAAAAAACATGAGCATAAAAACAGCTAATATAATAAACATGAATCATCATTATATTATTTCACAGTAATCTGTTAAATGCTTTTTCAGTCGTTCCTCTTGCGTTAGCAGTGTGGAAAGGGACCAGTAAAAGCGTGTGCAGGAGTTTTCCTGTGAGGGGGAGTGGTGTGGTATCCAGGGAGAAAACTAAACTGATCTTCAAAAATGTCATTTGTGGTCTTACGCTGCCATCTATTGGAATTATTTAGCAACTGCAGTAGTACTGAATAAAGGATATCCTTACTAAAGTAGTAATTACTCATAATTTCAAAATATGACATTTTCTAGTTCATTCAACCACTTACAACCCATAACATAACCATTTATAGCATAACAAACAATGAAACTGACATAAACCAAAAGCACCATACATTTAGTTAACTATATATATATATACTATTTATTTAGATGGGTGACATTATCTGCCAAAGTAACACCACTGTAGATAAAGAAGAGCTCTCCAGTAGGTGAACCAAAACATTCAAAGGCCATTTTCTCAAAATTGAGGTTACAAGTTTATCATCTTTCAAAGCAGAATTACTTTCCCATTGTTCCTCAACTGTAGTGTATGATATACCTTTTTCTAGCTGAGTCTGTACTTACCTGAGTTATCCAATGTAAAAAAACACAATTTCAAATTTTGCTACATAAAATTGAGCTGATCGGTCACATTTGACTATGACTTAGCAGTACTACTTATTTCTCTGAGAGTGAGACAGATATATTTATTACTGTGTAAAACCCTAGCAATACTACTTATTTCTCTGAGAGTGAGGCAGATATATATTATATACTGTGTAAAACCTAGCAGTACTACTTATTTCTCTGAGAGTGAGGCAGATATATTATTACTGTGTAAAACCTAGCAGTACTACTTATTTCTCTGAGAGTGAGGCAGATATATTATTACTGTGTAAAACCTAACAGTACTACTTATTTCTCTGAGAGTGAGGCAGATATATATTATTACTGTGTAAAACCTAGCAGTACTACTTATTTCTCTGAGAGTGAGGCAGATATATAGCATTATGCAAAAAAAACATGATTATTTGTCTCTCTGAAATGAAACCATCAAGTGATAGATTTTAAACAAATACATGTCTGTCATTGAACAACCCCATGCCATGATTTTATGGCGAAAAAAACACACCAATCTCTTTCATAATTTCTTTAAACAATAAAAGCTAATTTACTAACATTTCTGAAATGGGATATATAGTGTTTTGGAATGAAACTCTTGTTGTTTCCCCATCTGAGCTCAGAGTAGATGAGAGACGTAATGTTTGTCTCTTGTGTGTGTTGAAGCCCAATCAAGCAGGAGAGACCAGCCTCCCCTGTACCCAGCTGTGTGTCCATGAAGAGTGACTGGTCTATGGGTCGTCCTATAATGTTTAGAGAGGGAGACTTTTCTACTGAACAAAGGTAAGAAGAACTCATGGGTCATGGTCAGTGAGTTAAACAACACTGTCTCTAGTCATTTCTCCTCTCCCATTTTCCCATTTCTTTTTGTTTTTTCATAATCCATAGGCTAATACTTTTTTTTCCATTTTCAAGTCCTGAAACAATATTAAACAACCACAACATTCCCTCCGTGTGTGTGTGTGTGTGTGTGTGTGTGTGTGTGTGTGTGTGTGTGTGTGTGTGTGTGTGTGTGTGTGTGAGTGAGTGTGTGTGTGTGTGTGAGTGTGTGTGTGTGTGTGTGTGTGTGTGTGTGTTGTGTCTGTGTGTCTGTGTGTGTGTGTGTGTGTCTGTGAGTGTGTGTGTGTGTGTGTGTGTGTGTGTGTGTGTGTGTCTGTGAGTGTGTGTGTGTGTGTGTGTGTGTGTTGTGTGAGTGTTTGTGTGAGTGTGTGTGTGTGTGTGTGTGTGTGTGTGTGTGTGAGTGTTTGTGTGTGTGTTTGTGTGTGTGTGTGTGTGTGTGTGTGTGTGTGTGTGTGTGTGTGTGTCTGTGTGTGTGTGTGTGTGTGTGTGTGTGTGTGTGTGTGTGTGTGTGTGTGTGTGTGTGTGTGTGTGTGTGTGTGTGTGTGCACTCCCTGGATGAGGAGATGTAATCTCATGTTTTGTCCACAGAAACCAACAGGAGAGATCAGAGTCAGAGATTCTCAGTGGTCAGTCTTCCCAGAGTCATCAAACAGACCTGGCCTCCATATTCAGTGTATGTGGTCCTGTTATGTACATTTGTTTTTGTTTTACCTCAAGTAAAGTTGATCTGTCAATCATTCATTCATGTGTTAATGAGAAAGCATTTAGTCTCTTGCTTAACTTATTTACTTGATTTATTTCAGTTGCTTGAAGAGAATATTATAACATTTGTGAAGAATGAGCTGAAGATGTTCAAGAGGATTCTTAGTCCAGAACTCCCAGAAGGCTTTGAGAGTCAGAAGCAGGATAAGGAAGTGGTGGATGCTGAAGATGAGAAGCAGGAGAGCAGTGCCAGAGAGGGGGCTCTGAAGATCACACTGCACGTCCTGAGGAAAATGAACCAGAAGGAGCTTGCTGACACACTGGAGAAAAGTAAGAGCTGTCTGCCTCATGTTGAATGCTGTTTTAGAACATTTAAAAGCTGTAGCTAAAGTACAGCTAAAGTAGCTGTGTAACTCAATGATATTGTAGCAGCCTTAACACAACACCTAGTGACCTCATCAAGTAGCAGCAGGGATGTGTTGTGTGGAGAGACAGAGGAGAGAGAGAGAATAAGAGAGAGAGAGAGAGAGATTAGACCAGAGAGAGAGAGAGAGAGAGAGAATCAGAGACACCAGTCTGTAATGCATTATGAAAAGTCACACATTTAATGCATTATGAAAATTTACAGATACAGTAAGAGAATAAATTATAATTTAAAATTTTATAACACAGTTTTACAATACTGTAGGCATTAAAACAGACGTAATATTAATATCCTCTGTGTTATTTCTTCATTCAGATGAGCTTGCTGTGATTTGCCAACGTGAACTCAAATCTAATCTAAAGAAGAAGTTTCAATGTGTATTTGAGGGGATCGCTAAACAAGGAAACCCAACACTTCTCAATAAGATCTACACAGAGCTCTACATCACAGAGGGTGGAACAGGAGAGGTCAATAATGAACATGAGCTGAGACAGATTGAGACAACAACCAGGAAACAAGCAAGACCAGAGACTGCAGTCAAATGTAACGACATCTTCAAACCCTTAACTGGACAAGACAAACTTATCAGAACTGTGCTGACAAAGGGAGTCGCTGGCATTGGAAAAACAGTCTCTGTGCAGAAGTTCATTTTGGACTGGGCTGAAGGAAAAGCAAATCAGGATGTCCAATTTGTATTTTCATTCCCTTTTCGGGAGCTGAATTTGATGAAAAAGGAAAAACACACTTTCATTGAACTTCTCAATCACTTCTCAATGGAAACCAAAGAATCAAGAATCTCCAACTACGACAAGTACAAAGTTCTGTTCATCTTTGATGGTCTGGATGAGTGCCGACTGCCCTTAGACTTCCAGAAGAACAAGATCTGTTTTGACGTCACAGAGTCAACCTCAGTGGATGTTCTGCTGACAAATCTCATCAAGGGAAATCTGCTTCCCTCTGCTCTCCTCTGGATAACTACCCGACCTGCAGCAGCCAATAAGATCCCTTCAGGGTGTGTTGACCAGGTGACAGTGGTACGAGGGTTCAATGACCCACAGAAGGAGGAGTACTTCAGGAAGAGATTCAGTGATCAGGACCTGGCCAGCAGAATCATCTCACACATAAAGACATCAAGGAGCCTCCACATCATGTGCCACATTCCAGTCTTCTGTTGGATTTCTGCAATAGTCCTTGAACACATGCTGAAACATAAGAGAGAAGAGATGCCCAAGACTCTGACTGAGATGTACTCACACCTTGTGGAGTTTCATACCAAACAGAAGAATGAAAAGTATCTTGGGAAAGAAGAGACAGGTCCACACTGGAATAAAGAGAGCATTCTGTCACTGGGAAAACTGGCTTTTCAACAGCTTGTGAAGGGCAATCTGATTTTCTATGAAGAAGACCTGAAAGAGGCTGGCATTGATGTCAATGAAGCCTCAGTGTACTCAGGATTGTGCACACAGATCTTTAAAGAGGAATGTGGGCTGTACCAGGACAAGGTGTACTGCTTCGTGCATCTGAGCATTCAGGAGTTTCTGGCTGCTGTATATGTGTTCCTCTCATTCATCAACAACAATGAGAATCTAATGGCCGAACCGCAAGTTACTGAAGTTACTGTCTACAAGAGTGCTGTGGATAAAGCCTTACAAAGTGAGACGGGAAACCTGGACCTGTTCCTCCGCTTCCTTCTGGGCCTCTCACTGAAGTCCAATCAGAAGCACTTACGAGGTCTACTGACAAAGACAAGAAGCAGCTCACGGAGCCATGAAGAAACAGTCAAGTACATCAAGGAGAAGATCAGGGAGATCCCCTCTCCAGAGAGGTGCATCAATCTGTTCCACTGTCTGAATGAACTGAAGGACCATTCTCTAGTGGAGGAGATCCAAAGCTACCTGAGATCAGGAAGTCTCTCAGGAGCCAAACTGTCACCTGCACAGTGGTCAGCTCTGGTCTTTGTGTTGCTGACTTCAGAAAAGGAGCTGGATGTGTTTGACCTGAAGAAATACTCCAGATCAGAGGAAGGTCTTCTGAGGCTGCTGCCAGTGGTCAAAGCCTCCAGAGCTGTTCTGTGAGTACATAACATGACATATAAGAACTAATCATCAGGAAGAAATATTGACTTTAGAGAAAAATATGTATTATAATATGTATATAATATTCTATTGAAAAACATATTGAATAAATGCATTGATGTTCACATTAGTATAACAATATGACCATACAATTCTAGGAGACGGAAGATGAATCTATATGTTGTTTAAGAGAATAAACCAAATGCATCTGCCATTGTCCTTCTACACTACTGGTTAAATTAACAGTGTGTTTGTGAAATCATGATGATCTCTTTGTCAGGCTGTCAGGCTGTGGAGTCACAGAGGAAGGCTGTGCTTCTCTGGTCTCAGCTCTGAAGTCAAACCCCTCACACCTGAGAGAGCTGGATCTGAGTAACAATGACCTGAAGGATTCAGGAGTGAAGCTGCTCTCTGCTGGACTGGGGAATCCCCACTGTAAACTGGAGACTCTGAGGTCAGTATTCCTGTAGTTGGTCAACAAGTGATAACTGTTCACCAGATCCACATGTGTTTACCAGGCACACATAGTCCATACTCAACTTTTGACTACTTTAATACACTATAAGTGAATTGGTCAGAATACTTATGACTTCTTCAAATAGGGGGACTAGATACATAAAGTTCTTTCATTTCTAAACGGTGAAACAGATATGTATGAAAATATCCTCAAATAAAAGGTGACATTATAAACTGTCACCTCATATGAAACATTTGATCTCAAATCCAAAATGCTGGAGTATAGAGCCAAATTTAAAATGTTAGCTTCACTGTCAAAATAGATATGGTGTGGACTGTATACTCAATACAATCTAAATCTGATACCTCACTGTCTGTCTTTTGACTGATACTGCTTTTTAAACTGCTCTGGTCAGTCTACTCAAATATTTGTCATATGCATTTTTCTATCTACAAGCAATACTTTGATAATTTGGCATTTCTAATAATGATACATTAATATATGAATAGATATGTCAGGTTTCAGGACACTGATGTATCTGAACATTTTGAAAAAATATACTGCCACTATTTTCACCACCAAAGAATAGCAGTGTGATTTTAATATGAATTTAAACTTTGCAGGCTGTCAGGCTGTCTAGTCACAGAGGAAGGCTGTGCTTCTCTGGTCTCAGCTCTGAAGTCAAACCCCTCACACCTGAGAGAGCTGGATCTGAGTAACAATGACCTGAAGGATTCAGGAGTGAAGCTGCTCTCTGCTGGACTGGGGAATCCCCACTGTAAACTGGAGACTCTGAGGTCAGTATTCCTGTAGTTGGTCAACAAGTGATAACTGTTCACCAGATCCACATGTGTTTACCAGGCACACATAGTCCACACCATATGTGTTTGGACAGTGAAGCTTACAGTTTTACATTTGGTGCTATGCTCCAGCATTTTGGATTTCAGATATAACGTTTCATATTAGGCAACAGTACAGAATGTCACCTTTTATTTGAGGGTATTCATACATATCTGTTTTACCGTTTAGATACGAAAGCACTTTACATATCAAGTTCTCCCATTTGAAGAAGTCTTAATAATTTGGACACTTTTTTTATTTATTTATTTATTTAACCTTTATTTAACCAGGTAAGCCAGTTGAGAACAAGTTCTCATTTACAACTGCGACCTGGCCAAGACAAAGCAAAGCAGTGTGATAAAAACAACAACACAGAGTTACATATGGGGTAAAACAAAACATACAGTCAAAAATACAACATAAAATATATATACAGTGTTTGCAAATGTAGCAAGTTATGGAGGTCTGGCAATAAATAGGCTATAGTGCAAAATAATTACAATTAGTATTAACACTATTAATACTATATTGTATTAAAGTAGTCATAAGTTTAGTATTTGGTCCAATATTCTTTGCCTGCAGTGATTACATCAAGCTTGTGATTCTACAAACTTGTTGAATACATTTGCAGTTTGTCTTGGTTGTGTTCTGGATGATGTTTTTCCCAATAGAAACTGAATGGTGAATAATGTCCTGTCATTTTGGAGTCACTTCACTTGTATTGTCAGTAAGAATAGAAGATGTTTCTGAACACTTCTACATTCATGTGGATGCTACTATGATTATGAATAATCATGAATGAATCGTGAATGATGATGAATGAGAAAGTTACAGAGGAACAAGGATCATACCCCCTCTGTTATTGGTAATGGTGAGAGGTTAGCATGTTTTGTTGTAGCCTCTGTAACTTTCTCACTCATCATTTTTCATGATTGTCACGCCCTGACTCTGAGGACTTGTATTTGTTGAGTCAGGGTGTGTATTTTCTGTGTAGTATATTCTATGTTATTTTCTATGTTTTAGATCTAGAATGTGTAGATCTATGTTGGCCGGGGTGGTTCCCAATCAGAGGCAGCTGTAGCTCGTTGTCTCTGATTGGGGATCATACTTAGGCAGCCTATTGGCACTAGTGGGTTGTGGGATCTTGTTCCGTGTGAGGTTTGTTGTGTGTACCTTAGGACGTCACGTATCGTTGGTTTATTATCTTTGTTCGTTGTGTTTATTCTGTCGTTAAATAAACATGAATGCATATCACGCTGCGCCTTGGTCCTTTTCGTTCGTCAACGATCGTGACAGAAGATCCCACCAATCCTGGACCAAGCAGCGTGCCGAGGAGAGAGGATGGACTTGGGAGGAGATGAGCGAGAGTCTGGCAAGAAGGATGGAGGCCATGATCACGGGGGAGAGACAACCCCAAAAAAATGTTTTGGGGGGTCACACGCCGTGGACGACGAGGCAGCAGGAGGCCGGTTAGCAGAGGAGGCCACCAGATTAGGGGGGCCATTGGTTCAGAGGGAGCAGAAGGAAAGTGTAGAGGCACGGCGAGAGGAGCTGGTTAGGCAGCAGAAGGAGCGGGGGTTAATGAAGGAACCCAGTCCCGCACCAATCAAGTGGTGCGTGTCGCCAGTCCGGTCCGGCCCGTTCCTGCTCCCCGCACTAAGCCAGTGGTGCGTGTTCCCAGTACGGTTCGGCCCGTTCCTGTTCCTCGCATCAAGCCTGTGGTGTGCGTCGCCAGCCCGGTCCGGCCTGTTCCTGTCCCTCGCACCAAGCCTGTGGTGCGCGTCGCCAGCCCGGTCCGGCCTGTTCCTGTTCCTCGCACCAAGCCAGTGGTGCGCGTCGCCTGTCCGGCCCGGCCTGTTGCTGCCCCTCGCACCAAGTCAGTGGTGCGCATCGCCAGCCCGGTCCGGCCTGTTCCTGTCCCTCGCACCAAGCCAGTGGTGCGCGTCGCCAGTCTGGTATGGCCCGTTCCTGCTCCCCCGCACCAAGTCAGTGGTGCGCGTCGTCAGCCCGGTCCGGCCCGTTCCTGCTCCCCGCACCAAGCCAGTGGTGCGTGAGTCCAGTCCGGCACGGCCCGTGCCTGTTCCTGTCAGCTGCTCCACTCCGGAGTCAGAGCAATCCGCTCCACCGGGATCCGGTCCAACTCCGGTCAGCGGATCCACTCCGGAGCCAGAGCAATCCGCTCCACCGGGGTCCAGTCCAGCTCCGGTCAACTGCTCCACTCCGGAGCCAGAGCAATCCGCTCCACTGGTGCTTGATCCAGCTCCAGTCAGCAGCTCCACTCCGGAGCCAGAGCAGTTCGATCCACCGTCGTCGGGTCCAGCTCCAGTCAGCGGTTCCAGTCCAGACCCAGACCCAGACGTCAGCCCCTCTCCAGGTTCGGGGTCTCCCACACCAGGGTCCAGACAGGGCTTGTTACATCGTGGGAGGAAGGAGAGGGGAAGCAGCGCGCCTAGGTCCAGACCAGACCAGGGGCGCAATAGGGAGGTGGAAAGTAAGTGATGGTCACGCCCGGAGCCGGATCAGCCTCCGAGGCGGAATGCCCACCCGGCCCCTACCCTGTTATGTTTATGTGGCGCGGTCGGAGTCCGCACCTTTTTTTTGGGGGGGGGGGGGGGTACTGTCACGCCCTGACTCTGAGGACTTGTATTTGTTGAGTCAGGGTGTGTATTTTCTGTGTAGTATGTTATATGTTATTTTCTATGTTGTAGATCTATGTTGGCCGGGGTGGTTCCCAATCAGAGGCAGCTGTAGCTCGTTGTCTCTGATTGGGGACCATACTTAGGCAGCCTATTGGCACTAGTGGGTTGTGGGATCTTGTTCCGTGTGAAGTTTGTTGTGTGTACCTTAGGACGTCACGTATCGTTGGTTTATTATCTTTGTTCGTTGTGTTTATTCTGTCGTTAAATAAACATGAATGCATATCACGCTGCGCCTTGGTCCTTTTCGTTCGTCAACGATCGTGACAATGATTTATTTATGATTTGTATTAATCAAGGCATCATCAGGACTAATTTAGTAATGTTTAGTTATCTACTCATTTAGACAGAAAATTACTCCAGTTATCATCCACCATTCAGTTACTATTGGACAAAACATAACCCAAAACACAACCAAAACAAACTGCAAATGCAACCAACGAGTTGACAACCAAATACTCAACTTTGACTACTTTAATAAACTATAAGTACATTTGTCAGAATACTTATGACTTCTTCAAATGGTGGACTACATACATAAAGTGCTTTCATTTCTAAACGGTGAAAACAGATATGTATTCAAATACCCTCAAATAAAAGGTGACATTATATACTGTCACCTCATATGAAACATTTGATCTCAAATCAAAAATGTTGGAGTACAGAGCCACATTTAAAATGTTAGCTTCACTGTCAAAATATATATGGTGTGGATTGTATTCTCAATACAATCTAAATCTGATACAGTGAGGGAAAAAAAGTATTTGATCCCCTGCTGATTTTGTATGTTTGCCCACTGACAAAGAAATGATCAGTCTATAATTTTTAATGGTAGGTTTATTTGAACAGTGAGAGACAGAATAACAACAAAAAAATCCAGAAAAACACATGTCAAAAATGTTATAAATTGATTTGCATTTTAATGAGGGAAATAAGTATTTGACCCCCTCTCAATCAGTAAGATTTCTGGCTCCCAGGTGTCTTTTATACAGGTAACGAGCTGAGATTAGGAGAACACTCTTAAAGGGAGTGCTCCTAATCTCAGCTTGTTACCTGTATAAAAGACACCTGTCCACAGAAGCAATCAATCAATCAGATTCCAAACTCTCCACCATGGCCAAGACCAAAGAGCTTTCCAAGGATGTCAGGGACAAGATTGTAGACCTACACACAGGCTGGAATGGGCTACAAGACCATCGCCAAGCAGCTTGGTGAGAAGGTGACAACAGTTGGTGCGATTATTCACAAATGGAAGAAACACAAAATAACTGTCAATCTCCCTCGGGCTGGGGCTCCATGCAAGATCTCACCTCGTGGAGTTGCAATGATAATGAGAACGGTGAGGAATCAGCCCAGAACTACATGGGAGGATCTTGTCAATGATCTCAAGGCAGCTGGGACCATAGTCACCAAGAAAACAATTAGTAACACACTACGCCGTGAAGGAATGAAATCCTGCAGCGCCCGCAAGGTCCCCCTGCTCAAGAAAGCACATATACATGCCCGTCTGAAGTTTGCCAATGAACATCTGAATGATTCAAAGGAGAACTGGGTGAAAGTGTTTGTGGTCAGATGAGACCAAAATCGAGCTCTTTGGCATCAACTCAACTCGCTGTGTTTGGAGGAGGAGGAATGCTGCCTATGACCCCAAGACACACCATCCCCACCGTCAAACATGGAGGTGGAAACATTATGCTTTGGGGGTGTTTTTCTGCTAAGGGGACAGGACAACTTCACCGCATCAAAGGGACGATGGACAGGGCCATGTACCGTCAAATCTTTGGTGAGAACCTCCTTCCCTCAGCCAGGGCATTGAAAATGGGTCGTGGATGGGTATTCCAGCATGACAATGACCCAAAACACACGGCCAAGGCAACAAAGGAGTGGCTCAAGAAGAAGCACATTAAGGTCCTGGAGTGGCCTAGCCAGTCTCCAGACCTTAATCCCATAGAAAATCTGTGGAGGGAGCTGAAGGTTCGAGTTGCCAAACGTCAGCCTCGAAACCTTAATGACTTGGAGAAAATCTGCAAAAGAGGAGTGGGACAAAATCCCTCCTAAGATGTGTGCAAACTGGTGACCAACTACAAGTAACGTCTGACCTCTGTGATTGCCAACAAGGGTTTTGCCACCAAGTACTAAGTCATGTTTTGCAGAGGGGTCAAATACTTATTTTTAGATATGGTGTGGACTGTATACTCAATACAATCTAAATCTGATACCTCACTGTCTGTCTTTTGACTGATACTGCTTTTTAAATTGGTCTGGTCAGTCTACTCAAATATTTGTAATATACATTTTTCTATCTACAATCAATACTTTGATAATTTGTCCTTTCCAATAATTATACATTAATTTATGAATAGATATGGCAGGTTTCAGGACACTGATATATCTTAATATGTAGAAAAAATATACTGCCACTATTTTCACAACCAAAGAAAAGCAGTGTGGTTTTAATATGATTTGACTCTTTGCAGGCTGTCAGGCTGTCTAGTCACAGAGGAAGGCTGTGCTTCTCTGGTCTCAGCTCTGAAGTCAAACCCCTCACACCTGAGAGAGCTGGACCTGAGCTACAATGACCTGAAGGATTCAGGAGTGAAGCTGCTCTCTGCTGGACTGGGGAATCCCCACTGTAAACTGGAGACTCTGAGGTCAGTATTCCTGTAGTTGGTCAACAAGTGATAACTGTTCACCAGATCCACATGTGTTTACCAGGCACACATAGTCCACACCATATGTGTTTGGACAGTGAAGCTTACAGTTTTAAATTTGGTGCTGTGCTCCAGCATTTTGCATTTCAGATATATAACGTTTCATATTAGGCGACAGTACAGAATGTCACCTTTTTTTGAGGTTATTCATACATATCTGTTTTACCGTTTAGATATGAAAGCACTTTATGTATCTAGTTCTCCCATTTGAAGAAGTCTTATTTATTTGGACAAATTCACTTATATTGTATTGAAGTAGTCATAAGTTTAGTATTTGGTACCATATTCCTTCCCTGCAGTGATTACATCAAGCTTGTGATTCTACAAACTTGTTGAATACATTTGCAGTTTGTCTTGGTTGTGTTTTGGATGATGTTTTTCCCAATAGAAACTGAATGGTGAATAATGTCCTGTCATTTTGGAGTCACTTCACTTGTATTGTCAGTAAGAATAGAAGATGTTTCTGAACACTTCTACATTCATGTGGACGCTACCATGATTAATAAATCATGAAACTGATGAGTGAGAAAGTTATTCGTAATGGTGAGAGGTTAGCTGTTTTTTGTAGCCTCTGACTTTCTCACTCATTAGTTTTCATGATTGATTTGTATCAGGATTAATTTTGTAGTGTTTAAAAACCTGTTATCTACTCACTTAGACAGAAAATTACTCCCGTTATCATCGACCATTCAGTTACTATCGGGAAAAACATAACCCAAAACACAACCAAAACAAACTTCAAATGCAACCAATGAGTTTACAACCAAATACTAAACTTTTGACTACTTTAATACACTGTAAGTAAATTTGTTAGAATACTTATGACTTCTTCAAATGGGGGGACTAGATACATAAAGTGCTTTCATTTCTAAACGGTGAAACAGATATGTTTTAAAATATCCTCAAATAAAAGGTGACATTATAGGTGACATTATATACTGTCAACTCATATGAAACATTTGATCTGAAATCCAAAATGCTGGAGTTCAGAGTTTTTTCACCACCAAAGAAAAGCAGTGTGATTTTAATATGATTTGACTCTTTGCAGGCTGTCAGGCTGTCTAGTCACAGAGGAAGTCTGTGCTTCTCTGGTCTCAGCTCTGAAGTCAAACCCCTCACACCTGAGAGAGCTGGACCTGAGCTACAATCACCCAGGAGACTCAGGAGTCAGACTGCTCTCTGCTGGACTGGAGGATCCACACTGCAGACTGGAGAAACTCAAGTATGTAGAGAGTTTATGTCAATGTTCATATCAGACATGTTGGAGTTATCAGGCTAGTTAAGACAAACATTCTGACCACCACTTGGACTAAGTTATATAAAGACTGTGTGTGTGTGTGTGTGTGTGTGTGTGTGTGTGTGTGTGTGTGTGTGTGTGTGTGTGTGTGTGTGTGTGTGTGTGTGTGTCCAGTGTGTGTGTGTGTGTGTGTGTGTGTGTGTGTGTGTGTGAGAGTTCAGGTGTATCCCTCAATGACTGTCTGTTCTTCTGCTTACCGCTACAGTGTGGAACATGGTGGAGAGAAACACAATGAAACCTGGACATAGAAAATGGTGAGTGTTGACTGCTGTGAAGAATATGACTAAGAATAAGTCTTAATTCAAGTGAAGTCAAAGTCAAAGACCACCATCATTACTTACTTGGTCATATTAAATATCAGCTGTAGTTCTACAGAAGCACAAATCAGGGACACCAAAGATTACAAAGAGTTGCTTTGACAATGTGTGTGTCTGTGTGTGTGTGTGTGTGTGTGTGTGGCGTGTTCGTGTTACTTTAGAAATGTGTGTTTGTCATGCATGCATACCGGTGTGTGTGTGTGTGTCTGTGTATGTGTGTGTGTGTTATTAATGGGAATAAGTGTGTTTTATATTACCATACAGTATAACATATGATTATTGAACAAATCTCAAGTTACCTTAACTTCTCCTTTTGATACCTAGAAACATCTACATTAAATGAATTAGTGAAAAGTGAGTTAACATTCTAATGTGAATGATGATGATTTCTAATATTGTGTCTGGTTTCATCCATCAGATGTCTGTGATCTCACACTGAACCCAAACACAGTAAACAGACGCCTCTCTCTGTCTGAGGAGAACAGAAAGGTGACAAGTAGGAGAGAGAGGAGCAGCCGTATCCTGATCACCCAGAGAGATTTCAGTTCTGGAGACAGGTGCTGTGTAGAGAGGGTCTGACTGGGCGCTGTTACTGGGAGGTAGAATGGAGTGGGAGAGAGGTTGATATAGGAGTGGCATATAAAGGAATCAGCAGGAGAGGATGGGGTTGTAGGATTGGATACAATGACAAGTCCTGGAGTCTGTTCTGCTCTGACAACCGTTACTCTGCCTGTCACAATAATAACCCCACTACCATAGACGTCCCCCCCTCCGGCTCCCACAGAGTAGGAGTGTATCTGGACTGGCCAGCCGGCACTCTGTCCTTCTACAGAGTCTCCTCTGACACACTGACCCACCTGAACACATTCTACACCACATTCACTGAGCCCGTCTATCCAGGGTTTAGGGTTCATTATGGCTTTTTTGCTTCTTCAGTGTCCCTGTGTCAAACATAACACACTGGACACACACACACACACACTGAACACACACACACACACTGAACACACACACACACACTGAACACACACACACTGGAGACACACACACACTGACTGGACACACACACACTGGACACACACACACATACACACTGGACACACACACACACACATACACACTGGACACACACACACACACACACACACACACACACTGGATGCACACCACACACACACTGGACACACACACACATACACACTGGACACACACATACACACACACACACACACACTGGACACATACACACACTCTGGACACACACAAACACACACTGAACACACACACACACACACACTGAAAAAACACACACTGGACAATCACAGACTGGACACACACACTGAACACACACACACACACACTGCACACACACATACACACTGGACACACACAGGACACACACACATACACACACACACACACACTGGACACACATGCACACTAGACACACACGGACACACACACACTGGACACAAACACACTGAACACACACACACACACTGAACACACACACACACACTGAACCACACACACACTGGAGACACACACACACACTGACTGGACACACACACACACTGGACACACACACACACACACATACACACTGGACACACACACACACATACACACTGGACACACACACACACACACACACACACACACACTGGATGCACACACACACACACTGGACACACACACACATACACACTGGACACACACACACACACACACACACACACTGGACACATACACACACTCTGGACACACACAAACACACACTGAACACACACACACACACACACTGAAAAAACACACCATGGACAATCACAGACTGGACACACACACACTGAACACACACACACACACTGCACACACACACATACACACACACACACACTGGACACACATGCACACTAGACACACACGGACACACACACACACTGGACACAAACACACTGAACACACACAAACACACACACACTGGACACACACACACACTGGAAACACATACACACACACACACACACACACACACACACACACACTGGACACACACTGAACACACACACACACATTCTGGACACAGACACACTGAACACACGGACACACACTGAACACACACACACACACTGGACACACACACACTGGACACATTTCCATGTGTTGTATTTTGATTAAAGGAAATCCCATATAGCCTACTGGACAGGACTTTGCTATGGCATCTTCTGTTTGGGTGTCTCAGGTCAGGTCTGAGCCATGATCAGAATGTGTCTCTGTGTCTATTTCCAGCCCTGCCATTTCTACCTGTCCTGATCTAGTGTTTCACCCCTGACCTCCTCACACCGTCTCACTGTCCATGTCTGCTTTTAGCTCCCACCTCTACTTCACTGTGTTATAATGGACCTTATGCTTGTTATGTCACCTCTGTAATCAGTTATCAAACATACTGACCTTTCTGACCCTATCCCATGGCCCTACTTTCTACAACTGAACATTTAAATTCCTCTATGAGTTTTGTTTCGTGTCCATTTACTTATCTATGTATTTGCTGTGTATTGGGGTTGTGCTGCAGAGCATCATGGGGGTTTGTATGTGTTGAGATGATCACGTTCCAGATAAATGGTTGAACTGATTCCTGTCTCCTGTCATCATTCATATTGAATTGTTATACAGACGTGGTTATGAAACCCACTAGACATAACAAAATATTGGTGATGATAAGTCTGAATCTACAGGAACTATTCTAAATAATAAAATAAATAAATTGGTCATTTAGGCAGACGCTCTTATCCAGAGCGACTTACAGGAGCAATTAGGGTTAAGTGCCTTGCTCAAGGGCACCACGACAGGTTTTTCACCTAGTCGGCTCGGGGATTAGAACCAGCGACCTTTCGGTTACTGGCACAACGCTCTTAACCACTAAGCTACCTGCCGCCCGTCTGGAAGAAGTGGGTTTTTACAACTGTTTAAAACTGTTATTTTCTGTGGTCCAGAAAAGGCTAATGTTAGCACAGTGGATTGATAGCAGAGGCAAGTGCATAGTCGAGCTAGCTAAGAAAGAGAGTTAACCAGTGGTGTAAAGTACTTAAGTAAAAATACTTTAAAGTACCTCTTAAGTAGTTTTTTGGGGGTATATGTACTTGACTTTACTATTTATATTTTTGACTACTTTTACTTCACTACATTCATAAAGAAAATAATGTACTTTTGACTCCATACATTTTCCCTGACACCAAAAAGTACTCGTTACATTTTGAATGCTTAGCAGGACAGAAAATGGTCCAATTCACACCCTTATCAAGAGAACATCCCTACTGCCTCTGATCTGGCAGACTCAGTAAACACAAATGCTTTGTTTGTAAATTGTCTGAGTGTTAGAGTGTGCCTCTGGCTGAACGTACATTTTAAAAACATGAAAATCGTCTGGTTTGCTTTATGTAAGGAATTTGAAATGATTTATACTTGTACTTTTACTTTTGATACTTAAGTATATTATAGCAATTACATTTACTTTTGATACTTAAGTATATTAAAACCAAAATACTTTTAGACTTTTACCCAAGTAGTATTTTACTGGGTGACTTTCACTTTTAGTTGAGTCATTTTCTATTAAGGTATCTTTACTTTTACTCAAGTATGACAATTGGTACTTTTTTTCCACCACTGGAGTTAACATCGTCATGGACGGCAGAAAAGGACTGGAGAACGGACATCGGAGTGGGAAAACAACGTGATTAAAAAAGGAGGAATATACAGTGATTAAAGGAAGGACATTTATTCAACTGTGAAGACAAACCTTTTAATTAAATCTGCTAAATGAGCGAATTTAGGAGGAAACGTCAGTGAGTGAAGTGAATGAAGATCACATGACTGTCACGCCCTGGCTCTGGGGACTATGTTATGTTGAGCCAGGGTGTGTGATTCTATGTTGGTATATCTATGTTGGCCTGAGTGACTCCCAATCAGAGGCAACGAGTGTCAGCTGGTTGTCTCTGATTGGGAGCCATATTTAACTGTCTGGCTTTTCACTTTGTGTTGTGGTTTCTTGTTCCGTGTTGGTTTGTTTATGTAACCAAGGACGTCACGTTTCGAGGATGGACTTGGGAGCAGTGGAGTAGGAGTCTCGACTGGGCCAAGCCAAGAGAAGAGGAGAAAGGTTGGACTTTGGAGCAGTGGGGTGAGAGTCTGGCGACAACGATGGAGGCCTGGCCCACGGGGAGGAGAGACCCCCAGAAATTTTTAGGGGGGGTCTCACGACGTCGGGGCAGCAGGAGGCCGCGATAGAGCGGTCCAGCGGGTTGGCAGAAGAGGCCGCCAGGTTACGGGAGTCACTGGTCACCAGGGGGAAGGAGGTTTTAGAGGCACGGCGAGAGGTACTGGCGTGTGTTGCCAGTCCAGTCCGGCCTGTTCCTGATCCCCACGTAGGGCCAGTGGTGTGTGTTCCCAGTACGGTCCGGCCTGTTCCTGCCACTCCCACCAAGTCTGTGGTGCGCGTCGCCAGCCCAGTCCGGCCCATCCAAGCTCCCCGCACCAAGTCTGTGGTGCGCGTCACCAGCCCAGTCCGGCCCATTCCTGCTCCCCGCACCAAGTCTACTATCACTTTAGCAGTGCATATACCTACTATCATCTCCAGATCGCCAGTTTCCTCGTAGCCATCTGTAGCATTGGTTGACCTGATACCTGTTCAATCTCCCCCTCTATCCATACCTCCGTGGTGTAGACTGTGTGATGATGCATGAACCTTCTTCCTTCACTAGTTCTATGATCATGCAGAGTCCTTTCTCCATTTATCACCGTCTCTCTGTGGAGTGTATCCTTCTATCAGCGTACCAATAGTCTCTGCTGCAAAAACACACGGACAAAACAAAACAATGCTCCGCCGAAGCGGTGCCACCTTCCTCCTTTGCGTTAGAAAAGTCCTACAATGGTCCATATAGATCTAGGAATCTCTCTCTCTTACTTGCCCCTCCATCAAGGTAGCCATCAACCCCTATTACTAACCTTCCCACTTGGGTGTTGTCCATCAATGACTTCCTTAATCCTTTACCACCACATAGTCTCCAAGTCGCAGAAAATGTACAGATTCTCCTGGTAGGTCTGGCAGACAAACCTTCACCTTTTCAAAAGAAAGTTCTGTATAACATTGTTAGTTGAGACACAGCATGCTACTTCATCCTGTCTTCTTATCAGTCCTGATAAGCCTTTTTATATTAGGAAGTGCACATTCTCAGTTTTGTTACCTGTATAAAAGACACCTGTCCACAGAAGCAATCAATCAATCAGATTCCAAACTCTCCACCATGGCCAAGACCAAAGAGCTCCCCAAAGGATGTCAGGGACAAGATTGTAGACCTACACAAGGCTTGGAATGGGCTAACAAGACCATCGCCAAGCAGCTTGGTGAGAAGGTGACAACAGTTGGTGCGATTATTCGCAAATGGAAGAAACACAAAAGAACTGTCAATCACAAAATCAGCAGGGGATCAAATACTTTTTTCCCTCACTGTATGTGTGTATGTATGTGTATGTGTATGTGTGTATATATATATATATGTGTGTGTATATGTATGAGTATGTGTATTATCTCCCGAGTGGCGCAGTGGTCTACTAGAGATCCTGGTTCAAATCCAGGCTCTGTCGTAGCCGGCCGCGACCAGGAGACCAATGGGGCGCACACAATTGGCCCAGCGTCGTCCAGGGTAGGGAGGGGAATGGCCGGCAGGGATGTAGCTCAGTTGGTAGAGCATGGCGTTTGCAATGCCAGGGTTGTGGGTTCGATTCCCACGGGGGGCCAGTATGGAGAAAAAAAAATAATAATGTATGCACTCACTCACTCTGGATAAGAGCATCTGCTAAATGACGTAAATGTAAATATGAGTGTGTGTGTATATATATAAAAAACATGGGGGACTGGAAGTGATGCAGACAATTACATTGATGGAAGTTACAATCTATCTGCAATATTAAACTGATCTATCCCCTTAAAAAAAACAAAATAAATAAAATAATAATATTAATTACCTGAAAAAATTGTATGTCATCCAGTCTTAAAATGTCTGCAAAAACCAAATATTGAAATACTGTTCCCCATAAATATTTAAAAAAACATTGTTATCCATTGAGTGAATTGTTATCCATTGAGAGATATAGAATAGTATACTAACGTGCTAGGTAATTTTTTTTTACAAACTGTGTTGTAAATCTGAACATCCACTAGGTGGAGCAGTGGTCCACTCTTGATTAGACACTTCACATAAAACAGAAATTGTTTGGTAAAAACAGTAGGATAAATTATATATATATATATATATATATATATATATATATATATATATATATATATATATATATAGATATTATACTAACATTCTAGATACCACACACACACACACACACACACACACACACCACACACACACACACACACACACCACACACACAACACACACCACACACACACATTATCAATTGACTAGTAGTTTTTCTATAACTGTGATGTAACTGAACATCCACTAGGTGGAGGCAGTGGTCCACTCTTGAGTAGAGACTTGGTTTGGCATGCATTTTTCATGGGTTCTGAGACACCTTGAGACATGTCACATAAAATGGACATTTGTTTGGTATAAACAGTAGGATATATACATATGAAGGTAGAGTCCATTCTCGCAAAAAAAAATCAATAACACAACATCTCATTCATTTTTTACATTTACATTTTAGTCATTTAGCAGACGCTCTTATCCAGAGCGACTTACAGGAGCAATTAGGGTTAAGTGCCTTGCTCAAGGGCACATTTACGTCATTTAGCAGACGCTCTAGTCAAGAGCGACTCACAAATTGATGCATTCACCCTATAGCCAGTGGGATAACCACTTTACAATTATTACTTTTTTTTTGGGGGGGGTAGAAGGATTACTTTATCCTATCCCAGGTATTCCTTAAAGAGGTGGGGTTTCAAATGTCTCCGGAAGGTGGTGAGTGACTCCGCTGTGGGGTTGGGGGGGGGGGGGGGATTTTAGAAGGATTACTTTATCCTATCCCAGGTATTCCTTAAAAGAGGTGGGGTTTCAAATGTCTCCGGAAGGTGGTGAGCGACTCCGCTGTGTGTGTGGGGGGGGGGGTAGAAGGATTGCTTTATCCTATCCCAGGTATTCCTTAAAGAGGTGGGGTTTCAAATGTCTCCGGAAGGTGGTGAGTGACTCCGCTGTCCTGGCGTCGTGAGGGAGCTTGTTCCACCATTGGGGTGCCAGAGCAGCGAACAGTTTTGACTGGGCTGAGCGGGAACTATGCTTCCGCAGAGGAAGGGGAGCCAGCAGGCCAGAGGTGGATGAACGCAATGCCCTCGTTTGGGTGTAGGGACTGATCAGAGCCCGAAGGTACAGAGGTGCCGTTCCCCTCGCTGCTCCAAAGGCAAGCACCATGGTCTTGTAACGGATGCGAGCTTCAACTGGAAGCCAGTGGAGTGGTGCGGAGGAGGGGGGTGATGTGAGAGAACTGGGAAGGTTGAACACCAGACGGGCTGCGGCATTCTGGATGAGTTGTAGGGGTTTAATGGCACATGCAGGGAGGCCAGCCAACAGCGAGTTGCAGTAATCCAGACGGGAGATGACAAGTGCCTGGATTAGGACCTGTGCCGCTTCCTGTTAAGGCAGGGTCGTACTCTCCGAATGTTTGTAGAGCATGAACCTGCAGGAGCGGGTCACCGCCTTGATGTTAGCGGAGAACGACAGGGTGTTGTCCAGGGGTCACGCCAAGGCTTCTTCGCACTCTGGGAGGAGGACACAACGGAGTTGTCAACCGTGATGGCGAGATCAGGAACGGGCAGTCCTTCCCGGGAGGAAGAGCAGCTCCGTCTTGCCAGGGTTTCAGCTTGAGGTGGTGATCCGTCATCCATACTGATATGTCTGCCAGACATGCAGAGATGCGATTCGCCACCTGGTTATCAGAAGGGGGAAAGGAGAAGATTAGTTGTGTATCGTCAGCGTAGCAATGATAGGAGAGGCCGTGTGAGGATATGACAGAGCCAAGTGACTTGGTGTATAGGGAGAAAAAGGAGAGGGCCTAGAACTGAGCCCTGGGGGACACCAGTGGTGAGAGCACGTGGTGCGGACACAGCTTCTCGCCACGCCACTTGGTAGGAGCGACCGGTCAGGTAGGACGCAATCCAGGAGTGAGCCGCGCCGGAGATGCCCAGCTCGGAGAGGTGGAGAGGAGGATCTGATGGTTCACAGTATCAAAGGCAGCAGACAGGTCTAGAAGGACAAGAGCAGAGGAGAGAGAGTTAGCTTTAGCAGTGCGGAGAGCCTCCGTGACACAGAGAAGAGCAGTCTCAGTTGAATGACCAGTCCTGAAACCTGATTGGTTTGGATCAAGAAGGTCATTCTGAGAGAGATAGCAAGAGAGTTGGCTAAAGACGGCACGCTCAATAGTTTTTGGAAAGAAAAGAAAGAAGGGATACTGGTCTGTAGTTGTTGACATCAGTGGGGTCGAGTGTTGGTTTTTTGAGAAGGGGAGCAACTCTCGCTCTCTTGAAGACGGAAGGGACATGGCCAGCGGTCAAGGATGAGTTGATCAGCGAGGTGAGGTAGGGGAGGAGGTCACCGGAGATGGTCTGGAGAAGAGAGGAGGGGATGGGGTCAAGCGGGCAGGTTGTTGGGCGGCCTGCAGTCACAAGTCGCAGGATTTTATCTGGAGAGAGAGGGGAGAAAGAAGTCAAAGCATAGGGTAGGGCAGTGTGAGCAGGACCAGCAGTGTCATTAGACTTAACAAACGAGGATCGGATGTCGTCAACCTTCTTTTCAAAGTGGTTGACGAAGTCATCCACAGAGAGAGAGGAGGGGGGGGGGGGGGGGGGGGGGGAGGATTCAGGAGGGAGGAAAATGTGGCAAAGAGCTTCCTAGGGTTAGAGGCAGATGCTTGGAATTTAGAGTGGTAGAAGGTGGCCTTAGCAACAGAAACAGATGAAGAAAATGTAGAGAGAGGAGGGAGTGAAAAGATGCCAGGTCGGCAGGGAGTTTAGTTTTCTTTCATTTTCCGCTCCGCTGCCCGGAGCTCTGTTCTGTGAGCTCGCAATGAGTCTTCAAGCCACGGAGCTGGAGGGGAGAAACGAGCCGGCCGGGAGGATAGGGGACACAGAGAGTCAAAGGATGCAGAAAGGGAGGAGAGGAGGGTTGAGGAGGCAGAATCAGGAGATTGGAGGGAGAAGGATTGAGCAGAGGGAAGAGATGATAGGATGGAAGAGGAGAGAGTAGTGGGAGAGAGAGAGCGAAGGTTGCGGCGGCGCATTACCATCTGTGTAGGGGCAGAGTGAGTAGTGTGGGAGGAGAGCGCGAGAGAGAAAAGGAAACAAAGTAGTGGTCGGAGACATGGAGGGGAGTTGCAGTGAGATTAGTAGAGGAGCAGCATCTAGTGAAGATGAGGTCAAGCGTATTGCCTGCCTTGTGAGTAGGGGGGGACGGTGAGAGGGTGAGGTCAAAAGAGGAGAGGAGTGGAAAGAAGGAGGCAGAGAGAAATGAGTCAAATGTGGACATAGGGAGGTTGAAATCCCCCAAAACTGTGAGGGGTGAGCCATCCTCAGGAAAGGAACTTATCAAGGCGTCAAGCTCATTGATGAACTCTCCAAGGGAACCTGGAGGGCGATAGATGACAAGGATATTAAGCTTAATATTCATATTATATATAATATTCATAATTCATAATATTCATTATATACTATGTCATTTTATACAATACTTTATTAAAAATATTAATTTATAATATACAACATAAATAATATATAAATAAACGGGACATCTTTAAGAATACAATTACGTTTTTTGTTTTTAATTGACTGAGACATCCACTGGACATTCCATCCTCGGACGATTTGCGGACATTCCAGGACGCTGAGAGCTATTTTTAAAAGGTTAAAGGATAAAAAGGTTTAAAAAAAGTAGTTTCAAAGACACTTGGGGGACCCCATGTGTACATACAGTTCCCTTGTGTGTAAGGGACCCCCTAGATGAGCAAACTGTTGACCATTAAAATATGGATAGCTGAGAACTCTTTCTAAAAGGGTAAACAGGTTTACAAAACAGTTGTTTTAAAGAAACACCACACACGCTCACACACACACACAACCCAAAGAACCAGTGGCTCTTGTAGAGAGAGAGAGAGAGAGAGAGAGAGAGAGAGAGAGAGAGAGAGAGAGAGAGAGAGAGAGAGAGAGAGAGAGAGAGAGAGAGAGAGAGAGAGAGAGAGGGAGAGAGAGAGAGAGAGAGAGAGAGAGAGAGAGAGAGAGAGAGAGAGAGAGAGAGAGAGAGAGAGAGAGAGAGAGAGAGAGAGAGAGAGAGAGAGAGAGAGAGAGAGAGAGAGAGAGATAGGGAGGGACGGAGAAAGAGAGAGAGAGCTGTAATTCATTGAAGGGAAATACAATTTTCTTTCAAACCTTTTATTTACTTCTAAAATGTTGCTACAGAAATGGAAGCATATATATTCAACTTACTTGTACTCAGGCAGACCTACCCGGAAATTACTTTTTCATTCTACAAGGGGTCACAAGCTCACTACACAGCAGCTCCATAAGTTCATTACAAAAATTCCCAACTGTTTCAAATTTTTCAAACTGTTCAAACTTTAAGTTCAACTAGGTCAGTACACGACACATCAATCACCAGGCCATTACGTTTTATTTCAAACATGTTGTAGAGGGTTCTTTGCACAGTGCTGATATTCTCTTATTCTTAAACAAACTTTAAACTTTAAACTAGAAAATGACACGGCTTCTGAGTATATGTAAAATATCTTTAGTTATGCAATTGCAGACAGAAGTTAATACAGAGTCAACAGGATTTGTATAGCTCTTCATTAGTTCTGCAAATTGTCCAAAACAATCTCTGCTTTTCATCCAAGCACGCCCCTCCCTGGCAGATCAGGAGCCACCATGTTTTCTTATTGTGGCTGTGTGGAAGCAACGAGAAATTGAAACAATCCAGGTCTGTCTGTTCCTCCAGTTGATCTCTATCCCATGTCCTTGACTACACGCCCAGACCAGCTGCAGGGAGCTAGAGGGAACCATCCTTACCAAAAGCACAGCATTGGTAGTTAAGAAATGTCTCTACTATTGTTAATCATATTCATTGTTAACTATTAATATTAAACAAATCAGGTAAATATGTGTTCTTTCTCTCACAGCATAATAGGTCATATATTCCTCATCAACGTGCTTTACTTCAAAGAAACAGCTGCACTATCAAGTTACATAAGCACACCCCCTAAATAGTGAAGAGAACATCCGGACAGGATGTCCTTAAAAAAGGTCATAAACACAGGACACAGGAAAACTCCCCAATCACTTTTTGACAGCAACCGTCTACTATATTCTCTCTCACAGGAGTCTGTGAAACAAGACAGTTGGAGATTGAAACATTGTATGTGTATTCCCTTCCCCCAACTGCTCTGTTCACTCAGACAAACAAACCAGACTGCAGTTTCCCACGCAAGAATTGACGTCAAATCCTAAATTACTTGATATCTTTCAGAAATACATAATTTCCCCCCCTCATAATTCCATAGGTCTATAGGAGTGTCTCAGGTTTTCATTACAACCATTTCTCGTGCATATTGTATACGGTTTCAATATTGAACTATTAAATCAGTTAACCTCTTACTATCAGATTTGATAAATAACAGATTATAACATGAAAAAGCTCAGTGTTGATTTTAAATATAAAACATTAACAGTCCACAAAAATGGTGTGTAAAACAGTATGTGGCTTTGCTGATAAAAAGGGTTGATTGAATTTCTCTTGGCAGTTGTGGCTCCCAGGTCTACAGCCCATCGAGGACTAGATACCCATCCCCCACTGCTGCTCTCTCCCCCCCACCCCCCCACCCCATCCCCTGACATGCTGGACTCTCAGGTTCTGGTCAAATAAAGTGCAGCACACAGTACAGTACAACTTTATTAGTCCATGATACAGGGAACAAAGGGAATTTGTCTTTCTGAAAGGGGTTGGTCACAGATCTGCCAGTTCAGATCAAATCCCACGTTTGTTGTCTGGCTCAGGACTCAAACCAGTGACCTTTCAGTTACTGGACTAATTCTCTAACTTCCACCTCCTAACACTTCTAGCATGGGCTTCCTAGGCAAAGTTCCTTTTACACTATCCCATGTGTGTAGAAAACATGAGTCTGTCTCATGATCTGGTAATGAGGTAGTCCTGCCTTCAACTTCAAAATCAGTGTCACCCTCAGGTCAAGAGGGCATTACCTCTTGGTCTAATGGTCAAGACACTGGTTTTTCCCATAGGACACCTGGGTACAGATCCCGCCCATGAAATGTGCACACCTCTCCCAAGGCAAGGTTTTGCAGGGGGCTGTATTGCAGTATCACATTGCTCAGCTGTGTTCAACACTTCATTCCATAGGTCATCAAAAAAATGACTCATCCCTGTAGTCATTCAAAGTTTGAACTAAGGCTTCAACTAAATCAACAGCCTTTGACAGGTCAAGTGATGAAGACTGTAGCATATCTGATAGAAATGTTGCTTCTCCAAAAAACGTTATGGAGTGGAACAAGGAACACAATGAATTGTAAATCTATCTGTGCAAGCAGACCTCGCGCCTCAACAGATCTGTCACCGTTGTGTTCTTGGACTATGTCTTGCAGGACTCGCTTAACGGCAGGCAATCTATCCATAATAGTATGTAGAGCCATATATCGACATGCCCAGCGAGTGTCACTTAGTCTCTGAAGCTCTCTAGGTGCACCTGGGTACATCTCTCTTTGTACGCTAAGCCATTTTTTTTTTTTTTGATGCGCATATGACCCAGATGTGAAGATATACAGTCTTTCTAGTAAGGAGAAGAACTGTCCTACCTCAGGGACAGCTTTTGACTGTATCCACTAAAAACTAAGTTTAGACAGTGTGCACTGCAGTGGAGGTAAAAGGCTTTGCTTGTTCTTTAATGCGTTGCCTGGACGCCTGAATGCTTGCCACTCATAACTGAAGCACCGTCATATGCTTGGCCTACTAGGTTGTTTTTGTATTCAAGACCATGACTTTCTAATATGTGTATGATTTAGTCAGTAAGCCCTGCTGCATCTAGTGGATCAGCCGATTCAAAGTGGAGACAGCTCTCATGGACAGCTCCACTGTAATAGTACCTGAGTACTGGAGATATCTGATCCTTTTGTTTTAACATCTTTTGTTTTCCGTCTGCCATTATGCTGAAGACCTCACTGTCTTTCACTTCTTCTATCATCTCTGTTGGAACCATGTCTGCCAAACAACTCAGAACCTCATTCTGAATCCCTTTGCTTGTGTATTTTTGCATTGTGAATGGAAGTCAACCTTTTTTCCACAGTTGTGTCATGCTTAGCTATTGTTTCTAGGATTGCCATGAAGTTCCCTTTATTATCAGACTCTGCAGACTCATCGTGTCCTCTTTGTGCAATGTTTTGTGTGGCTGTAAGTAGTAGTACTTCTCCTATTGTTTTAATATAGTCCCCATTTTCTTGAACCTGTTTGTTGTGTTCCTTGTTTAGGGCATTTACCAGTGTTGCATTACTTTTTACAGCTTTCTGATAGACTCTCCATGTAATCGTTGCTTGTTTGTGCCGCTCAGACCTTGCATGAATTGCAAATCCCCCCGTCTTTGTAAGTTGCCTTCTTCCAGTTGTTAAAACCCCATTTTGAATCCAATCCAGTCTCTGAGACAGGCGTAACAAAACACAGTCTGATTTGTTTGAATATTGAAGCCAGGGGTGGATGTGGTACCAGGCCGCCTTGAAGCTCCTCCTCCTGTCCCCCATCAGAGTTCTTGGGTCCATGTTCATCACTGGCTGCACCGGTGGCTCCTCCCGGGATTGGCTGACATCACTCTCAGTCTCTCCAATGGTCTTCCTGCTGTCTCTCTCTCTGCTCTCTCTTGCTCTCTCCACACCTGAACCCTCTGGCTCTGTCTGACTTTCTGCCTTGTCTTTTCTTTGGAAGAAACATGAAGTCCTTTTTTCTCTTCGTGTTGGTGACAACTATAGAGCAAAAGCAATGGGGACCAAGCTTATTCATTCATTTACTGAAAATAACTGACTCGCTAGGTAGCTAGCTTTCATGTCTAACCTTTTAACGTTACAATGCGTTTACTGAGTGTGGTTTAAGTAAAAGCACTCAGCAACATGCGTTTTTGATCAAATATTATACCCTTTTTCATATTGCCATACATTTTCGATGCCTGACTGTTAGAATTAGCTACAAAACTAAACCAAAAACAATGCAAACGAATACATAGCCCAGGATTCAAGCCCATTCCTTCATTAATTCACACAAAGAAAGTAACAAACGGACAGGTTAACTTTAGCTGATCTAACGTTCCACTTTTGTAATGCATTTAATAGTTAACGATGTTACAAATACAACATATTCAACATGTTGCTCACCTCTCTTTATTTCCTTCTTCTTGCTTGAACGATATTATTCACGCCAAATGTCTTTCAACTTCTGAATAGGGCGGCAGGTAGCTTAGTGGGTAAGAGCGTTGTGCCAGTAACCGAAAGGTCGCTGGTTCTAATCCCCGAGCCGACTAGGTGTAAAATCTGTCAATGTGCCCTTAAGCAAGGCACTTAACCCTAATTGCTCATGTAAGTCGCTCTGGAATAAGAGCGTCTGCTAAATGACTAAAATGTGAATAGAAAAAACTTACAGATCCATGAGGTACGATACTGTTGTGTTCCGCCTAAAGGAGTCCCACTAGAAAATGTGTTAGGTTACTTAGTGTTCCGGTTTGCCACTGTCTAATAACGGATGTAAAAAATAAAAAAAGAACATGATCGTGAATTCTGTGATAATTATTCCAGACTCAGCATTTAGGGGGGTCACAAAGGGGTCCAATCTTGCCCGTCCCCCCCCCAGAACCGCTAGTGTCTCACAGCCCTTCTTCGGCCTCGGTGGATGCTAGCTCGAAGAAGCACCAGCATGGTTCAGAATGGTGATGGACAAGGTATAACTAAAATCCAAGAGACACTTTCTGAACAGCAAAATTGATGTGCTGGTTGATACACTCCACGAAGACCAGAAAAGTCACAAAGGGAACGAGTGACAAAGTTACAAAAAGACAATGCTGACCAACAGGCTGCCATCCTGGACGTCCGCTGGAAGTGGATCAAAAAGCACAAGAAGTTGGAAGACGCCATCTCTAAACTCGAGGAGAAATTAGATTCTCACGAAAATTTCCAAAAGTGCTCGAATTTGAGATTTCAAGGTTTCCCGGAGGCCGTGGAGGGACGAGACGCCATCTCATTTCTACAGGAATCCCAAAATTCTGGATCTACCCCCTTCCGCGCACCAACTGGAAATGGAGAGGGTCCATTGCACCCTACGGAGGCGGCTGCCTGGCCAGGTTGCACCCAGGGCATTAGTCATTACATTTCTATGGTACCAGGACACTGTCCGTATCCTCTCTGCTGCCCGAGCAAAAGGGAGAGCTCAAGTACGGAGATGCCAGAATCATGATCTTTCCGGATCTTTCTCCCATACTACACAAGAGGAGGATGGCTTTCTCCCCACTGAAGAGGCATCTGCGGCAGGCTGGCTCGGCATACGGCCTGCTGCTACCCGACGACTTTGTGGACGTAAACCAAGAATGGTGAGCGCACATTTGACTCTGTGAAGACGGTTTGAAACTACATGAGGAAAGAACTCCCTGACTTGTTCCCGTCTACTACATCAGGAGGAACTGTCTTTTGAACTTGATAACAGTGGAAAGTGAACTGTTAGAACATGAGGATACAACCAAATGACTCATAGGATCGGCTGGCTGGCTGGCTAGATGGCTAGCACCATAATGACAGGCCAGGTAAAGTTGGATCATAGCTAATGTTGACTGGCTGGCTGGCTAGATGGCTAGCACCATAATGACAGGCCAGGTAGAGTTGGATCATAGCTAATGTTGACTGGCTGGCTGGCTAGATGGCTAGCACCATAATGACAGGCCAGGTAAAGTTGGATCATAGCTAATGTTGACTGGCTGGCTGGCTAGATGGCTAGCGCCATAATGACAGGCCAGGTAAAGTTGGATCATAGCTAATGTTGACTGGCTGGCTGGCTAGATGGCTAGCACCATAATGACAGGCCAGGTAAAGTTGGATCATAGCTAATGTTGACTGGCTGGCTGGCTAGATGGCTAGCGCCATAATGACAGGCCAGGTAAAGTTGGATCATAGCTAATGTTGACTGCGCTATTTCAGCCAGCTCGCTAAGTTTACCAGGGTGTTACTATAGCTACAGCCACACTATGCCAGGTAGTTACATTTTCTTTCTGGATACTTTTATTTTACCCATAGAGGTCCAGTGGGGGTTGGTTAAAAGCTCTTTGCCACATTTTCCTCCCTCCTGAATCCCCCCCCCCCCCCTCCTCTTTCTCTGTGGATGACTTTGTCAACCACTTTGAAAAGAAGGTTGACGACATCCGATCCTCGTTTGTTAAGTCTAATGACACTGCTGGTCCTGCTCACATTGCCCCTACCCTAGGCTTTGACTTCTTTCTCCCCTCTCTCTCCAGATAAAATCCTGCGACTTGTGACTGCAGGTCGCCCAACAACCTGCCCCGTTGACCCATCCCCTCCTCTCTTCTCCAGACCATCTCCGGTGGACCTTCTCCCCTACCTCACCTCGCGCTGATCAACTCATCCTTGACCGCTGGCCATGTCCCTTCCGTCTTCAGAGAGCGAGAGTTGCTCCCCTTCTCAAAAAAACCAACACTCGACCCCACTGATGTCAACAACTACAGACCAGTATCCCTTCTTTCTTTTCTTTCCAAAAAACTATTGAGCGTGCCCGTCTTTAGCCAACTCTCTTGCTATCTCTCTCAGAATGACCTTCTTGATCCAAACCAATCAGGTTTCAGGACTGGTCATTCAACTGAGACTGCTCTTGTCTGTGTCACGGAGGCTCTCCGCACTGCTAAAGCTAACTCTCTCTCTCCTCTGCTCTTGTCCTTCTAGACCTGTCTGCTGCCTTTGATACTGTGAAACCATCAGATCCTCCTCTCCACCCTCTCCGAGCTGGGCATCTCCGGCGGCGGCTCACTCCTGGATTGCGTCCGTACCTGACCGGTCGCTCCTACCAAGTGGCGTGGCGAGAAGCTGTCTCCGCACCACGTGCTCTCACCACTGGTGTCCCCCAGGGCTCAGTTCTAGGCCCTCTCCTTTTCTCCCTATACACCAAGTCACTTGGCTCTGTCATATCCTCACACGGCCTCTCCTATCATTGCTACGCTGACGATACACAACTAATCTTCTCCTTTCCCCCTTCTGATAACCAGGTGGCGAATCGCATCTCTGCATGTCTGGCAGACATATCAGTATGGATGACGGATCACCACCTCAAGCTGAACCCTGCAAGACGGGAGCTGCTCTTCCTCCCGGGGAAGGACTGCCCGTTTCCATGATCTCGCCATCACGGTTGACAACTCCGTTGTGTCCTCCTCCCAGAGTGCGAAGAGCCTTGGCGTGACCCTGGACAACCACCCTGTCGTTCTCCGCTAACATCAAGGCGGTGACCCGCTCCTGCAGGTTCATGCTCTACAACATTCGGAGAGTACGACCCTGCTTTACACAGGAAGCGGCACAGGTCCCTAATCCAGGCACTTGTCATCTCCCGTCTGGATTACTGCAACTCGCTGTTGGCTGGCCTCCCTCATGTGCCTTTAAACCCCTACAAAACTCATCCAGAATGCCGCAGCCCGTCTGGTGTTCAACCTTCCCAAGTTCTCTCACGTCACCCCCCTCCTCCGCACACTCCACTGGCTTCCAGTTGAAGCTCGCATCCGTTACAAGACCATGGTGCTTGCCTTTGGAGCAGCGAGGGGAACGGCACCTCTGTACCTTCGGGCTCTGATCAGTCCCTACACCAAACGAGGGCATTGCGTTCAACCACCTCTGGCCTGCTGGGCTCCCCTTCCTCTGCGGAAGCATAGTTCCCGCTCAGCCCAGTCAAAACTGTTCGCTGCTCTGGCACCCCAATGGTGGAACAAGCTCCCTCACGACGCCAGGACAGCGGAGTCACTCACCACCTTCCGGAGACATTTGAAACCCCAACCTCTTTAAGGAATACCTGGGATAGGATAAAGCAATCTCCTTCTACTCCCCCCCCACACACACAGCGGAGTCGCTCACCACCTTCCGGAGACATTTGAAACCCCACCTCTTTAAGGAATACCTGGGATAGGATAAAGTAATCCTTCTAACCCCCCCCCCCCCCCCCCCCCCCACCACCCCAGCGGAGTCACTCACCACCTTCCGGAGACATTTGAAACCCCACCTCTTTAAGGAATACCTGGGATAGGATAAAGTAATCCTTCTACCTACCCCCCCCACCCCCCAAAAAAAAAAATAAAAAAAAATATATATATATATATATATATATAAAAAATATTTGTCAAGTGGTTATCCCACTGGCTATAGGGTGAATGCATCAATTTGTGAGTCGCTCTGGACTAGAGCGTCTGCTAAATGACGTAAATGTGCCCTTGAGCAAGGCACTTAACCCTAATTGCTCCTGTAAGTCGCTCTGGATAAGAGCGTCTGCTAAATGACTAAAATGTAAATGTAAAATGTTAAATAGTGATGTGGCTTTTGACTGGGTTTCAAGCCTAACTATGGTGTTTATATTACTTCAGGGAATTGTAGCTACTATTACGTTTGCTGGCTTGTTTCTTGTTAGAGATGTATGCTAGCCTTAGTGATACCGAGGCAGGGAGAAGCTACTCACTGGCTGGACACCTAATTGCCAGCTAGCTGATAGCTGTACAGTTGTGGTGTGTGTGTACATGTGTATATAAATATATATAATGGGGGTTGGGAGGGTGAACTCAGGAGGATGGTGATTGTGTAACTAATTGTCTCAATTTTATTTTGAGGGATAATAGTTATCGTCTGGTAAAGGTTTTCATTTATTCATCATAGCTTGATGTCTTTTTTCCTGTGCTGCTTGGGTGCATTGTTTTGACAGCGCAGGTTTCAGGGCGCCTTGGTGCTTTATCTTGGCCAGGTCACAGTTGTAAATGAGAACTTGTTCTCAACTGGCTTCTTACCTGGTTAAATAAAGGTTAATATAAATAAAATAAATAAACATGCTGATTGGTTGACGTTTGTGTGTGCGGGTAGGCGCTGTTGGTGACTATGAACGCATCCTCTGTTGTTGTTTGTTGTTGTTGTTGTTGTTGTTTTGAGACATGCTCAAGTGGGGCAAAATAGTCCAGTCATTATTGTTGCCGATGTTTGTCGCTTTGATTCAAATTGTATTTTGTGACTCGACTAACAATATATTCATGTTACAGAGAACAGTCAATGCACTTCTAATGCCATATACATATAATTTAGAATGAACCTCTTTGGGGCGATGCTATGCATAGCAGGTACATCTATCTTAAAGACTGGCGTCTAAGGGTATGGTTTATTAACTCCCTCAGTTGGGGAGGGGGTTGGTGGGTTTGGGGGTAGGGTCAGGGTATTAGCTCACCAGATGGTTACTATTTTATACTTCATCTCATTTCATTTAGTTTCTATCTTTTTTCCCACTTTCTTATTATCTTTAAAGATGTCTGCTCCTAATAACTATACATTTATGACACTTAACATTAGGGTACTGTAATGAATACTCAGGGAGAAAAAGGTGTAGATTCACGCGCAGAGCGGCAGGTGTTTATTACGCCTTTACAGAAGACAGGAATCGTGGTCACAGGCAGGCAATGGTCATACACAGGTAGGCAAACAGGCAGGTGAATCAAAACTAGGACTGAAGGCTAAAACTGGTTCTCACAAACGAGCTAGGAAAAGGCTTAGTAGAGTCAAAGTCTCACACATTTTTTTTCATTAAATTTTGTTTTCTAGGTGGAAGGTTTACCCTGTGTATGAGATTAAAATGTATCAGCTGATGATTAGGATTGTTAGATGAACCCACTAAGTTCCTGATGAACTCAACTGGTGAGCCTCTTTAGCAGCTAGTTCCCATGGACACACTGATTTCAATGTCCTTTGCCAAGGTCAGATGACTTTCAGTCAACAGTCTCTTTTGTGTAGCTTCACTCCGTAGCCCACATACTAGTCTGTCTCTAATGATGTCATTTAGAACAGCATTAAACTCAGTGTTCTGGTAGTTTCTTTAATGCAGCAGCAAAACATTGTTACTGATTCTCCCTCTTCCTGATGTCTCCTGTGGAACCTGAACTTTCAGCATTAACTAGTGGTTCTGGTGAAAAATGTCCTTTAAGTATCTCCACAATATCCCCATACGTCTTATTACCTGTTCTGACTGGCTGTAGCAGGTTGCCTAGTAAATTAAATGTATTTGGCCCCATTACACTAAAACATGGAGGCACAATGTTGTTCCTCATCCATGTCATTTACAAGAACAAAATATTCAAACCGTTCTGTATATGAGCTCCACTGCTCAATACTTTCACCAAACTGTCCAATGTTCCAACAATTCCAATAATGTTTTGTTTCTCAATAAGCTCCTGATTGTCACTCACTTCAATATTGTCCTCAACCACGGCAATATTTTCCTCAGTCACGTGATCTTCATTCACTTCACTCACTGACGTTTCCTCCTAAGTTCGCTCATTTAGCAGTTTTTAATTAAAAGGTTTGTCTTCACAGTTGAATAAATGTCCTTTCCTTTAATCACTGTATATTCCTCTCTTTTAATCATTTTGTTTTCCTGCTCCGACGTATGTCTCGAGTCCTTTTCTGCCGTCCATGACGATGTTAACTCTCTTTCTTAGCTAGCTGGACTATGCACTTGCCTCTGCTATCAATACACTGTGCTAACATTAGCCTAGACTGTACCACAGAAAAACAGTTTTAAAACTGTTGTAAAAAACCCACTTCTTCCAGACAGAATAGTTCCTGTAGATTCAGACTTACTCATCACCAATCTGTTGTTATGTCTCGTGGGTTTCATAACCACGTCTGTATAACAATTCAATAATGATGAGACGGGAGACAGGAATCAGTTCAACCATTTATCTGGAACGTGATCATCTCAACACATACAAACCCCATGATGCTCTGCGGCACAACCCCAATATACAACAAATACATAGATAAGTAAATGGACACTAAACAAAACTCATAGAGGAATCTAAATGCTCAGTTGTAGAAAGTAGGGCCATGGGATAGGGTCAGAAAGGTCAGTATGTTTAATAACTGGTTCCAGAGGTGACACAACAAGCATAAGGTCCATTATAACACAGTGAAGTAGAGTGGGAGCTAAAAGCAGACATGGACAGTGAGATGGTGTTGAGGAGGTCAGGGGTGAAACACTAGATCAGGACAGGTAGAAATGGCAGGGCTGGAAATAGACACAGAGACACATTCTGATCATGGCTCAGACCTGACCTGAGACACCCAAACAGAAGATGCCATAGCAAAGTCCTGTCCAGTAGGCTATATGGGATTTCCTTTCATCAAAATCCAACACATGGAAATGTGTCCAGTGTGTGTGTGTCCAGTGTGTGTGTGTGTGTGTGTCCAGTGTGTGTGTGTGTGTCCAGTGTGTGTGAGTGTGTGTGTCCAGTGTGTGTGTGTGTGTGTGTGTGTGTGTGTCCAGTGTGTGTGTGTGTGTGTCCAGTGTGTGTGTGTGTGAGTGTTTGTGTCCAGTGTGTGTGTGTGTCCAATGTGTCAGTGTGTGTGTGTGTGTCCAGTGTATGTGTGTGTGTGTGTGTCCAGTGTGTGTGTGTGTGTGTGTGTGTCTAGTGTGTGTGTGTGTGTACAGTGTCCAGTGTGTGTCTGTCCAGTGTGTGTGTGTGTGTCAGTGTTACCATGGTTATTATTTACAGGGACACTGAGGAGTCAACATGATAAACCCTAAACCCTGGATAGAGGGGCTCAGTGAATGTGGAGTGGAATGTGTTCAGGTGGGTCAGTGTGTCAGAGGAGACTCTGTAGAAGGACAGAGTGCCGGCTGGCCAGTCCAGATACACTCCTACTCTGTGGGAGCTGGAGGAGGGGACGTCTATGGTAGTGGGGTTACAATTGTGCCAGGCAGAGTAACGGTTGTCAGAGCAGATCAGACTCCAGGACTTGTCAGTGTATCCAATCCCAGAGTCAATACCCCCTCCTCTCCTGCTGATTCCTTATATGCCACTCCTATATAAACCTCTCTCTGGGTGATCAGGATATGGCTGCTCCTCTCTCCTCCATGTCACCTTTCTGTTCTCCTCAGACAGAGAGAGGTCTCTGTTTACTGTGTTTAGGTCCAGTGTGAGATCACAGACATCTGATGGATGAAACCAGACACAATATTAGAAATCATCATCATTCACATTAGAATGTTAACTCACTTTTTCACTAATTCATTTAATGTAGATGTTTCTAGGTATCAAAAGGAGAAGTTAAGGTAACTTGAGACTTGTTGAATGTATGGTAATATAAAACACACTTATTTCCTTTAATTACACACACACACACACACACATACTGAACACACACACACCCTGAACACACACACACACATCCTGAACACACACACACACACACACACTGAACACACACACACATTTCTAATGTAACAGGAACATGCCACACACATACACAGACACACACATTGTCAAAGCAACTCTCACTTGAATTAAGACTTATTCTTAGTCATATTCTTCACAGCAGTCAACACTCACATTTTCTAAGTCCAGTTTCATTGTGTTCTCTCCACCATGTTCCACACTGTAGCGGTAAGCAGAAGAACAGACAGTCATTGAGGGATACACGTGAACTCACACACACACAGTTCACACACACACACACACACACACACACACACCACACACACACACACAACACACACACACACACACACACACACACACAGTCAGCATATAACTTTGTCCAAGTGTGTGTGTGAGTGTGTGTCCACTCTATGTGTGTGTCCAGTGTGTGTGTGTGTGTGTCCTTTATTTGTATGTGTCTAGTGGGTGTGTGTGTTTGTGTGTCTAGTGTGTGTGTGTGTGTGCAGTGTGTGTGTCCTGTGTGTGTGTGTGTGTTTTGTGTGTGTGTGTGTGTGTGTCCAGCGTGTGTGTGTGTGTGTGTCCAGCGTGTGTGTGTGCGTGTGGTCGAGTGTGTGTGTATGTGTATGTGTGGGTCCAGTGTGGTGTGTGTGTCCAGACACACACTGGACACACACACACACTGGACACACACACACACTGGACACACACACACACACACACACACACTGGACACACACACACACTGGACACACACACACACACACACACTGGACACACACACACACACACACACACACACACACACACACACACACACACACACACACACACACACACACACACACACACACACACACACACACACACACACACACACAGTCTTTATATAACTTAGTCCAAGTGGTGGTCAGAATGTTTGTCTTAACTAGCCTGATAACTCCAACATGTCTGATATGAACATTGACATAAACCCTCTACATACTTGAGTTTCTCCAGTCTGCAGTGTGGATCCTCCAGTCCAGCAGAGAGCAGTCTGACTCCTGAGTCTCCTGGGTGATTGTAGCTCAGGTCCAGCTCTCTCAGGTGTGAGGGGTTTGACTTCAGAGCTGAGACCAGAGAAGCACAGCCTTCCTCTGTGACTAGACAGCCTGACAGCCTGCAAAGAGTCAAATCATATTAAAATCACACTGCTATTCTTTGGTGGTGAAAATAGTGGCAGTATATTTTTTCTACATTTTCAGATATATCAGTGTCCTGAAACTTAACATATCTATTCATAAATGAATGAATGTATAATTATTAGATATGACAAATTATCATAATTTGCATGTAGAGAGTAAAATGTATAGTACGAATATTTGAGTAGACTGACCAGAGCAGTTTAAAAAGCAGTATCAGTCAAAAGACAGACAGTGAGGTATCAGATTTAGATTGTATTGAGTATACAGTCCACACCATATCTATTTTGACAGTGAAGCTAACATTTTAAATGTTGATCTGTCCTCCAACATTTTGGATTTGAGATCAAATGTTTCATATGAGGTGACAGTATATAATGTCACCTTTTATTTGAGGGTATTTTAATACATATCTGTTTCACCGTTTAGAAATGAAAGCACTTTATGTATCTAGTCCCCCATTTGACGAGGTCAAACGTATTCTGACCAATTCACTTATTGTGTATTAAAGTAGCCAAAAGTTTAGTATTGGTCCCAAACTCGTTGGTTGCATTTGCAGTTTGTTTTGGTTGTGTTTTGGGTTATGTTTTTCCCAATAGTAACTGAATGGTGGATGATGACTGGAGTAATTTTCTGTCTAAGTGAGTAGATAACATGTTTCTAAACACTACTCAATTAATCCTGATGATGACATGATTAATAAAAATCATGAATGAATCATGAATAATAATGAGTGAGAAAGTTACAGAGGCTACAACAAAACATGCTAACCTCTCACCATTACCAATAACAGAGGGGGTATGATCCTTGTTCCTCTGTAACTTTCTCATTCATCATCATTCACGATTCATTCATGATTATTCATAATCATGGTAGCATCCACATGAATGTAGAAGTGTTCAGAAACATCTTCTATTCTTACTGACAATACAAGTGAAGTGACTCCAAAATGACAGGACATTATTCACCATTCAGTTTCTATTGGGAAAAACATCATCTAAAACACAACCAAAACAAACTGCAAATGCATTCAACAAGTTTGTAGAATCACAAGCTTGATGTAATCACTGTGGGTAAGGAATATGGGACCAAACACTAAACTTATGACTACTTTAATACAATATAAGTGAATATGTCCAAATTATTACGACTTTTTCAAATGGAAGAACTAGACACATAAAGTGCTTTCATATCTAAACAGTAACACAGATATGTATGAAAATACCCTCAAATAAAAGGTGACATTCTGTACTGTCGCCTAATATGAAACATTCTATCTCAAATCCAAAATGCTGAAGCATAGCACCAAATGTAAAACTGTAAGCTTCACTGTCCAAACACATATGGTGTGGACTATGTGTGCCTGGTAAACACATGTGGATCTGGTGAGCAGTTATCACTTGTTGACCAACTACAGGAATACTGACCTCAGAGTCTCCAGTTTACAGTGGGGATTCCCCAGTCCAGCAGAGAGCAGCTTCACTCCTGAATCCTTCAGGTCATTGTTACTCAGATCCAGCTCTCTCAGGTGTGAGGGGTTTGACTTCAGAGCTGAGACCAGAGAAGCACAGCCTTTCTCTGTGACTCCACAGCCTGACAGCCTGACAGAGAGATCATCATGATTTCACAAACACACTGTTAATTTAACACCAGTAGTGTAGAAGGACAATGGCAGATGCATTTGGTTTATTCTCTCAAACAACATATAGATTCATCTTCCGTCTCCTAGAATTGTATGGTCATATTGTTATACTAATGTGAACATCAATGCACTGATTCAGTAAGTTTTTCAATGTAATACTATATATTATATACATATTATAATACATATATATTTCTCTAAACTGAATATTTCTTCCTGATGATTAGTACTTAAATGTCATTTTATGTACTCACAGAGCAGCTCTGGAGGCTTTGACCACTGGCAGCAGCCTCAGAAGACCTTCCTCTGATCTGGAGTATTTCTTCAGGTCAAACACATCCAGCTCCTTTTCTTCTGAAGTCAGCAACACAAAGACCAGAGCAGACCACTGTGCAGGTGTGACAGTTTTTGCTTCTGAGAGACTTCCTGATCTCAGGTAGCTTTGGATCTCCTTCACTAGAGAATGGTCATTCAGTTCATTCAGACAGTGGAACAGATTGATGCACCTCTCTGGAGAGGGATTCTCCCCTGATCTTCTCCTTGATGTACTTGACTGTTTCTTCATGGCTCTGTGAGCTGCTTCTTGTCTTTTTGTCAGTAGACCTCGTAAGTGCTTCTGATTGGACTTCAGTGAGAGGCCCAGAAGGAAGCGGAGGAACAGGTCCAGGTTTCCTGTCTCACTTTGTAAGGCTTTATCCACAGCACTCTTGTAGACAGTAACTTTACCCATGTGTCTGATCCTCACAGAAAAAGTTCCTGGACGTTGATTGCTGATCCGCCATTAGATTCTAATTTTTGTTGATGAATGAGAGGAACACATATACAGCAGCCAGAAACTCCTGAATGCTCAGATGCACGAAGCAGTACACCTTGTCCTGGTACAGCCCACACATTCCTCTTTAAAGAGCTGTGTGCACAATCCTGAGTACACTGAGGCTTCATTGACATCAATGCCAGCCTCTTTCAGGTCTTTTTCATAGAAAATCAGATTGCCATTCACAAGTTGTTGAAAAGCCAGTTTTCCCAGTGACAGAATGCTCTCTTTATTCCAGTGTGGACCTGTCTCTTCTTTCCCAATATACTTTTCATTCTTCTGTTTGGTATGAAACACCACAAGGTGTGAGTACATCTCAGTCAGAGTCTTGGGCATCTCTTCTCTCTTATGTTTCAGCCTGTGTTCAAGGACTATTGCAGAAATCCAACAGAAGACTGGAATGTGGCACATGATGTTTAGGCTCCTTGATGTCTTTATGTGTGAGTTTGATTCTGCTGGCCAGGTCCTGATCACTGAATCTCTTCCTGAAGTACTCCTCCTTCTGTGGGTCATTGAACCCTCGTACCTCTGTCACCTGGTCAACACACACCTGAAGGGATCTTATTGGCTGCTGCAGGTCGGGTAGTTATCCAGAGGAGAGCAGAGGGAAGCAGATTTCCCTTTGATGAGATTTGTCAGCAGAACATCCACTGAGGTTGACTTTGTGACGTCACAACAGATCTTGTTCTTCTGGAAGTCTAGGGACAGTCGGCACTCATCCAGACCATCAAAGATGAACAGAACTTTGTACTTGTCGTAGTTGGAGATTCTTGATTCTTTGGTTTCCTTTGAGAAATGATTGAAGAAGTTGAATCAAAGTGAGGTTTTCACCTTTTCATCAAATTCAGCTCCCGAAAAGGGAATGAAAATACAAATTGGACATCCTGATTAGCTTTTCCTTCAGCCCAGTCCAGAATGAACTTCTGCACAGAGACTGTGTTTTTCCAATGCCAGCGACTCCCTTTGTCAGCACAGTTCTGATGAGTTTGTCTTGTCCAGTTAAGGGTTTGAAGATGTCGTTACATTTGATTGCCGTCTCTGGTCTTGCTTGTTTCCTGGTTATTGTCTCAATCTGTCTCAGCTCATGTTCATTATTGACCTCTCCTGTTCCACCCTCTGTGATGTAGAGCTCTGTGTAGATCTTATTGAGAAGTGTTGGGTTTCCTTGTTTAGCGATCCCCTCAAATACACATTGAAACTTCTTCTTTAGATTAGATTTGAGTTCACGTTGAAGAATCACAGCACGCTCATCTGAATCTAGAAACAACACAGAGGATGTTGTTTTAATGCCTATAGTATTGTAAGACTGTCTTATAAAGTTTAAATTATAATCATTTATTCTCTTGTCTGTATAAATGTGTAAATGTTTTCATAATGCATTACACACTGGTGTGACTGATTTATATCATTATTGGTATTATTGATGGCATTAATAATGTTCTCTCTCTCTCTCTCTCCTCTGTCTCTCCTCTTCTCTCTGTCTAAATCACCACAACACATCCCTGCTGCTACTTGATGAGGTCACTAGGTGTTGTGTTAAGGCTGCTACAATATCATTGAGTTACACAGCTACTTTAGCTGTACTTTAGCTACAGCTTTTAAATGTTCTAAAACAGCATTCAACATGAGGCAGACAACTCTTACTTTTCTCCAGTGTGTCAGCAAGCTCCTTCTGGTTCATTTTCCTCAGGACGTGCAGTGTGATCTTCAGAGCCCCCTCTCTGGCACTGCTCTCCTGCTTCTCATCTTCAGCATCCACCACTTCCTTATCCTGCTTCTGACTCTCAAAGCCTTCTGGGAGTTCTGGACTAAGAATCCTCTTGAACATCTTCAGCTCGTTCTTCACAAATGTCATAATATTCTCTTCAAGCAACTGAAATAAATCAAGTAAATAAGTTAAGCAGAGAGAAAAATGCTTTCTCATTAACACATATTAATGAATGATTGACAGATCAACTTTACTTGACCACATACACTGAATATGGAGGCCAGGTCTGTTTGATGACTCTGGAAGAAGACTGACCACTGATAATCTCTGACTCTCCTGTTGGTTTCTGTGGACAAAACATGAGATTACATCTCCTCATCCAGGGAGTGCACACACACACACACACACACACACACACACACACACACACACACACACACACACACACACACACACACACACACACACACACACACACACACACACACACACACACAGGGAGGGAATGTTGTGTTTTGTTAATATTGTTTCAGGACTATGAAAATGGAAAAAAAAAAGTATTAGCCTATGGATTATGAAAACAACAAAAAGAAATGGTAAAATGGAGAGGAGAAATGACTAGAGACAGTGTTGTTTAACTCACTGACCATGACCCATGAGTTCTTCTTACCTTTGTTCAGTAGAAAAGTCTCCCTCTCTAAACTCTATAAAACGACCCATAGACCAGTCACTCTTCATGGACACACAGCTGGGTACAGGGAAGGCTGGTCTCTCCTGCTTGATTGGGCTTCAACAACAACAGAGACAAACATTACGTCTCACATCTACTCTGAGCTCAGATGGGGAAACATAAGAAGAGTTTCATTACAAAACGCTATATATCCATTTTCAGAAATGTTCGTAAATTAGCTTCTATTGTTTAAAGAAATTATCAAATAAATGGTTGTGTTTTTTCACTAGCTAATCATGGCAAGGTGTTGTTCAATGACAGGCATGTGTTTGATTAAAATCAATCACTTAATGGCTTCATTTCAGAGAGACAAATGTTTTTTTTGCAAAATGCTATATATCTGCCTCACTCTCAGAGAAATAAGTAGTACTGCTAGGTTTTACAGAGTTAAATGTAACAAATAACTACATTTTTAATAAAGAACTGTACAAATGATACACTTGTGACATCAATATTTAAATATTATAAATAATAATTCAATACAGTAATATGAGATTTGTATGTAAAACATTTACATTTGATATTTTAGTCATTTAGCAGATGTTTTTGTCCAGGGCCTGGTATCCCAAAAGCATCTTAAGGCCAAGTTCATCATTAGAACCTTTGTAGGAGCATTGTTAAATCTCTCTGAGCTGTTTTCCCCAAACCATCGTTGTTAACGTTGCACTTGAAAACGCTCATATTTCTAACACCTGTCTCAGACCACTTGTAGAACTGCTTTTTTGCCCTCCCGCGTCACTTTATACACAGAAGATCTCTGCTAAACATAGAATCACATGGTTTATCCATCCTCTTTTTTTGACCACCGATAAATTCAGAACAAAGTTGACTTTCAAATACTAAGTTGCCAATCTCTTTGCAATTGATTCAAACAAGGGAAGTACACAAATTATGCTTCAAATGAAAACCGAGATAACTGCATTAAAATATAAACAGTAGGCTATAGGCCTATTTCAATCATATTGAAATATATTCCATGTTCAATATATTTAGTTATATTTTGCTACTTGTAGGCTACTGTCTGTAATTTGTCTCAATATATTTCATGATGTGTAGCCTAACATGTGAACAATGATGTGCCGAATCTGTGATTTAGTACATTTTTTATTGGGTAAGCATTAGAATAAACTACCTCAATATTTGATCCGTGGTCAGTATTGTGAAATAATTCTAATGTTATGGAAAGATTTGAATGGACAAAACTGATCCGAGAGCTGCGCTCCCCTTCTTTCGATCCTATCAGTGTCGATACATGCTCCACCGGACGTGACTGATCCAGTTTCTGCTGGTCTGCCTGCGGATATGGAACTCTGACCTGTTCAACGGATGTGCAACCTTGTCCCAAACCTGCTGTTTCGACCCTCTCTCTCGCTCTACCCACTCCTGCTGTCTCTCGACCTCTGAATGCTCGGCTATGATAAGCCAACTGACATTTACTCCTGAGGTGCTGACCTGTTGCAACCTCTATAACCACAGTGATTATTATTTGACCCTGCTGGTCATCTATGCACATTTGAACATATTGAAGAACAATCTGGCCTTAATGGCCATATCCTCTTATAATCTCCCCCCCAGCACAGCCAGAAGAGGACTGGCCACCCCTCAGAGCCTGGTTCCTCTCTAGGTTTCTTCCTAGGTTCCTGCCTTTCTAGGGAGTTTTTCCTAGCCACCGTGCTTCTACATCTGCATTGCTTGCTCTTTGGGGTTTTAGACTGGGTTTCTATATAAGCACTTTGTGACAACTGCTGATGTAAAAAAAATATAATTGTGGTACGCATATGAAGCAGACCAGGCCAGGTTTTAGGGTTTTTGAGAAAAAAAGAAGTAAAAATGACTTCCTTAGTTGTTAGTAAAAAAAATAAATAAACTCAGCATTGTTGGTTAAGGGCTCGTAAGTAAGCATTTCACAGTAAGGTCTACACCTGTTGTATTAGGAGCATGTGACAAATCTAATTTGGATTGATTGATTTGTTCATTTTATAAATGTTCTGTCTTTAGTAGTTGAACACATTATTACTTCAACCTCGTGAAAGTGACAAACTGACACGTTTTCATGTTAGTCAAAAACAACTTTATATGGAAGGAGTGCCTTTGATTTGACGGCCTGCACATGCGCAGTTCGGCGTGAGACGACCGTTCGGCGTGAGACGACTGCTTCGGAGACCTGATGACATGTTTTTACGCATGACCTTCAAATTAAATTAAATGAAAATTATATGTCACATGCGCCAAATACAACAGTGGTACACTTTACCGTGAAATGCTTACTTACGAGCCCTTTCCCAACAATGCAGAGTTAAAAAGTAACAAAAATTAGCTAAATAAAAAAAGGAAATAGTAACATAATAAAATAACAATAATGAGGCTATAAGGAGTACTGAGTCAATGTGCAGGGTACCAGGTAGTTGAGTTAATAACTAGACTATATACAAGGAGTACCAGTACTGAGTCAATGTGCAGGGGTACCAGGTAGTTGAGGTAATAACTAGACTATATACAAGGAGTACCAGTACTGAGTCAATGTACAGGGTACCAGGTAGTTGAGTTAATAACTAGACTATATACAAGGAGTACCAGTACTGAGTCAATGTGCAGGGGTACCAGGTAGTTGAGGTAATATGTACATGTAGGTAGCGGTCAATCAGGATAGAGATGACATCTCATCATCCAGGGAGTGCACACACACTCACTGACAAACACACACACACACACACACACACACACACACAAAACACACACACACACACACACACACACCACACACACACACAGGGAGGGAATGTAGTGTTTTGTTTAATATTGTTTCAGGACTATGACAATGAAAAAAAGGTTTAGCCTATGGATTATGAAAACAACAAAAATAAATGGGAAAAGTGGGAGAGGAGAAATGACTAGAGACAGTGTTGTTTAACTCACTGACCATGACCCATGAGTTCTTCTTACCTTTGTTCACTAGAAAAGTCTCCCTCTCTAAACTCTATAAAACGACCCATAGACCAGTCACTCTTCATGGACACACAGCTGGGTACAGGGGAGGCTGGTCTCTCCTGCTTGATTGGACTTCAACACAACAGAGACAAACATTACGTCTCTCATCTACTCTGAGCTCAGATTTGGAAACATAACAAGAGTTTTTTCATTCCAAACGCTATATATCCGTATTCAGAAATGTTTGTAAATTAGCTTCTATTGTTTAAAGAAATTATCAAATAAATGGCTGTGTTTTCTCACTAGCTAATCATGGCATGGTGTTGTTCAATGACGTTGTTTAAAATCGATCACTTAATGGCTTCATTTCAGAGAGACAAATGTTTTTTTTTTTTTTTCTGTTTGTGGTTTTGAGACTGGTTTCTATATAAACACTTTGTGACAACTGCTGATGTAAAAAAATGAATGAAGCAGACCTAAAACAAACATTCAACGTTTTTTATAACAATATTTTGAGGTCTGGGCGTAAAGTATCTCAGAGTAGAAAATTGGTCGTATAAGTGCTGAGAATAAAGACTTCTACTCTTATGGGTATAAATTAAAGCTATGCATGAAGCCTCTAGTCCCACCTAGTCGGTAGATATTTAGGACACCTCATGAGCTGTCCTAACCAGTTAAGAGTTAACAGCAGGTGTCTTGATAATACTATAGAATAATGCAGCGAGTCAGTGGTTCCTGCGGCACATGTAATGTTTTGGAGTAGTTTAAATAAATGTTTCTATATTTCTATATGATCAATCCCAATAATATAGAACTACATACATGAACAGTATCTCTTCAGCTTTTGACAATGATTTCTGTATAATAATGATGTATAATAAGTGTTGGTGATTCAATAGCCTAGTTAATCATTCCATGACTTTTAACACACCATCTATCTATGTTTGGCTCAGTCTGGCAAATGAGTTGGAGCTGTGGCAGGTGTTGGACCTGTGGCCGAAAAGTGTCCAGTTTGAATCCCGGGCCGGGCGCTGGAAAGAACGGACGGAATTGATCTGACCCCTGGAGGGCTGCTGGGTCCACGTCCTCAAAACAATCACCTTTCGTTGGGCCCTTGAGCAAGGCCCTTAACCCCACAACATGCTCTCCATCCAGGGATGCTGCACTGCAGCTTGAACCTGTGCTTGTCTCAACTGTATGTGTGAGGTCTGCTGTTTTGAGGGGGTTAAGAACGGAGCAGAATACATGTTTTTGTTGTTTGCTGTAACTAATGGACAAAGTTGTATTGTATTGTAATGTATTGTATTGTAAAGAAGTCAGCCAGAGTTGACGTGGGCCATCGTTCAAACAAAGAGATGCCTCCCTGGCCACCAGTGTGTTTGCATATAACAAAGATCAATTCTACCCCCCATACAATACTTTTATACACAGTAATTACTTTTTTATATATAATAATAATAATAATACTAATAATACTACTAATAAATAATACTACTACTACTACTACTACTACTACTACTACTAATAATAATAATAATAATAATAATAATAATAATAATAATAATAATAATAATAATAAATAATAATTTTCTTATACACATTACATTTTGGATAGATAGTACTCAGACATCTATAGTGTTTACAGTAATGACTATTACCGATCATTATCTTTTTTAATCCCACCCCTCTGCTACTCTCAGCCCCGCCCACCTATCTCCGTAGAACATCCTCTTTTGATTTCCACCTGCCATATTTTATCAACTGTGCTGTGATGTCATACATGCATGTTTAACCTTTCTAGTCGCATAGTATCCACAGACTAAATTAAAAGGTCAATATTTTTAGCAGAAGAGTATTATTCTATTTTTGATTGACTGACTATGGCTTTCCAAAATCCCCAGCAGTTCTGATCAAAGAACCCTATAAAAGGTTTCTATATAGAACTTTTAGTGGTTCCATATATTAAGCAGGTGATAGAACCCTTTTTGGTTTAAACAGGAGTGAAGAGTGTGTTAATTTGACGGTAATATTGTCAAAATTCCGCTTGTAACAACGATCAGAATTAGTAAAAACAATAAGGTTATGCATGACAACATATTAGACAATAACTAAGAGTAGGCTAAATGATTGTGTCATGCAAAACTTCTATAGATGTGTGTGTGTATGATGGTAAAGATGTGTGTGTGTGTGTGTGTGTGTGTGTGTGTGTGTGTGTGTGTGTGTGTGTGTGTGTGTGTGTGTGTGTGTGTGTGTGTGTGTGTGTGTGTGTGTGTGTGTGTGTGTGTGCTGGTGAGACAACCACATATCACAGTCAAATATACAGGATACAAACATTTCATTCCAGCTATATAGCGTTTTGCAAAACAAAAATTCATACACAAAAATCTATTAATTAAAATCTTAGAACAACAATATTTGACAGACACATGAAGGTACCCATAAGCAATCATTTCTGATGTAAAATAACAAACGTGAAAAAATTGTGGATATAACGTTTTAGAAATAAACTCCTTATAAATTCTTAAACAACATTGTCATCTCACCTCTTAGCTTTGGTGTCATGTTCCCCAGAGAGACTCATTTTAGAGGCAGGGCCCCCCTCCTCTCTCTCCCCAGAGAGACTCATTTTAGAGGCAGGGACCCCCTCCTCTCTCTCCCCAGAGAGACTCATTTTAGAGGCAGGGCCCCCCTCCTCTCTCTCCCCAGAGATACTCATTTTAGAGGCAGGGCCCCCCTCCTCTCTCTCTCCAGAGAGACTCATTTTAGACCACTGACCCCTAAACAGAGATGCAGCATGTTGGTTGTGGTTAACACAGTGACAACTAATTATTGAAGGTCAATTGTTCTATTTTATTCATTATCTCTTAGAAATAAAACATTTACTAACAGATACGTCCGAACAGTCAGGATTTAATGCAATCACATGAACATGTAGTCATGACTGATATTTCTCACCTTTTCTCCATGTAGTGAAGCTAATAATAATAATAATAATAATAATAATAATAATAATATAATAATAATAATATAAATAATAATAATAATAATAATATTAATAATCATAATCATAATCATAATCATAATACATAATAATACAATAATAATGATGGATCCAGTTTCAACATATCTCTAACTTTGAAGTATACAGTGGGGTCCCAAATTATTGACTCCCTTGATAAAGATGAGTAAAAATGACTGTATAAAATAAATCATTCAAATACTGAGCTATATTGTATGCTCAAAACAATGGTACATTAAATTATTTTATACTAATATGTTTGCTCAGAGAAAGAGATTTTGTTTAACAAGTAATACTTTTTTTCTCAAAAAGGTAGGGGTCAAAATTGACCCCCCCTTTCAATACCTCCCTTGCGAGGATAACGGCACTGAGCCTTTTTCTAAAATGTTTTATGAGTTGGAGAACACATTAGGAGTGATCTTAGACCATTCCTCAATTTAGAATCCTTCCAAATGGTCAACTACAGGAAGGTAAAGGTACAACTAAACACACAATAAAGAAACAAATCTCCCTAATTGACAGGAGGGCTTGATCTTAGTAATTTACCCACCGGCCTCTTCCTGCTATCCCAATGTATACATTCTACCAACATCATACATAAATAATCCCTGGTAGGATCCTTGAGATTTTCCTTTGTGCTGAGAAAGAAACCTTGGGAAAAGTTTATTCACCTCCCCAATGTCAACTGACTTTGTGTAATTTTTGTTACTGATTAATTTAACATCTGCTAAAGTCTAGTGACATTGACCCCATGTCAGAATAATCAGAAAACCAGTTGAACCTGTTTAGGAGAAAAGCCATGGGTTTCCAACATGGCTGTGTAGCTACTGCTAGAGGTCTCATGGATGGAATGGCATTTATATTTTTAATCATTTCATCATTAATAAACGGTTTTGTTATATTTCATTCTGTCATGTATATAAAGTGTAATATTGGGATGTAGACTCAAAATGTAATACATTTCAACTCTATATCTGACATGGTCCAGGTGTCTTTTTTTATTAAGCCCATAACCATGTGTGTGAGGTGTGTACTTTTGTTTCAAAGTAGATTTGTTTAAGAATACCAAGAAACACTGTGTGACCCTGATTTAGGCCACTGCAGGACAAGGTTAATCATTAAAAACAATACGGTATGAACAACTAGCAGTGTCCAGGACCAGTGATTCAAGTCTGAAGCACCGTCCCAAATGACACCCTATTCCCTCCATAGTGCACTACTTTAGACCAGGACCAATAGGGCTGTAGTAGTGCACTATATAGGGTGCCATTTGAGGAGGCAGACTGAGTGTTATCCAGTCTTCTCTCTCTCTCTCTCTCTCTCTCTCTCTCTCTCTCTCTCTCTCTCTCTCTCTCTCTCTCTCTCTCTCTCTCTCTCTCTCTCTCTCTCTCTCTCTCTCTCTCTCTCTCTCTCTCTCTCTCTCCCTCTCTCTCTCTCTCTCTCTCTCTCTCTCTCTCTCTCTCTCTCTCTCTCTCTCTCTCTCTCCTCTCTCTCTCTCTCCTCCACCTCTCCTCTCTCTCTCTCTCTCTCTCTCTCTCTCTCTCTCTCTCTCTCTCTCTCTCTCTCTCTCTCTCTCTCTCTCTCTCTCTCTCTCAATTCAATTTCAATTTCAATTCAATTTAGGGCTTTATTGGCATGGGAAACGTGTGTTAACATTGCAAAAGCAAGTGAAGTAGATAGTAAACAAAAGTGAAATAAACAATAAATATTAACACTAAACATTACACTCAGAAGTTTCAAAACATTACACTCAGAGTTCTCTCTCTCTCTCTCTCTCTCTCTCTCTCTCTCTCTCTCTCTCTCTCTCTCTCTCTCTCTCTCTCTCTCTCTCTCTCTCTCTCTCTCTCTCTCTCTCCCTCCCTCCCTCCCTCCCTCCCAGGCTGTTAGGTTAATGGACTATGGAAACCTACTGAGAATCTGCCCTACAGAGAGAACTACAAATTAACATGACTAAACTATTTTAGTAGAAGGAAATTGCATTAAACCGTGTTAAAAAACATTTCCATGTATGTTGTTCTCTCGCTCTCTGTTTGCAGGACTAGAAATCGGGTTTAAATCAGGTCAATATAGCCAGAGAATGAATTATATATCCTCAAAACGTAGACACATGTCCGTCCACATGCTGGCTCAAACCTAACCTAACCCTAACCCTAACCCAACCCTGTCCCTAACCCTATCCCTAACTCCAAGCAGCAGCACTGTGGAAAGGACTTATGCCAAGTTGTTTGGATGAATTGTGATCTGCATGATTTTTAACAAGCAACTCCACTCTACTACAAAGTTAATATTCAATGTGATAAAAACAACTTGTTCCTTACTTTTTATTTTGTTTTTAGAAACCACTTTTCAGACCTTGTTTTTCCATTACCACATTTAAATGTACCCCTTGATTTCTGTTGAAATATTTAGTGTTTGTGTGTGTATCTTGTTGCCTAGTTTCCAGCAGAAGGGATCCAGGTGGGTATCTGAAGTTCAATTGATCCTGATTGTTTACAGGTTTGATGCCAGGAACAACTAGTGAAGATATCGACACACAAGAGCTTTCATTGGTTCTATGGTTGGTTCAACTAGATATGTATTCTGTACCTCATTATAGATCCATCTGTGGTTGGTTCAGCTAGATATGTATGCTGTACCTCATTATAGATCCATCTGTGGTTGGTTCAGCTAGATATGTATGCTGTACCTCATTATAGATCCATCTGTGGTTGGTTCAGCTAGATATGTATTCTGTACCTCATTATAGATCCATCTGTGGTTGGTTCAACTAGATATGTATTCTGTACCTCATTATAGATCCATCTGTGGTTGGTTCAGCTAGATATGTATGCTGTACCTCATTATAGATCCATATGTGGTTGGTTCAGCTAGATATGTATGCTGTACCTCATTATAGATCCATCTGTGGTTGGTTCAGCTAGATATGTATTCTGTACCTCATTATAGATCCATCTGTGGTTGGTTCAACTAGATATGTGTTCTGTACCTCATTATAGATCCATCTGTGGTTGGTTCAACTAGTAATGTATTCTGTACCTCATTATATATCCATCTGTGGTTGGTTCAGCTAGATATGTATTCTGTACCTCATTATAGATCCATCTGTTGTGGGTTCAGCTAGATATGTATTCTGTACCTCATTATATATCCATATGTGGTTGGTTCAGCTAGATATGTATTCTGTACCTCATTATAGATCCATCTGTTGTGGGTTCAGCTAGATATGTATTCTGTATCTCTATATAGACCCATCTGTGGTTGGTTCAGCTAGATATGTATTCTGTACCTCATTATAGATCCATCTGTGGTTGGTTCAACTAGATATGTATTCTGTACCTCATTATAGATCCATCTGTCAGCATTGTAAACAATGTCAAGTCTAGAGTGGAATGTCACACACACGGTTTGTGATACCACAACTGTCTCACAACAGTTCCTCTGCATTACAGCCCCACCCTGTGGTTAACATCAGTATTGCAGCTGTGTCAATCAGGCCAGTTTGGAGTGGATGAATGAAATAATCTTTCAAGGGTTTTTATTTATCTAAACATTCTTTTTGGTTTTTTTGCCGCAAAATTGTCTTTGTACAGAAAGGGCACACGTACAAGACACACGTAACTAGTATTGTTAAAATCATTTAATAACACAACACTAACAACCAGGCTATACAGTAGAAGAACGGCAGAGACAAAACACCATTTTCATTTCAGAATCCTAGTAGACAATACAGTAGTTGTATTTGGTGTATCACAAAGATTTAAAACAGTAATGCTCATTCGTTCATTAACACAATTATACTTTTTGGGATCCTAAACATATCCCCATTTTCCTTCAACAGAAACCTGTTGTTGTTTATGAATGAACTTTGTCTGAAGGAGATGGCTAGCCTGATGGCCAGTCTGTTCTTGCTTTCTTCCCAACTCTTTATGGAATTGTCATGTTTGACTTGACAATGACAAGCTAGGAGTTGACACTACTCTATAGTAAAGCAAAATAAACATTTAAAAGGTTTTTTAAATGTTGGCTTTTTTCCTAAACGCTGATTTCACAGCTTCAGCTCTTTGGCACGGAGGAGAAAATATGAAAACAACAAGCGCTCTAACAATGAACTGAGCTCAACAAAGCAACTCAACCCCACTATGTACTAAAGGTGCTCTAACAATGAACTGAGCTCAACAAAGCAACTCAACCCCACTATGTACTAAAGGTGCTCTAACAATGAACTGAGCTCAACAAAGCAACTCAACCCCACTATGTACTAAAGGTATGTAGACATGTAATAAACATTCAACAGCAAACACTATGTACATCTTTACACTGGAACCTTGGATTGTCTGTTTCTTCTCTGTAGTTTACTAACGCATGGGTATGTATAATGTATACCTGGGTTCAAATAGGATTTGTTTTCTTACAAATGCCTTAGCTGGGCTTGATTGAGCTTGCCTGGCACAATGAAACCAATGGATTATTGCCAAAAGTACACTGCTCAAAAAATTAAGGGAACACTTAAACAACACATCCTAGATCTGAATGAATGAAAATAATCTTATTAAATACTTTTTTCTTTACATAGTTGAATGTGCTGACAACAAAAATCACACAACATTATCAATGGAAATCAAATTTATCAACCCATGGAGGTCTGGATTTGGAGTCACCCTCAAAATTAAAGTGGAAAACCACACTACAGGCTGATCCAACTTTGATGTAATGTCCTTAAAAACAAGTCAAAATGAGGCTCAGTAGGGTGTGTGGCCTCCACGTGCCTGTATGACCTCCCTACAATGCCTGGGCATGCTCCTGATGAGGTGGTGGATGGTCTCCTGAGGGATCTCCTCCCAGACCTGGACTAAAGCATCCACCAACTCCTGGACAGTCTGTGGTGCAACGTGGCGTTGGTGGATGGAGCGAGACATGATGTCCCAGATGTGCTCAATTGGATTTCAGGTCTGGGGAACGGGCGGGCCAGTCCATAGCATCAATGCCTTCCTCTTGCAGGAACTGCTGACACACTCCAGCCACATGAGGTCTAGCATTGTCTTGCATTAGGAGGAAACCAGGGCCAACCGCACCAGCATATGGTCTCACAAGGGGTCTGAGGATCTCATCTCGGTACCTAATGGCAGTCAGGCTACCTCTGGTGAGCACATGGAGGGCTGTGCGAAAAAAAGAAATGCAATCCCACATCATGACTGACCCACCGCCAAACCGGTCATGCTGGAGGATGTTGCAGGCAGCAGAACGTTCTCCACGGCGTCTCCAGACTCTGTCACGTCTGTCACGTGCTCAGTGTGAACCTGCTTTCATCTGTGAAGAGCACAGGGCGGCAGTGGCGAATTTGCCAATCTTGGTGTTCTCTGGCAAATGCCAAACGTCCTGCACGGTGTTGGGCTGTAAGCACAACCCCCACCTGTGGACATCGGGCCCTCATACCACCCTCATGGAGTCTGTTTCTGACCGTTTGAGCAGACACATGCACATTTGTGGCCTGCTGGAGGTCATTTTGCAGGGCTCTGGCAGTGCTCCTCCTGCTCCTCCTTGCACACAAAGGCGGAGGTAGCGGTCCTGCTGCTGGGTTGTTGCCCTCCTACGGCCTCCTCCACGTCTCCTGATGTACTGGCCTGTCTCCTGGTAGCGCCTCCATGCTCTGGACACTACGCTGACAGACACAGCAAACCTTCTTGCCACAGCTCGCATTGATGTGCCATCCTGGATGAGCTGCACTACCTGAGCCACTTGTGTGGGTTGTAGACTCCGTCTCATGCTACCACAAGAGTGAAAGCACCGCCAGCATTCAAAAGTGACCAAAACATCAGCAAGGAAGCATAGGAAACTGAGAAGTGGTCTGTGGTCACCAACTGCAGAACCACTTCTTCTTTCCTGGGGGTGTCTTGCTAATTGCCTATAATTTCCACCTGTTGTCTATTCCATTTGCAATTTTATTGTCAATCAGTGTTGCTTCCAAAGTGGACAGTTTGATTGATTCACAGAAGTGTGATTGACTTGGAGTTACATTGTGTTGTTTAAGTGTTCCCTTTATTTTTTTGAGCAGTGTACAAACACTCAAAAATGTAATCAAATGCTCAACGTGTTTGACGGAAAACAAATACAATTTGAACCCAGGTCTGGTATGTGGTCCTATTAGTTTCCTGATTCAGATCTGTTCAAACCAACTCTTAGTTTCCTGATTCAGATCTGTTTAAACCAAACTCTTAGTTTCCTGATTCAGATCTATTTAAAACCAACTCTTAGTTTCCTGATTCAGATCTGTTGAAACCAACTCTTAGTGTCCTGATTCAGATCTGTTGAAACCAACTCTTAGTTTCCTGATTCAGATCTGTTTAAACCAACTCTTAGTGTCCTGATTCAGATCTGTTTAAACCAACTCTTCTGACTCATTGTCATGCCCTGTATATCTAAAGGAGTTGGCTAAAGCACACACAGATCTGGGACCAGACTAATGTATCTGTGGGTTGCCAGTTAGACTGTGTTTGTCTTGTCTCTGGTCTGTGGTCAGCAGTGGTGGCTGGTGGCATGGAGGACAGGCTCTTAATAATGTCTGGAATAAAATGAATGGAATGGTATCAAATGCATCAAACACATACACACAATTCCATTCACTTCATTCCAGTCCTTATTATGAGCCGTTCATCCTCCCCTCACCAGCCTCCTCTGGTGGTCAGTGGGCACAGCATGGTTGGGCTCAATTCCATTTCAATTTCAATCAATTCAGAAGGTAAACCTCATTAAGAAGCATTGAAGAGAATTGTAACGTTAGTGTACTTCCTGAATTGACTCCAACCCTGGGGCAAAGTGCTGTGTTCTTCTGGTGGTGGTGGTGTGAGGCCTTAACCTCAGCCTCCCTCCCTCCCTCTCTCATTCCCTCTTCCTCAGTACCATGTAGATGAGACCACTGACCAGACACAGAGGGAAGGACACCCAGGCCAGGACGTAGGCAAAGCCCAACGCAGCATCCACCTCCCCATCCGGACACATCACCGTGTAGATTATAGCTCCACACATCACAAACAGACCTGGAGAGAGGAGGATGAAGAGAGAGGAAGGGGGAGGAAAGGAGGAGAGAGAGAGAGAGAGAGACAGAGAGAGAGAGACAGAGAAGAGAGAGAGACAGAGAAGAGAGAGAGAGAGAGAGAGAGAGAGAGAGAGAGAGAGAGAGAGAGAGAGAGAGAGAGAGAGAGAGAGACAGAGAGACAGAGAGAGAGAGAGAGAGAGAGACAGAGACAGAGACAGAGAGAGAGACAGAGAGAGACAAACACGTGCCTTGAGTGCCTGTTCGGTAAAATATATATTAAAAAATATATCCGGCTATAAACTGAAATAAATAAAGTAAATAAGTTAAGCAAGAAAGAAATGCTTTCTCATTAACACATTAATTAATGATTGACAGATCAACTTTACTTGAGGTAAACAAAAACAAATGTACATAACATGACCTCATACACTGAATATGGAGGCCAGGTCTGTTTGATGACTCTGGGAAGACTGACCACTGAGAATCTCTGTCTCTGATCTCTCCTGTTGGTTTCTGTGGACAAGGATTGCAACACACACACACACAAACACAGACTAAAATGAGGGAATTTTGTGTTTGTTTTAGGACTATGAAAATGGAAAAAATAATTAGCCTATGGATTATGAAAACAACAAAAAGAAATGGGAAAATGGGAGAGGAGAAATGACTAGAGACAGTGTTGTTTAACTCACTGACCGTGACCCATGAGTTCTTCTTACCTTTGTTCAGTAGAAAAGTCTCCCTCTCTCTAGGTTGAACCATAGACCAGTCACTCTTTATGGACACACAGATGGGTACAGGGGAGGCTGGTCTCTCCTGCTTGATTGGACTTCAACACAACAGAGACAAACATTACGTCTCTCATCTACTCTGAGCTCAGATGGGGAAACATAAGAAGAGTTTAATTCCAAAATGCTATATAACCATTTTCAGAAACCCTGGTAAATTACCTTTTTTTGTTTAAAGAAATTATTAAAGATATTTGTGGGTTTTTTCACCATCTAATCTTGGCATGGGATTGTTTCATGACAGAAATGTATTTGTTTAAAATCTATCACTGATGGTTTCATTTCAGATAGACAAATAATCTATTTGTTTTACTCCAAAAAATCTGCCTCACTCTCAGAGAAAGTAGTACTGCTAGGTTTTACATTGTCAAATGTAACAAACTCATGTAACGACATAAAAAATCTGTACAAATGATACATTTGTGACATCAATATTTTAAAAAAAAATTGAAAATAATTATATACAGTCCAATTTTATGAGATTTTAATCTCCAGGCCATCAGACTAGCTGGCCTCCGCCCAGTACACTGCCCTGAACTTAGTCACTGTTTCTAGCTGGCCTCCGCCCAGTACACTGCCCTGAACTTAGTCACTGTTTCTAGCTGGCCTCCGCACAGTACACTGCCCTGAACTTAGTCACTGTTTTTCTAGCTGGCCTCCGCCCAGTACACTGCCCTGAACTTAGTCACTGTTTCTAGCTGGCCTCCGCCCAGTACACTGCCCTGAACTTAGTCACTGTTTCTAGCTGGCTATCACCCAGTACTCTACCCTGCACCTTAGTGACTGCTGCCCTATGTACCTAGTCATTGAACACTGTTCACTTTAATAGTGTTTACATACTGCTTACCCTCTTTATATGTATATACTGTATTCTAGTCAAGGCATTGTTTTTTTCCTGATATTTCTTAATTTTTATTTTTGGGATTTGTGTGTATTGTTTTTCAAATATGTGTATGTGACAATACAATTTGATAGATTTTTGGTATAAAACATTTACCTTTAAACATTTTAGTAATTTAGCAGTTGCTCTTATCCAGGTCCCGGCTTCCGCTGTCACTTTATACACAGAAGATCTCCGCTAAGCATAGAATTACATGATGTATCCGTATCTCTGTGACTTCCAATAACTTCAGAACAAAGTTGACTACAAATACATAGTTGCCAATGTCTTCGCAATCGATACAAAGAAGTGATGTATACAATTATGCTTCAAATGAAAACTGAGATGACTGCATTAAAATATAAACATTAGGCTATAGGCCTATTTCAATCATATTGAAGTACATTTCATGTTCAATATATTTAGTTTTATTTTGCTACTTGTAGGCTACTGTCTGTAATTTGTCTCAATATACCCTACATGGTCAAAGGTATGTGGACACCCCTCAAATTAGTGGATTCGGCTATTTCAGCCACACCTGTTGCTGACAGGTGTATAAAATCAAACAGACAGCCATGCAATCTCCATAGACAAACATTGGAAGTAGAATGGCCTTACTAAAGAGCAAAGTGACTTTCAATGTGGCACCATCATAGGATGCCACCTTTCCAACAAGTCAGTTCATCAAAATTCTGAGACATCACATTTCTGCTCTGCTAGAGCTGCCCCGGTCAACTGTGTGCTGTTATTGTGAAGTGAAAATGTCTAGGAGCAACCGTAAAGTGGTAGGCCACACAAGCTCACAGAACTGGACTGCCGAGTGCTGAAGTGTGTAAAACCGTCTGTCCTCGGTTGCAACTGTCATTGACACAAAGGACACTCAAAGTCAATCGTAAATGAATCATTTTTTATTGTCAGCAAGCTGAGAGGTCACAGTCAAACTTAGATGCATAAAGTGCCGGTCTGAAGTGATGGTCCTTTCATAATGCCTTATACGGCTACACAAAAACCTACATAAACATGATTCATACGATTGGTTCCTGCATGTGACTGGCACCATCTCCTATCTTAACTTATAGAACATATTCTGGGGCATTCTGCCAGATGGTCTTAAGGAAGGGGTCATGACGTCCCCCCCCCCTTATATCTTTACCCAGCACAGGCAGGAACCAATGATTGTTTATGACAGAGTGGACAATATGAACATTTTCAAGGCTGTCCCTCCAGACTATACATTTTTCCTCCACATTCCCCCCTCTTATCACTTCTATGATAATAATTGTTCAAATGTAATGCGTATGACTTAAATCAAAGGAGGTTCTATCAAAATGTATTACATCATTTCAGTCATGATAATACTATCATCATAATAAATCATAATAAAGGTTATCCTTCTATTAACAGGAGCTAATCTAATTTAATTCATAATCATCATCATGAAGCTCAAATCTACAATAAGGTTATACTTTTATCAACGGGAGTGGATCTATCAAAAATACACACACATACACAAGGGATCTGTAGATTCAGAGGTGAATAAATCTCTCAAGGTTTAACCATTGTTTCCATAGTTACTTACCACAATCGGGTTGTATTAACATATGTTCTGCACTTACGTATCACGGCAACTGATACATTGATACATTCACCTCTGAAGATAAATAATGTACTTACATTCAGTAATCTTGCTCTGATTTGTCATCCTAAGGGTCCCAGAGATAAAATGTAACATAGTTTTGTTTGATAAAATCCATTTTTATATTGAAATGTAGGAACTGGGTTCTACAGTTTGAACCCCTGCTGTCTCTGGCTCCACACCCACCCCCCCCGGCCATCTAGATGTGTGAAAGTTAGTGTATAAGCTAATGATCCATCATTTATGACATTCCTGGGAGTGTGTAAACTTACATTTTGTATTACCATATCATTTTTGTATGTTCTCTATAGTTATGTACTTGAAAATGTATCAATTGACCAATTCGGCACATTTGGGCAGACTTGATACAAAATAGTCCAGTATTGCAATGCTTCACTGGATCAATGTGAAACTTTGCACAAACACCGCTGCCATCTAGTGGCCAAAATCTAAACTGCACCTAAACTGCAATATTATATTGTGGCCTTTCTCTTGCATTTCAAAGTTGATGGAACAAACAAAAAAAAAAAAAAACACATGACAGCTGCTGAGATCTTATTAGCCCTGGAGACACTGATAGCCTTAAAGCATGTTAATAACACAACATAGCAAACTAAGCAAAAAAATGCATGCTGCAGCCCATTGGGCAATTTGGGATCCCCAACTTCCAAACAGGGATTCCAACCAAGTTGCAAGCATCCACTCTGGTTTTTTGGGGAATTATTCTTAGAAAATAGTGGCAATGTTTTCTGGAAGATCAGTCACATTAGAAGAGTGATCTGGGAGTACAAAAGTACAACATTCATCATCAATGACTGCACAAGTGCCCCCTTGACCTGCCAGAATATAGTCAAGAGCCTCTCTGTTTTGCAGAGCTAACTTAAGCAATTCTTTTAGTTCCCCATTCAATTGTTCCAGGGCATTTCTAGTAGCATTGCCAAATTTCTCTATGTGTCTAGAGATGTCACGCATTTGGTCTAGGGCACATGCAACTCCATACCCAGAGAAAAAACACCCCAAAGAACCTGGAGGCTGGTGCCTGAGTGTGAGTGACGTCAGCTAGAGACCTCTTATCTCTCCTCATTCCAGGAAGTTTGTAGTCTCTAAAACAGAGCCTTCAGATCCTTTTCGTTATCTGGAACGGTTCTCATAGCTGTCACCAAAAACCCAATAGTACAAGTACCTCCCCAGTTCGAGGGAAGGCTATAGTAAGCCATCTGACCACATAGCCAATAGGTGCCATTCGGGGCTCCTTTCAGAGTTGTGCTCTGTTTGTCAACCCACATTTTAAACGGTTCCTTATCGGCCTGACCATTCTCCTGTAGCACTGTTAAATTGCAAGCATTTGATCCATTAAGATTCATAGTACAATTACATTTCAATTCACCCAAATCGTGATCTCCATATCCTCTAATACACCAAGGGGCAGTCATCACCCCAGCCACTGAAATGGGCGGGAGTGAGACATTACCAGGCCTCAGGTAATAGGATACATTGGGTTGATTATATACCTTAACATTGCTGGTCATAGTATAAAAAGGAATTTTTCCTGCCAATGCTATAGTAAAGTTCACCCCTATTGGGACTCCTATAAGGGGCAAGCCTGCCCCTACCTTAACCGGACCCATCCCACACACCCAACAGTCCTTTTCTTTGGATGTCTGGTCGGCAACCATTTCTGCTCTAGAAAAGAACAAATTGTCCTTATGGTTGTGAGGGCCCAGCAGGGTTCTCCTTCTACAATGACCATCTACTTCTGGGCCACTACTCCAGGCCTGCGTTGGTTCCTTTGGCGCAGGACACCTTCTGTCATTACCATCTACTTCTGGGCCACTACTCCGGGACTGCGTTGGCCCCTTTGGCTCAGGACTCCTTCTGTCATTACCATCTACTTCTGGGCCACTACTCTGGGACTGCGTTGGCCCCTTTGGCTCAGGACACCTTCTGTCATTACCATCTACTTCTGGGCCACTACTCCGGGACTGCGTTGGCCCCTTTGGCTCGGGACTTATCTCATCCTCTGTCAGATCTCCAACAAGAGGACAACCTACAGTTCTTATTAGCACTACTGTGCTAATACAGAGGAGGGCCACACTGCACCACCGGAACTGGCCAGGCCCCATCTTCTTCTGGATCAGGAACTCGTCTGCAGTGCGACAGGTGGGTCCAGGTGTCTCTCTCAGCAACCTTCACCGCAGTGGGGGGTGGTCAGAAGAACTTGGTACGGGCCTCTCCACGGGGGTCCTTCCAACTATTTCTCCTGAAGTCTTTCACCACCATGAAATCACCTGGGTTCAAACAGTGTTCAGCTCCATCTGCTAGATTTAGCAAAGACGCCTTCAAACCAGGGGAAAATAGTCTTAAGAACACTGTTAAGAGTGACACAACACTCAACCACGCCTTCCTCCATTTCTTGCAGGGACAACCTGTTCTGGGAAAAAGGTGTATTTGTCATCCGCATGGGACGGCCAGTCAGCACCTCATGTGGAGAGAGACCAGTGACTGTAGGGGATCTGCCTCTCATCGTCATCAGTGACAATGGAAGCACGTTCACCCATGTCAGGCTTGTTTCACCAATTCATTTGGTTAATTTAGTTTTTAAAGATTGGTTCGTCCTTTCGACTGCACCCCCAGATTGGGGATGATAGGCACAATGTGTTCTCAAATCAATCTGCAAAGCCTCTGACAGGGACTGAACAATCTCATTCACAAACTGTCGACCATTGTCAGAATACATTTTTGATGGCAGTCCCCACCTAGGTATGATCTCTCTCACGAGTGCTTTCGCCACAGTGTGGCTCTCCTGCAAGGGAAAGTTTCAATCCATTTAGAAAACATGTCAACAGTCACCAAACAATACTTATTCCCCTCACAAGGGGTCAACTCAATGAACTCCATCATTAACTGCTCAAAAGGTCCTTCATGCTTGGATGGGATGCGGGGGATACTGAAATGCCGCGTCCAACATTGTTAGTCATACAAATCAAGCATGTCTTACTGAAATTTCCTGCAAACACACAGTAAAACCTACTGTACCCCAATATGTATTTACAAGATCCACCATCCCTCCTTTTGACACATGGTCTTGACCATGTGACAATTTTGCGAGGAACTGGAATGTACAATGGGGCATGGCAGGTCTGCTCCACACATCAAGCCATACACACGAGGTGTCCTTATGACAGCACCCCGCCCACTTGAGTTTCTGAAAGCATCAGCCATGGCCTGTAAAGCAATGATATCATTAACAGAGAAAGGGTTGGTGGGAGCTGGAAATGCTGCCATCTGTAGGAAGGGGGAAACAGAAGAAGAAGCAGACAATTTAGCAGCACAGTCAGCCTTGGCATTCCCCAGAGAAATGTTATCCTTAGAGGGAGTATGGGCCTGACACTTTATCACCGAGATTGACGAGGGGAGTTTAACAGCCTCCAACAGAGGACAAAAGTTTCATCAGTCCAGACCACAACTTCACTCGCCTCCATCTTTCTCCCATAAATACAATCCTGCAGTGGTTGAACTATCTCTGCATAGTCTTTCAACCACGGACGACAGTAACCAGCCACACCCAACAAAGACATCATGTGCTGCTTGGTAACAGGTTTAGGCAAAACTTTAATTGCATCTAATCTATCTTTGGAGAGGGCGCGGCCCTCAGAAATAATGTCATGACCCAAATATTTAACGGAGCTCTGGAATAACTGCATCTTACTGGAGGAAACTTTATGACTATTTTCTGCTAAGAAAATCAACAATGCCCGAGTGTCCTCGTGACATATCTCCTCTGATTTTGAGCAAACCAACAAATCATCAAAATATTGAACCAAAATGCTTCCACCAGGGGCAACAAAACCCTCTAGGTTCCTAGCCATTTCTTGGGCAAAGATGGCATGTGATTGAACATACCCCTGGGGCATCACCGTCCAAGTCCATTTGTTTTACCAAGAAACGTAAATGAGAACCACTCATGTTACTCTTCAGCCACAGGGATACTGAAAAAAGCATTTGCCAAATCAATCACCAAAAAACAACAACTACCTGGAGGCACCTGGTATAAAATGGTACCAGTGTTTGGCACCAGGGGTGCTCTAGCAAGTAATGCATCGTTTACTAGTCTAAGGTCTTGCACAACACGATAATCACCAGATGGTTTCCTAACAGGTAAAATTGGTGTGTTTCATGCGTCCAATGTTGGTCTTTGATTTCACCCACAGTTATTCAGGTATTTATTTTAGCCAATCAATGTGTGAATTATCTTGTAATACCACAGGCATGGTTTCAACGGGAATTTGTTATTTTTCTTGGTAATGTCATTGCAGTAGCCCATTATGGGAATAGAAAGTTGCTGTTGAAGCTGACCACGTTCCTTCTCCTTCCCAAGACACCCAATCAGTTGCTTCCATCACTGTCTTTATCCAAACACCCACATCTCTCCATTGTTTTCCAGGAGCTTTTGATAAGCTCCAATGGGGAACAGAGCCAGGGACTTCATACAGACTTGTCTTTGGATCCGTCAGCAACACTCCAGCTGCTACCAAGTCTTCTCCTCTGTATGTCCCATTCATGGTCATCTCAACTTTCTCTTTTTTGGTTTAACCATCTCTGTTGGTATTCAGGGTCCTCTTCGCATGCAATACAAGTTGCCGTTACAGCCGTCTTAAAATCTTGTCTCAGGCCGGTTACCACAGCATGGCACAATAGGCTGTTGTAGGAGTCTTGGTCAGGCGTCAGGCCTGAGTGTTGGAGGAAGACTGGCTCCATTCTTTCCATGTAGTCACTCAATGTTTCACCAGTTCCCTGTTTAGTGGAATGGATTTTCTGCCAGTCTGTGTGTTTAGGTAAACACTGCATCCAGCCGCTAGTACATAACGGTTCCACATGTGTTTATAGTCCATCCATTTCCATTTCAAGCAGCAGCAGAGTATTTCTTCAGTTTCTCTGGTAGTGGGGTTGTACATGGAGATATTTGCTCTTAGCTATTCTTCGAACTTTACAGCATCTTTTGCTGGGTCAGTGACATCACCCACTATTTCTTTAATTTCGTCAACATCCCACGGTCTCTCCATTTCCAACATGCCACCACCATTGGGGTAGCGTATTATCGGACACATTCCAGCGGCTTTTTCTCCTTTTTCCTATTTCTTCAGTTTGTTTCCTGGCTGCTCTCTTTTATTTTCTTCTTTGTCTTGGCTACTTTCTTCACTGACATCATTGTTACTCCATGCGCTCCTTCATTTTGTCTCTTGTTCTCCAGTTCGTTTCTGAGTTCCTCTAGTGCTTCTTCTCCACTCTCTCTCTCCTCCGTTCCTCTAGTCCTTCTTCTCCACTCTCTCTCTCCTCCGTTCCACTAGTCCTTCTTCTTTCTCTCTCTCTCCTCCGTTCCTCTCAGCTCGTTTGCTCTGGTTCTTGTTTTTGCTGGTAGCCTTCTATCTTCCGTTCCAGCACCCTCTGCAGCTCCTCTGACAGCTCCTATTCCCCCGACTCGTCCACCGGGCACAGGCCCAACCCCAAGTGGGTTGTGAGGGGGTGGGAGGCCACCATTTCCATCCACTGGTGGAGGATTTGGCAGTGGTGGATAACAGGGGGGCCCAAAGTTAAGGGTTCCCCTCGGAGAAGAAGGGCCAGACAGGCTTCTCCTCCTTCTTCTCCTCCTTCTTCTCCTTCTTCTTCTTCTTCTTCTTCTTCTTCTTCTTCTTCTTCTTCTTCTTCTTCTTCTTCTTCTTCTTCTTCTTCTTCTTCTTCTTCTTCTTCTTCTTCTTCTTCTTCTTCTTCTTCTTCTTCTTCTTCTTCTTCTTCTTCTTCTTCTTCTTCTTCTTCTTCTTCTTCTTCTTCTTCTTCTTCTTCTTCTTCTTCTTCTTCTTCTTCTTCTTCTTCTTCTTCTTCATCCTCCTCTTCTTCTCTGGTAATACCACTTGTTTTACCATCAGTCCTCTTACAGATTTATCTTTTGCATTTTCTGCTTCCATTTACCATTTTCTGAAATCGTCCCACTTCACTTTCACTTTGTTCAGCAGAGTAAAATCTCTGAGCTGGTTCAAAAAAACCATTGTTATTAATGTTGCACTTGAAAACGCTCATACTCTAACGTCTGCCTCAGACCACTCGTAGAAAGACTAAGTGAGTTGTGAATCATTAGAAACTATTTTTGTCCTCCTGCATCACTTGAAACACAGAAGATCTTCCCTAAACATAGAATCACATATTTCCCTCTGTGATGCCGATAAATTCAGAACAAAGTTGACTACAAATACAAAGTTGCAAATGTCTTTGCAATTGATGCAAACAAGCGACGTATAAAATGATGCTTCAAATGAAAACCGAGATGACTGCATTAAAATATAAACAGTAGGCTATAGTCCTATTTCAATCATATTGAAATACATTTCATGTTCAATCAATTGAGTTCTATTTTTCTACTTATAGGCTAATCTTTCATTTGTCAATATATTTCATGATGTGTAGCCTAACATGTGCCCAATGATGTGCCAAATCTGTGATTTAGAATAAGCTGCCTCAATATTTGCAGCCGTAGGTGGTAATATCTCTCTAGGAGCTGATCTGTCATCAGTATTGGGAACTAATTATAATGTTAAGGAAAGATTTGAATGGAGAAAACTGATCCAAGAGCAGCGCTCCCTTTCTTTCGATCCTCTAAATAACGACATGCTCCAACAACGCACTTGGCGACCGTTCTCTCTGCGTGGTGCGTGGGAAATACATGTTACATCTTCAGCCGTTCTCTCTGCGTGGTGCGTGGGAAATACATGTTACATCTTCAGCCGTTCTCTCTGCGTGGTGCGTGGGAAATACATGTTACATCTTCAGCCGTTCTCTCTGCGTGGTGCGTGGGAAATACATGTTACATCTTCAGCCATTGTAGGAAAGATGCATCTTAAAACACTGGTAAGCCTAATTCCATCGCTATCGGGAAACCGGGCCCAGAGTGACTTACAATACAGTTGCCATATTGTAGTGTATTCAACCTTTAAAAAAGGCTTCTAAACTTAAGAATTCTTAAACAAAATTGTGTTTTGCCAGTAACCGAAAGGTCGCTGTTTCTAATCCCCGAGCCAACTAGGTGAAAAATCTGTCGATGTGCCCTTGAGCAAGGCACTTAACCCTAATTGCTCTTGTAAGTCACTCTGGATAAGAGTGTCTGCTAAATGACGTAAATGTATGTAAGATGAATGATTTAGAAGCTTGCTTAGTTCAAATTGACAGATTAATTTATTTAACATGAATAGCAAGACGATTTTGAGGTAGGAAGTGCTTCTGTTACCAAGTAACCTGCTGGAATAGGCTACTGAGAATGGGGTCATAATTTCAATCAATGAATCAAATATTAATAATATGGATATGAACTGAATAGGCCTATGCTTGTCAACAACAGCCAGGTTATTATTATTTTTTACCTGTAGCCCTCTCTCTCTCTCTCTCACACACACATACACACACACACACACACACACACACACACACACACACACACACACACACACACACACACACACACACACACACACACACACACACACACACACACACACACACACACACACACACACACATCTGCTGTCTCAACCTCTGAATGATCGACTATGAAAAGGCAACTGACATTTACTCCTGAGATGCTGACCTGTTGCAACCTCTATAACCACTGTGATTATTATTTGACCCTGTTGGTCATCTATGAACATTTGAACATCTTGAAGAACGATCTGGCCTTAATGGCCATGTACTGTTATAATCTCCAACCGGCACAGCCAGAAGAGGACTGGCCACCCCTCAGAGCCTGGTTCCTCTCTAGGTTTCTTCCTAGGTTCCTGCTTTTCTAGGGAGTTTTTCCTAGCCACAGTGCTTCAACATCCGAACATGCGCTGTTCGGCACGAGACGACCGTTAGAGCCAATGACCTTCAAATCAAATTGTATTTCTCACATGCACTGAATACAACAGCTGTACACTTTACAGTGAAATGCTTACTAACGAGCCCTTTCCCAACAATGCAGTTATAAAGTAAGAAAAATTAGCTAAATTAAAAAAGGAAACAGTAACACAATGAAATAACAATAATGAGGCTATAAGGAGTACCAGTACTGAGTCAATGTGCAGGGGTACCAGGAAGTTGAGGTAATAACTAGACTATATATATGGAGTACCAGTACTGAGTCAATGTACAGGGTACCAGGAAGTTGAGGTAATAACTAGACTATATATAAGGAGTACCAGTACTGAGTCAATGTGCCGGGGTACCAGGTAGTTGAGGTAATAACTAGACTATATACAAGGAGTACCAGTACTGAGTCAATGTGCCGGGGTACCAGGTAGTTGAGGTAATAACTAGACTATATACAAGGAGTACCAGTACTGAGTCAATGTGCAGGGGTACCAGGTAGTTGAGGTAATAACTAGACTATATACAAGGAGTACCAGTACTGAGTCAATGTGCAGGGGTACCAGGTAGTTGAGGTAATAACTAGACTATATACAAGGAGTACCAGTACTGAGTCAATGTGCAGGGGTACCAGGTAGTTGAGGTAATAACTAGACTATATATAAGGAGTACCAGTACTGAGTCAATGTGCAGGGGTACCAGGTAGTTGAGGTAATAACTAGACTATATATAAGGAGTACCAGTACTGAGTCAATGTGCAGGGGTACCAGGTAGTTGAGGTAATAACTAGACTATATACAAGGAGTACCAGTACTGAGTCAATGTGCAGGGGTACCAGGTAGTTGAGGTAATATGTACATGTAGGTAGGGGTGAAAGTGACTAGGCAATCAGGATAGAGATTACATCTCCTCATCCAGGGAGTGCACACACACACACTCACTGACACACACACACACACACACACACACACACACACACACACACACACACACACACACACACACACACACACACACACACACACACACAGGGAGGGAATGTTGTGTTTGTTTAATAATGTTTCAGGACTATGAAAATGGAAAAAAGGATTAGCCTATGGATTATGAAAACAACAAAAATAAATGGGAAAATGGGAGAGGAGAAATGACTAGAGACAGTGTTGTTTAACTCACTGACCATGACCCATGAGTTCTTCTTACCTTTGTTCAGTAGAAAAGTCTCCCTCTCTGAAGTTTAGAGGTTGAACCATAGACCGGTCACTCTTCATGGACACACAGCTGGGTACAGGGGAGGCTGGTCTCTCCTGCTTGATTGGGCTTCAACACAACAGAGACAAACATTACATCTCTCATCTACTCTGAGCTCAGATGGGGAAACAAGAGTTTCATTCCAAAACGCTATATATCCATTTTCAGAAATGTTGGTAAATTTGCTTTTATTGTTTAAAGAAATTATGAAAGAGATTGGTGTGTTTTTTCACCATCTAATCATGGTATGGGGTTGTTCAATGACAGACATGTATTTGTTTAAAATCTATCACTTGATGGTTTCATTTCAGAGAGACAAATAATCATGTTTTTTTGGAACCCTGACCTGTTCACCGAACGTGCTACCTTGTCCCAAACCTGCTGTTCTCTCTCTCTCTCTCTCTCTCTCTCTCTCTCTCTCTCTCTCTCTCTCTCTCTCTCTCTCTCTCTCTCTCTCTCTCTCTCTCTCTCTCTCTCTCTCTCCTCTCTCTCTCTCTCTCTCTCTCTCTCTCTCTCTCTCTCTCTCTCTCTCTCTCTCTCTCTCTCTCTCTCTCTCTCTCTCTCTCTCTCTCTCTCTCTCTCTCTCTCTCTCTCTCTCTCTCTCTCTCTCTCTCTCTCTCTCTCTCTCTCTCTCTCTCTCTCTCTCTCTCTCTCTCCTCTCTCTCTCTCTCTCTCTCTCTCTCTCTCTCTCTCTCTCTCTCCCACACCTGCTGTCTCAACCTCTGAATGCTCGACTGTGAAAAGGCAACTGACATTTACTTCTGAGGTGCTGACGTGTTGCAACCTCTATAACCACAGTGATTATTATTTGACCCTGCTGGTCATCTATGAACATTTGAACATCTTGAAGAACGATCTGGCATTAATGGCCATGTACTGTTATAATCTCCCCCTAGCACAGCCAGAAGAGGACTGGCCACCCATCAGAGCCTGGTTCCTCTCTAGGTTTCTTCCTAGGTGCTGCCTTTCCAGGGAGTTTTTACTAGCCACAGTGCTTCAACATCCGAACATGCGCTGTTCGGCACGAGACGACCGTTAATTTCTGCCAATGAGCTTCAAATCAAATCAAATTGTATTTCTCACATGCGCCGAATACAACAGCTGTACACTTTACCGTGAAATGCTTACTAACGAGCCCTTTCCCAACAATGCAGTTAAAAAGTAAGAAAGATTAGCTAAATAAAAAAAGGAAATAGTAACACATTGAAAATACAATAATGAGGCTGTAAGGAGTACCAGTACTGAGTCAATGTACAGGGGTACCAGGTAGTTGAGGTAATAACTAGACTATATACAAGGAGTACCAGTACTGAGTCAATGTGCAGGGGTACCAGGTAGTTGAGGTAATAACTAGACTATATACAAGGAGTACCAGTACTGAGTCAATGTGCAGGGGTACCAGGTAGTTGAGGTAATATGTACATGTAGGTAGGGATAAAAGTGACATGTCAATCAGGATAGAGATTACATCTCCTCATCCAGGGAGTGCACACACACACACACACACACACACACACACACACACACACACACACACACACACACACACACACACACACACACAGGGAATGTTGTGTTAGTTTAATTTTGTTTCAGGACTATGAAAATGGAAAAAAGGATTAGCCTATGGATTATGAAAACAACAAAAATAAATGGGAAAATGGGAGAGGATAAATGACTAGAGGCAGTGTTGTTTAACTCACTGACCATGACCCATGAGTTCTTTTTACATTTGTTCAGTAGAAAAGTCTACCTCTCTGAAGTTTAGAGGTTGAACCATAGACCGGTCACTCTTCATGGACACACAGCTGGGTACAGGGGAGGCTGGTCTCTCCTGCTTGATTGGGCTTCAACACAACAGAGACAAACATTACATCTCTCATCTACTCTGAGCTCAGATGGGGAAACAAGAGTTTCATTCCAAAACGCTATATATCCATTTTCAGAAATGTTGGTAAATTTGCTTTTATTGTTTAAAGAAATTATGAAAGAGATTGTGTGTTTTTTTTTCAACCATCTAATCATGGTATGGGGTTTGTTCAATGACAGACATGTATTTGTTTAAAATCTATCACTTGATGGTTTCATTTCAGAGAGACAAATAATCATGTTTTTTTGGAACCCTGACCTGTTCACCGAACGTGCTACCTTGTCCCAACCAGCTGTTCTCTCTCTCTCTCTCTCTCTCTCTCTCTCTCCCTCTCTCTCTCTCTCTCTCTCTCTCTCTCTCTCTCTCTCTCTCTCTCTCTCTCTCTCTCTCTCTCTCTCTCTCTCTCTCTCTCTCTCTACCACACCTGCTGTCTCAACCTCTGAATGCTCGAC
>CM072257.1:9650118-9677618 GCA_036851935.1 Coregonus suidteri | reverse complement strand
CTGGTCCAAATGAGTATGACATTGTTGCCGCCTGTAGCATTGAATGCAAGTGAAGCCAGCGAGCATTTGGCCTCCCTTGATTAAAAAATATATACAATTATAGCCAATCAGCATTGAGTTAAACTGAGTGAGCTCAACTGTGAATGGTCCCAAAAAAAAGTATCAAGGGAAGCCAGTTTGGATTTGGCTTCACTCCTATCAAATAGCATTGAGAGCATACGTCATTGAAAAAAATAACTTAAATGGTTGCATCTCGTTGTGTTGTTGTCCTCCGGTGGCTAGCTAGCCAGCTAGCTAAAATTGACCTTTTCCTAAATTAGCCATGGATGGAGATAGGAATTTGGACTTGTGGATTTACTTAATTCTCCGTACTGGCTAATGATTATAACGGCGATTCTGAACTAACCATTAATTCATACATTGTTGTGCCCCTGGCCTGAGAGGATGGAAGTTCAATATGTAGCTAGATGTAGACGGCTAATGTTAACTAGCTAACGTTGCCCATGAATGGAAGTTAGGCTACCAAGCAAGCTTTTTAGCCAGGTAGCCTAGGACAACAACAAATAAAAGTGTGTACTGTATGACAGAGTGATAAGACCGTTTTGTTGTGCTGGAATTTTGTTGCTGAAGAGATTGCTATCTCTTCTCTCACTCTGTTTTGGTTCATGCAGGTGACTGTGACCCTCAGACCAATTGGCAGAACGCCCAGAATATGTGTACTGAGTTGGTTGGAACCTCTCCAGTTAACTGTTAATAAACAATGATTAATTTAAGTTTGACTTTGAGTGTCCCTGTGTTAAATTTCCACGACATCGTCAACATGAAAGAGGAGGATGTCATTGGTGTTTCACAGAAATCAGACCCATGGCCAGCCACATCATATTTAGCTTACATTGATTGGACTAAATTGTTTTTGGTATCTTTTAGTTGTCACTGTATTAGACTAAGCATTGGTGACTTAATAATGTTGAAATGTTGAAGTTGAAATGGTGCTGGAATAGTGGAGGCAGCTCCTGTTTTCTTTGCGACTTGCGTTAACTCTCCGTGGTTCTAAATCAATAGTTGTTTAGTGCATATGAACTAACAGGTTATAGAGCAAACAACGCAATTATCACAACACATAGATTGTAATATGGCTTTTTCTGGCTTGGCTTCCCCAGTGATTTGACCCACGCACTCCTACTGCTTATTATGTGACTTGTTAAGCGCATTTCTAATCCTGAACCTTTTCAGGCTTGCCATAACAAAGGGGTTGAATACTTACTGATTCAAGCTTTTCATTTTTATTCATTTGTAAAGACTTCGTAAAACATAACTCCACTTTGACATTATGGGGTATTGTGTGTAGACCAGTGACCAATAAAAAAAAAAATATATATAAATAAATAATAATAATAATAATAATACAAATCTGAATTGTATTATTAAATTATTAAATGCCATTTAGCAGACGCGTTTATCCAAAGCGACTTACAGTCATGCATGCATACATTATTTTTGTGTATGGGTGGTCCCGGGATCGAACCCACTACCTTGGCGTTACAAGTGCCGTGCTCTACCAGCTGAGCTACAGAGGACCATTTTTAATTCAGGCTTTAACACATGAAAATGTGGAAAAAGTCAAGGGGTGTGAATACTTTCTGAAAGCACTTTATATACCTTCATTTCTGATGGAAAAACACAAATGTGAAGAAATGGTGGATATAGCGTTTTGGGCATAAACTCTTCAAATAAATTCATAAACAAAAATTGTCATCTCACCTCTTAGCTTTGGTGTCATGTTCCCCAGAGGGACTCATTTTAGAGGCAGGGACCCCCTCCTCTCTCTCCCCAGAGGGACTCATTTTAGATGCAGGGCCTCCCTCCTCTCTCTCCCCAGAGGGACTCATTTTAGAGGCAGGACCCCCCTCCTCTCTCTCCCCAGAGAGACTCATTTTAGAGGCAGGGACCCCCTCCTCTCTCTCCCCAGAGAGACTCATTTTCGAACACTGACCCCTAAACAGAGATCCAGCATGTTGGTTGTGGTGAACACAGTGACAACTAATTCTTGAATGTCAATTGTTCTCTTTTATTCATTATCTCTTAGAAATAAAATATTTACTAACATTCTAGTGTGTTGCTTTGTTCAACATTCTAGTGTGTTGCTTTGTTCAACAAGTATGCTATTATTATGCTATTACTGAATTCAGTTCATAATATCAATGTTAAGAAAAGTACGTTCAGGTTTCATAACAAATTACACAGGAAGCAGGAGCTCATTGTAATTTTGAAAACAAAAATTTTTCCGATATTCTGAAAGACGATTTATGACGAACTATGATACATAAAAAAATACTCAAATTGTAAAATAACCACAATATACGAATATATGAACAACATGTTTTTGAATTTGACTTGCCTACGCCCAGTTATCGTCATTTTGTATGATTGAACTGTCACGTAGCTGTCCCGGTGAAATGGACTGTTAGATTTGATTGTTTTATTTCCATGCACTATACTAAAATTACACAGTGGTGTAAAGTACTTAAGTAAAAATACTTTAAAGTACTACTTAAGTCGTTTTTTGTGGGGTATCTGTACTTTACTTTACTATTCATATTTTTGACTACTTTTACTTCACTACATTCCTAAAGAAAATAATGTACTTTTTACTCCATACATTTTCCCCTGACACCCAAAAGTACTCGTTACATTTTGAATGCTTAGCAGGACAGAAAAATAGTCTAATTCACACATTTACCAAGAGAACATCCCTGGTCATCCCTACTGCCTCTGATCCGGCGGACTCACTAAACACATGCTTCGTTTGTAAATGATGAGTTGGAGCACGCCCCTGGCTATACGTAAATAAAATAAAAACTAGAAAATGGGGCCATCTGCTTTGCTTAATATAAGGAATTTGAAATGATTTATACCTGTACTTTTACTTTTGATACTTAAGTACATTTTAGCAATTACATTTACTTTTGATACTAAAGTATATTTAAACCAAAATACTTTTACTTGAGTCATTTTCTATTAAGGTATCTTTACTTTTACTCAACTATGACAATTGGGTACTTTTTCCACCACTGAAAATACACCATACATTTAATTTCTCTACACACTTTACAATCATTCCTGTGAAGAGTCTCACCTTGTAGCCTGAATTCAAACCCAGAAACATGTCAAGTCATTGAGATATTTTCTGTTGTGCTGAGAGAGCACCTTCCTGATGTGGTGGTATCTATGTTCTATGTTCTACGTACAGTTGATATAATATCTGGTCAAAGTATAGTGGCACAACACCATAGTATATAATTAACAGAACAGTAGTTTAATCTTTTACTTTTTTTCTCAAAAAGGTAGGGGTCAAAATTGGCTCTCCCTTTCAATACCTCCCTTGTGAGGATAACGGCACTGAGGCTTTTTCTAAAATGTTTACTGAGTTGGAGTGATCTTAGACCATTCCTCCATACAGAATCCTTCCAAATGGCCAACTACAGGAAGGTAAAGGTACAACTAAACACACAATAAAGAAACAAATCTCCCTAATTGACAGGAGGCTTGAATCTTAGTCATTTACCCACCGGCCTCTTACTACCATCCCAATGTATACATTCTACCAACATCATACATAAATAATCCCTGGTAGGATCCTTACTACTATCCCAATGTATACATTCTACCAACATCATACATAAATAATCCCTGGTAGGATCCTTACTACTATCCCAATGTATACATTCTACCAACATCATACATAAATAATCCCTGGTAGGATCCTTACTACTATCCCAATGTATACGTTCTACCAACATCATACATAAATAATCCCTGGTAGGATCCTTACTACTATCCCAATGTATACATTCTACCAACATCATACATAAATAATCCCTGGTAGGATCCTTACTACTATCCCAATGTATACATTCTACCAACATCATACATAAATAATCCCTGGTAGGATCCTTACTACTATCCCAATGTATACATTCTACCAACATCATACATAAATAATCCCTGGTAGGATCCTTAATACTATCCCAATGTATACATTCTACCAACATCATACATCAATAATCCCTGGTAGGATCCTTACTACTATCCCAATGTATACATTCTACCAACATCATACATAAATAATCCCTGGTAGGATCCTTACTACTATCCCAATGTATACATTCTACCAACATCATACATAAATAATCCCTGGTAGGATCCTTACTACTATCCCAATGTATACATTCTACCAACATCATACATAAATAATCCCTGGTAGGATCCTTACTACTATCCCAATGTATACATTCTACCAACATCATACATAAATAATCCCTGGTAGGATCCTTACTACTATCCCAATGTATACATTCTACCAACATCATACATAAATAATCCCTGGTAGGATCCTTACCTTGCAGCCTGAATTCAAAAACAGAACATGTCAAATCATTGAGATTGTCCTTTGTGCTGAGAAAGAAACCTTGGGAAAAGTTTCTTCACCTCCCCAATGTCAAGTGACTTTGTGTAATTTTTGTTACTGATTAATTTAACATCTGCTAAAGTCTAGTAACATTGACCCCATGTCAGAATAATCAGAAAACCAGTTGAACCTGTTTAGGAGAAAAGCCATGGGTTTCCAACATGGCTGTGTAGCTACTGCTAGAAGTCTCATGGATGGAATGGCATTTATATTTTTAATAATTTCATAATTAATAAACGGTTTTGTTATATTTCAGTATTCTGTGATGTATATAAAGTGTAATATTGGGATGTAAACTCAACATGTAATACATTTCTACTCTATATCTAACATGGTACAGGTGTCTTCTTTTTATTAAGCCCATAACCATGTGTGTGAGGTGTGTACTTTTGTTTCAAAGTAGATTTGTTTAAGAATACCAAGAAACACTGTGTGACCCTGATTTAGCCCACTGAAGGACAAGGTTAATCATTAAAAAAACATTATGGTATGAACACAACTAGCAGTGTCCGGACCAGTGATTCAAGTCTGAAGCACCGTCCCAAATGACACCCTGTTCCCTCCAAAGTGCACTACTTTAGACCAGGACCAATAGGGCTGTAGTAGTGCACTATATAGGGTGCCATTTGAGGAGGCAGACTGAGTGTTATCCAGTCTTATCCCTCTCTCTCTCTCTCTCTCTCTCCATCTCTCTCTCTCTCTCTCTCTCTCTCTCTCTCTCTCTCTCTCTCTCTCTCTCTCTCTCTCTCTCTCTCTCTCTCTCTCTCTCTCTCTCTCTCTCTCTCTCTCCCCCTCCCCCTCCCCTCTCTCTCTCTCGCTCTCTCTCTCCATCCCTACCTCCCTCCCTTCCAGGCTGTTAGGTTAATGGACTGTGGAAACCTACTGAGAATCTGCCATACAGAGAGAGCTACAAATTAACATGACTAAAACTATTTTAGTAAAAGGAAATTGCATTAAACTGTGTGTTAAACACATTTCCATGTATGTTGTTCTCTCGCTCTCTGTTTGCAGGACTATAAATTGGGTTTAAATCAGGTCAGTACAGCCAGAGAATGAATTATATATCCTCAAACCGTGGACTCATGTCCTTCCACATGCTGGCTCAAACCTAACCCTAACCCTAACCCAACCCTGTCCCTAACCCTAACCCTAACCCTATCCCTATCCTATCCCTATCCCTATCCCTATCCCTATCCTAACCCTAACCCAACCCTGTCCCTAACCCTAACCCTAATCCTAACCCAACCCTGTCCCTAACCCTATCCCCTAGCTCCAAGCAATAGCACTGTGGAAAGGACTTATGCCAAGTTGTTTGGATGAATTGTGATCTGCATGATTTTTAAACAAGCAACTCCACTCTACTACAAAGTTCATATTCAATGTGATAAATAACAACTTATTCCTTATTTTTTTATTTTGTTTTTAGATACCACTTTTCAGACCTTGTTTTTTCCATTACCACATTTAAATGTACCCCTTGATTTCTGTTGAAATATTTAGTGTTTGTGTGTGTATCTTAGTTGCCTAGTTTCCAGCAGAAGGGATCCAGGTGGGTATCTGAAGTTCAATTGATCCTGATTGTTTACAGGTTTGATGCCCAGGAACAACTAGTGAAGATATATACACTCCAGAAAAATATTCTCATGAAATCCATATGACTTATAGTTAGAGAAAAGGATTCTTGTGAACGCGGCCTGCTACTAGCAGGAAACAAGTTATGGATGTGTGATCTGTCTTGGCATCTTTTTGGGTAACCACATTGGAACATTCCAACATTCATCTTTAAGGACATGAACTGGCAGAACAGGTTTCAGCAAAGTATGGAGTCATTGTTTTCAGGAAGGTGTCTCCATGGCGATAGGAGGGACAGGAGGCAGACTAAGGGCAAGGGAAGCCACCTGAACTACTGCCCTACAAAGGCAAAGAGCAGTCTACGCAAACAGTGAATCTGAGAACAAATGGCTTTAAAGTTGGGTTTTTTGTCCAATCATATCAACCATGACCACTGATCTGACCTATGACCCCTTACATTCTGATACTGCACTCTGCCTTTGTACGACCTTAAACAGCTGTATGGATCATGCAAAAACAAAGTGCAGTATGTAAAAATCTAAATGCGTTTATCCAGCTTTCTTGTTGTTTTTCTGTTTGATGGAAATAGTTTGAGTTTTGTAACTATATTCCAACTGTATTTAATGGTGTTATGTAGACGTGTTTTCATGTTTTCAATGTTGTATTGGAGTAGGCCTAACCCTCACCAATATTTCTGGTGATGGAGAGAGACACCAGACAAGATGAGAGACATCAATAGACGACACAGAGAAAGTGATGGAGAAAGACACCAGACAAGACACAGAGACAGCAACAGAAGAATAGGATATGATGGAGAGAGACACCAGACAAGACACAGAGACAGCAACAGAAGAATATGATATGATGGAGAGAGACACCAGACAAGACACAGAGACAGCAACAGAAGAATAGGATATGATGGAGAGAGACACCAGACAAGACACAGAGACAGCAACAGAAGAATAGGATATGATGGAGAGAGACACCAGACAAGATGAGAGACATCAATAGACGACACAGAGAAAGTGATGGAGAGAGAGAGAGGAGGGGAGACACACAGTAGACTATCACTTAAAGCTGATATAGGGATTCTAATTACTGCACTGTGTGTGTGTGTGTGTGTGTGTGAGAGAGAGGGAGAGAGAGAGAGAGAGAGAGAGAGAGAGAGAGAGAGAGAGAGAGAGAGGAGAGAGAGAGAGAGGAGAGAGAGAGAGAGAGAGAGAGAGAGAGAGAGAGAGAGAGAGTGTGTTTTTAGGTACTGTGGGATTCTTTAATCAGTTTGGCCTATTGGACAGGTCAGAGTCTATGTTTGAAGTTCTTGAGTGGTTTTTGGCAATACATTGGTGACGTATTCATGGATTTACCTGTTGAAATTCCTTCCCGGACCCTCCTACTGGCTATTGGCTAAGCCACCGATGTCTTCACATCCTAGGGTAGAGAGAGCTGTTACCCCTGGGGAGAGAGGAGCTGTTACCCCTGGGGAGACAGGAGCTGCTACCCCTGGGGAGAGAGGAGCTGCTACCCCTGGGGAGAGAGAAGCTGCTACCCCTGGGGAGAGAGGAGCTGTTACCCCTGGGGAGAGAGGAGCTGTTACCCCTGGGGAGAGAGAAGCTGTTACCCCTGGGGAGAGAGGAGCTGCTACCCCTGGGGAGAGAGGAGCTGCTACCCCTGGGGAGAGAGGAGCTGTTACCCCTGGGGAGAGAGGAGCTGCTACCCCTGGGGAGAGAGGAGCTGCTACCCTGGGGAGAGAGGAGCTGTTACCCCTGGGGAGAGAGGAGCTGTTACCCCTGGGAGAGAGGAGCTGTTACCCCTGGGGAGAAAGGAGCTGTTACCCCTGGGGAGAGAGGAGCTGCTGTACCTCTGGGGAGAGAGGAGCTGCTACCTCTGGGGAGAGAGGAGCTGCTACCCTGGGGAGAGAGGAGCTGTTACCCCTGGGGAGAGAGGAGCTGTTACCCCTGGGGAGAGAGGAGCTGATACCCCTGGGGAGAAAAGGAGCTGTTACCCCTGGGGAGAGAGGAGCTGCTACCCCTGGGGATAGAGAAGCTGATACCCCTGGGGAGAGAGGAGCTGCTACCCCTGGGGAGAGAGGAGCTGCTACCCATGGGGAGAGAGGAGCTGTACCCCTGGGGAGAGAGGAGCTGCTACCCCTGTGGAGAGAGGAGCTGCTACCCCTGGAGAGAGAGAAGCTGCTACCCCTGGGGAGAGAGGAGCTGCTATCCCTGGGGAGAGAGGAGCTGTTACCCCTGGGTAGAGAGGAGCTGCTACCCCTGGGGAGAGAGGAGCTGTTACCCCTGGGAGAGAGGAGCTGTTACCCCTGGGGAGAGAGGAGCTGTTACCCCTGGGGAGAGAGGAGCTGTTACCCCTGGGGAGAGAGGAGCTGTTACCCCTGGGGAGAGAGGAGCTGCAACGAAGAGAGACTGCGACCCTGCTCAGGAAGAGCTTAACGACTGGTGATTGTTGGGGCACGTTTGGCAGGAGCTTCAGTGATGAAGACTGCTGAACTTGCTGATGTTTCACAATATGCCATGGCCGTCTCAGTCACCAGGTCTCAACCCAATTGAAGACAACCATCAATAAAACACTAAATTATGGAATTTCTTGTGGAAGAATGATGTCACATCCCTCCAATAGAGTTCAAAACACTTTTGTTTTCTTTTTTCAACCTTGACAATAAACATTTTAATGAACCACAAACACTTGATGTTTAGGGATGGCACACACATAGGGAGACAGTTTGCGTTCCTTCTCACATATGCACCTAGGAAGATGCAGTGTTTCTCAACCTGTCATTTTACATTTACATTTTAGTTATTTAGCAGACGCTCTTATCCAGAGCGACTTACAGTTAGTGAGTGCATACATTATTTATATTTTTTTCATTTTTCATACTAGCCCCCCGTGGGAATCGAACACACAAACCCTGGCATTGCAAACGCCCATGCTCTACCAACTGAGCTACATCCCTGCCAGCCATTCCCTCCCCTACCCTGGACGACGCTGGGCCAATTGTGCGCCGCCCCATGGGTCTCCCGGTCGCGGCCGGCTACGACAGAGCCTGGATTCAAACCAGGATCTCTAGTGGCACAGCTAGCACTGCGATGCAGTGCCTTAGACCACTGTGCCACTCGGGACATAATGTTGCAAGACACATACCATCAAATGAATCCATAGACTTTTGTCCATATTTACAGAAGGCTGTCATTTCACAAATTGTTCCTATATTGAAAGGACATAGGGAAAATAAAAGTCAAACATTTCAATACAAAATAATAAAAACAATCACTGCATTACTCAGTGTTAATGTATATTTTAACCATATTAACCAGTTTAATCAAATTGTTTTCATTTGGAACACTAAATCAGAACTACATTTGGAGTTCCAGACACTTGTAGAATGTATGCCAAGGCACATAGTAAGAGCTATAAAGAGACAGGGAGTGGGAGAGGGAACAGGTAGAACCTGATATGGAAATGAGCAAAACAAACTAAAGGAACTTTCCATCACCGAATGATCATTCCAGACTCTACTTCTATTGAGAGACATATAAAAGGTAAGACGACGATTGTTATGATATTAATATAGTTGATGATATTGTTATGTGTATTAATATAGTTGATGATATGTTTTTGTAGACAGTGTTAGAATAGGCCTACTCTCCTTAAAATGTTTTGGATATAAATTAGATGCGTGGGATGAATTCATTCTGTTTCCATCTGTGTGCCCCAGGGTGATCGCTCCTACACTATCTTGAATCTAAAAGGGTTCTTTTGGCTGTCCCCATAGGAGAACCCTTTGTAGAACCCTTTTTGGTCCTAGGTAGAACCCTTTTGGGTTCCATGAAGAACCCTTTCCACAGAGGGTTCTACATGGAAGCCAGAAGGGTTTTACCTGGAACCCAAAAGCGTTCTCCTATGGGGACAGCCAGAGGACCCTTTTGGAACTCTTTTTTCTAAGAGTATACTGTATCATAGGTCTATAGACTTGTCTTCTCAAAACAGGCTTAAAACACAACAAGCAACAACATTTACTCTTTCTAATCTACAGTTAACTATTTTCACTCAGGAAGGTATGTTGTGTGAAAGAGAGACAAATAAATACTGTGGAAAGACTAACAACAACTTACATTTCCTCAAAACAGATTGTGTGTGTTCATTAGTGCCCACCATAGCAAAACGTTTGGCAACAGAAACCGTTTAGGTCACGTTGTACAGCGTTTGGAGTAAACTGTTTATGCAACATTTTAAAACTGTTGGCTGCGGAGTAAATGTCACGCCCTGGCTCTGGGGACACTGTTATGTTGAGCCAGGGTGTGTAATTCTATGTTTGTATTTCTATGTTGGCCTGAGTGACTCCCAATCAGAGGCAACGAGTGTCAGCTAGTTGTCTCTGATTGGGAGCCATATTTAACTGTCTCTGTCTTCACTTTGTGTTTGTGGTTTCTTGTTCTTATTTGGTTTGTGTTCAAACCGTAGACATCACGTTTTTTCGTCTGTTGTTTTGATTCGTCTAATGTTCGCATTCAACGCTGCACCTTGGTCTCTCCCTGACGATCGTGACAGAAGAAACCACCAGAACTGGACCAAGCAGCCTAGTGAGGAGCAGAGTGGGTGGACTTGGCAACAGTGGAGGCAGAGCTTCGACTGGGTCAAGCCGAATGAGGAGCTGAATGGCGGAGATTGGAAGCAGAAGAGCGAGAGTTGGGCGAGAATTATCGAGGCCTGGCCCCGGGGAAGAGAGACTCCCAGAACATTTTTAGGGGGGGGCTCACGACGTCGGACCAGCAGGAGGCCGCGCGATAGAGCGGTCCAGCGGGTTGCCAGAGGAGGCCGCCAGGTTACGGGGTCACTGGTCGAAGAGGGGATGGAGGATGTAGAGGCACGGCGAGAGGTACTGGCGTGTGTTGCCAGTCCGGTCCGGCCCGTTCCAGATCCCAGTGTAGGGCCAGTGGTGTGTGTCCCCAGTACGGTCCAGTCCATTCCTGCTCCCCGCACCAAAGTCAGTGGTGCGTTTCGTCAGCCCTGTCCGGCCCGGTCCTGCTCTCCGCACCAAGTCTGTGGTGCGCGTCGCCAGCCCAGTCCGGCCCATTCCTGCTCCCCGCACCAAGTCTGTGGTGCGTTTCGTCAGCCCTGTCCGGGCCCGTTCCTGCTCTCCGCACCAAGTCTGTGGTTGCGCGCGTCGCCAGCCCAGTCCGGCCCATTCCTGCTCCCCGCACCAAGTCTGTGGTGCGTTTTCGTCAGCCCTGTCCGGCCCGTTCCTGCTCTCCGCACCAAGTCTGTGGTGCGCGTCGCCAGCCCAGTCCGGCCCATCCAAGCTCCCCGCACCAAGTCAGTGGTGCGCTTCGTCAGCCCGGTCCGGCCGCTCCTCTCTGCTCCCCACACCAAGCCAGTGGTGTGCGTCGTCGGTCCGGCACGGCCCGTGCCTGTTCCACTGGTGCCTGGTCCGGCACCGGTCAGATGCGTTACGCCGGAGCTAGAGCAATCCGCTCCATCAGTGTGCAGTCCAGCTCCAGCCAGCGGGGGCCAGACCGGACCAGGGGTACTTTGGGGGGTTGGAGAGGGAGTGGGGATCAGGCCCGGAGCCGGATCCGCCGCCAAGGCGGAGTGCCCACCGGTCCCTCCCCTGTGGTATTTAGTTGGCGCGGTCGGAGTCCGCACCTTTAGGGGGGGGTACTGTCACGCCCTGGCTCTGGGGACACTGTTATGTTGAGCCAGGGTGTGTAATTCTATGTTTGTATTTCTATGTTGGCCTGAGTGACTCCCAATCAGAGGCAACGAGTGTCAGCTGGTTGTCTCTGATTGGGAGCCATATTTAACTGTCTGTCTTTCACTTTGTGTTTGTGGTTTCTTGTTCTTATTTGGTTGTGTGTTCAAACCGTAGACATCACGTTTTTCGTCTGTTGTTTTGATCGTGTGATCAGTATAATAATAAATATAATGTTCGCATTCAACGCTGCGCCTTGGTCTCTCCCTGACGATCGTGACAGTAAACTAATGAATACGACCCAGGTTGTAGCCTACAACTCGGCTGTTGATGTCTGCCTGATGCTGTAACCTGAACTTAGCCTGAGGGGTGTACTATGATGCAAGCTAGATATACTGGTTTTCTAAAGTTAGCTTCAGTTAGCTTCACATTCCAGCTCAGGCCCTCACCCATAAGAATATACAGAGCGCTAGTCATCAGGAAGGTGCTCTCTCAGCAGAACAGTAGATATCTCAATGACTTGACATGTTCTGGTTGTGAATTCAGGCTACAAGGTGAGAATCATGCCAGGAATGAGTGTAAAGTGCTTAGAGAAATTAAATGTATGGTGTAATTTTAGTACAGTGAATGTATGTAAAACACTCAGACCTAACAGTCTACTTCTACTGAGACAGTTTTGTGTCAGTCTAATCATACAAAATGGTGATAACAGAACACGGGCAAGTCAAATTCAATATATTCATATATTATAGTTCTACATTAAACATTTCATATGATAACTGTAATTGTATCATAGTTCCACTATAGTGTAGTGATCCTCGCTAAATGAGCCTCGTCACAATTCCAACCAAATAACCCAATTGGCGCGATGCGTAGGTTATTTGCCTTTTTACAAGTGCAACCTGGGTTCGCTTCCCTGCCCCGCTGTTTGCTACATTGGTGTCAGAAGTAGTATGGTGTCTGTGAGGCCATCAGAATGCATGGCCCGGATGTGTGAGGGGTCTGAGTAGTCGAAGCACGGGACTTGCTTTTATAGGGGGCAGTGTGAGACAGGTTGCAATTCCCATCGTAGCAATAGGGTTAACCTAGTTTTGGCCAGCGACCTGGGTTCACTGCCCTGCCCCGCTGTTTGATACAATATTAATATCACAGGCTACCCGACGTCCGTTTGAACAAAGAGACACAACAATATGAGTGAAAGGATTTTAGGATAATATCAGTAAGTGTTGATTTAGAGATGTCTTCTGGGTTCAGCCTTCTAGTTTCCTTTATCAATTGGGTGAAATATAACAAATTACATGGTCTCAAAGTTTTGGAGATAACCAGGCCCAGTTTAAATCGCCATGATTTCCATTTCATTATTTCCCCAGAGCAGCAAGGGAATCTAGAGACTCAACCTTTGCAGAATCAGAATCACCTTTATTCGCCAAAAACATTTGCACATACATATGTAGGATCTTAATTTGAGCCAGTTTGCTACAGCAGGAAAATATTCCTACAGCAACAGGAAATGTGAATTATTATGTGAATTATAATTAATGGACATTTTTGTAGCGGTTGATACATTTTTAGTAAGGGAAACTCAAGTCTGCCATTTCTAAGTGGAAATTACAAACTTCAGAAGCCTTTTAAAACCTCAAATACACTACAAGTTTTACATTTCCTGCATTGCTGGAAAGTTATTCTGCGGTGGGGGGAGATCAAATTAAGATCTTACATCTGTACTCATAATTCTACATGGTGATAGTGACAGACAACATTTAGAGACAGAATACAGACAGAAGAGTTTACACAAATGTCTGTACAACATTATACACAACTAGGAAGAGTGAGCATAGAGATATAAGAGAATGAACAGTGGATATACAGATATACAGTACAGTGGATATACAGTTGATATACAGATATACAGTACAGTGGGAATACAGTTGGTATACAGATATACAGTACAGTGGGAATACAGTTGATATACAGATATACAGTACAGTGGGTATACAGTTGATATACGGTGGATGTCCACATGTACAGTACCAGTATAAATATATCTAAGAGAGATGAAACAGAGTGCTAATGCCGTATAGTTCAGTTATTTAGTCTACAGTTCAGAGATGGCTTGATGTGGTGTGCAGCATAGAGGGCATAGTCCTTTAGTCTCTATGGGCCAGATGGTAGTGTACAGTTCAGAGATGGCTTGATGTGGTGAGCAGCATAGAGTGTATAGTCCTTTAGTCTCTATGGGCCAGATGGTAGTGTACAGTTCAGAGATGGCTTGATGTGGTGAGCAGCATAGAGTGTATAGTCCTTTAGTCTCTATGGACCAGATGGTAGTGTACAGTTCAGAGATGGCTTGATGTGGTGAGCAGCATAGAGTGTATAGTCCTTTAGTCTCTATGGGCCAGATGGCCAGTTGGTGAGGGCTACAGCATGGGGAAAGAAAACTGTTCAGATGGGGGTCTATAACATCCAAATCACATAGGTTTACAGCAGCTGACAGTTGCTACGTCATTGCCAATAATGCAAACTGCCTTGGTTTAGATAAAAACATAATCTCTGTACAGATGTAGGATCTTAATTTGATCACCCTGTTGCAGGATAACTTTCCTGCAATGTAGGGAATTTAAAAACTTGTAGTGTATTTGAGATTTATATAAAAAGGTTTTTGAAGTCTGTAATAGAGGCTACTTCTTTTGCAAGAAAACAGACCGTCACAAAATATGTGAATATGTAAATAAGCTTGTAGCCTACGCAGTTACAAAATGGCTGTAGAAACTGTGGCACACATTTCTCTGCACAATTAGAAATCAGATAAATGTGTTGATTTGAAGGGAAGACTGGCAAACTCTTTTAAGTCTAGGCTAACTATTATGAAGTTCGGTCGTCAAACATTCAATAGAGTAGCCTTGAGATATGATCCTTTATATTGCTAAATGACCTGATGGTCTCCGTAGGATAAAAAAAAATATAAATATCGCTACATGCTCAGTTATTTAGAATTAAACCGATTTGAAGGTGATAAGTCCTGCTACCAATAGACTATGTGAACACCGTAGGGACCTACTAGTAGACTATGTGACCTACTTGGGAGTCCAGGTGGGTCGCAGGATGACATTGCCAAATAAATACTAGTTTTCAGTATAAACTTAAATGACTAAAACCAAATAGAAAGGATGTCGAAAAGATAATAATGAATTCTAGAAAATTAGCTTAAAAACTGAAAAAAATATCTCAGCTTGCATAGAATTGCATAGAATTGCTTTACAATTGCATTACACTTGGCAGGATGTGTGGAATTGCAGGAGATTAGCGTTGAAACATTTTCTGTTCCCTGCCAAGATAATACTTTTGACTTATTCTTTGGTCTGTGTATGTTTTTCTTACCGTTATTTTACTGTTCAACCATTATGGTGGGCCACGACTCAAAAAACACCTCAGTTGGTGGGTCATGAAGCAAAACAGTTTGGGAACCCATGCCTTAACAAACAGTGACACATTATATTATTATTATTATTATTGACACTAAACATAGAGATGAGGTGAAAAATATCAGTCATGACAACATGTTCATGTGATCGCATTAAATCACCTGACTGTTTGGACGTGTCTGTTAGTAAATGTTACATTTGAATAAAATAGAACAATTGACGTTCAAGAATTAGTTGTCACTGTGTTCACCACAACCAACATGCTGCATCTCTGTTTAGGGGTCAGTGGTCTAAAATGAGTCTCTCTGGGGAGAGAGAGGAGGGGGGCCCTGCCTCTAAAATGAGTCTCTCTGGGGAGAGAGAGGAGGGGGGCCCTGCCTCTAAAATGAGTCTCTCTGGGGGACATGACATCAAAGCTAAGAGGTGAGATGATAATTTTTTTGTTTAAGAATTTCCAAAACGCTATATACAAAAATATTTTATGTGTGTTTTTTTCCTCAGAAATGATTGCTTATGGGTACCTGCAAAAATTACTGTTCTCTGATTTTTTATTAATAGATTTGAGATGTGTATGAAAATATATTTTTTTAATGAACGCTATACATTTGTATATCCATTGTTTAGCGGGAATGGAATGTTTGTATCTTGTATATTTGACTGTGATATGTGGTTGTCTCACCAAGATATCTTAAGATGAATGAACTTACAGATGACATATCTTAATTTGACCCAGTTTCTCACAGCAGGAAAACTCCTGCAACAACAGGAATTCTGAATTATTATGTTGAGAGATTATAATTAATGGACATTTTTTGTAGGGTAGATTCATTTTTTTATTAGTGCAAGAGTGGAAATTACAAACTTTAGAAGCCTTTTAAAATCTCGAATACACTACAAGTTTGCATTTTCTGCTGTGCAGGAATATTCCTGCAACAACAGGATTATCAGATTAAGATACGGCATCTGTACTGTAAATGGCTCTGTGTCCGGTTTCCGGATAGTGTTTAGGAGTGTTTTAAAGATTAGTCTTTCTTACAAATGAGATGTAACATAAAAGTGCCTTTTGGGGTCATGTGTCGATAGTGAGAGGATCAAAAGAAAGGAGAGCTCAGATCGGCTGCTCTTGGATCAGTTTTCTCCATTCAAATATTTCCTTAACATTATAATTATTTCACAATGCTGACCACGGATCAGCTCCTAGAGAAATATTACCACCTACAGCTGCAAATATTGAGGCAGCTTATTCTAATGCTTACCCGATAAAAAATGCACTAAATCACAGACTTGGCACATCATTGCGCACATGTTAGGCTACACATCATGACATATGTTGAGACAAATTACAGACAGTAGCCTATAAGTAGAAAAATAGAACTAAATTGATTAAACATAAATTTATTTTAATATGATTGAAATAGGACTATAGCCTGCTGTTTATATTTCAATGCAGTCACCTCGGATTTCATTTGAAGCATCTTTTTACACTTAGCTTGTCGCGCAGAGACATTGGCAACTTTGTATTTGCAGTGCCATGTTTTCTTGGATGCCAACGGAAGCCATGCTTCCCCCAAAAATTATTTTTTTTATTTATTTTTGTATAAATATATATATATGTATTTTTGTCTCTCTGTGTTTCATAATTTTGCTGAATGTATCTCACCGGATAAAGCACTCCTCTGTCTCAGTATGTGAAGCCAATTATCTGTTGCTGTAAGGTAAAAAATAATATGGCATTGTTGCCGCCCGTAGCATTGAATGCAAGGGAAGCCTGCGAGCATTTGGCCTCCCTTCATAATTTTAAAATAAAATAATAGCCAATCAGCGTTGAGCTAAACTGAGCGAGCTCAACTGTAAATGATCCTGGCGCACCAATATAAACGTTTGAGAAAAAATATTGATGTCACAAATGTCTATTAAAAATGTAGTTATTTGTTACATTTGACTGTAAAACCTAGCAGTACTACTTATTTCTCTGAGAGTGAAACGAATATATTTTATTACTGTGTAAAACCTAGCAGTACTACTTATTTCTCTGAGAGTGAGGCAGATATATATTATTACTGTGTAAAACCTAGCAGTACTACTTATTTCTCTGAGAGTGAGGCAGATATATATTTTTATTGAATAAAACCTAGCAGTACTACTGATTTCTCTAAGAGTGAGGCAGATATATATTATTACTGTGTAAAACCTAGCAGTACTACTTATTTCTCTGAGAGTGAGGCAGATATATTTTTACTGTGTAAAAACGTAGCAGTACTACTTATTTCTCTGAGAGTGAGGCAGATATATAGCATTTTGCAAAAACTATGATTATTTGTCTCTCTTAAATGAAACCATCAAGTGATAGATTTTCAACAATGTCTGTCATTGAACAATCCCATGCATGATTAGATGGTGAAAACACACACCAATATCTTTCATAATTTATTTAAACAATAAAAGCTAATTTACCAACATTTCTGAAAATTATATACAGTACCTGTCAAAAGTTTGGACACAAATCAAATCAAATCAAAGTCAGATTCTTTAAATAGCCACCCTTTGCCTTGATGACAGCTTTGCACACGCTTGGCATTCTCTCAACCAGCTTCACCTGGAATACTTTTTCAACAGTCTTGAAGGAGTTCCCACATATGCTGAGCACTTGTTGGCTGCTTTTCCTTCACTCTGCAGTCCGACTCATCCCAAACCATCTCAATTGGGTTGAGGTTGGGGGATTGTGGAGGCCAGGTCATCTGATGCAGCACTCAATCACTCTCCTTCTTGGTAAAATAGCCCTTACACAGCATGGAGGTGTGTTGGGTCAATGTCCTGTTGAAAAACAAATGATAGTCCCACTAAGCCCAAACCAGATGGGATGGCGTATCGCTGCAGAATGCTGTGGTAGCCATGCTGGTTAAGTGTGCCTTGAATTCTAAATTGATCACAGACAGTGTCACCAGCAAAGATAATAAAGATAATATGCCATTTAGCAGACACTTTTATCCAAAGCGACTTATAGTCATGCGTGCATACATTTTGTGTGTATGGGTGGTCCCGGGGATCGAACCCACTACCTTGCCGTTTCAAGCGGCGTGCTCTACCAGCTGAGCTACAGAGGACCACAAAGCACCCCCACACCATAACACCTCCTCCATGCTTTACGGTGGGAACTACACATGCGGAGATAATCCGTTCACATTGACTCACTGCTTCTCACAAAGACACGGTGGTTGGAACCAAAAATCTCCAATTTGGACTCCAGAACAAAGGACAGATTTCCACCGGTCTAATGTCCATTGCTCGTGTTTCTTGGGTCTGATGTTGAGATGTGTCTGTTACTTGAACTCTGTGAAGAATTTATTTGAGTTGCAATTTCTGAGGCTGGTAACTCTTTGAACGTATCCTCTGTAGCAGAGGTAACTCTGGGTCTTCCATTCCTGTGGTGGTCCTCATGAGAGCCAGTTTCATCATAGCGCTTGATGGTTTTGCGACTGCACTTGAAGAAACTTTCAAAGTTCTTGACATTTTCCGTATTTACTGACCTTCATGTCTTAAAGTAATGATGGACTGTCGTTTCTCTTTGCTTATTTGAGCTGTTCTTGCCATAATATGGACTTTGTCATGTATACTCCTTCTCCGGTGTTCGAGGTCGAGGTCGCCAGTCTGTCCCTCATCATTATTAACACCTGTCACCATCATTACGCACCTGTCACCATCATTACGCACACCTGTCACCATCATTACGCACACCTGTCACCATCATTACGCACACACCTGTCACCATCATTACCCACACCTGTCACCATCATTACGCACACCTGTCACCATCATTACCCACACCTCAGACGCACAACTGTCACCATCATTACCCACACCTGTCACCATCATTACCCACCTGTCACCATCATTACGCAACCTGTACCATCATTACCACACCTGTCACCTGTCACCATCATTACCACACCTACCATGATCACACACCTGTCACCATCATTACGCACACCTGTCATCATAAGACCATCATTACCACACCTGTCACCTGTCATTCATTACGCACACCTGTCACCATCATTACCCACACCTGTCACCATCATTACCCACACCTGTCACCATCATTACCCACACCTGTCATGACATCATTACCCACACCTGTCACACATTACCCACACCTGTCACATCATTACCCACACCTGTCACCATCATTACGCACACCTGCGCCTCATGAGACTCACCTGGACTCCATCACCTTCCTGATTACCTCCCCTTTATCTGTCACTCCCTTTGGTTCCTTCCCTAGGTGTTATTGACTCTGTTCCTGTGTTTCATGTTTTACATTACTCGTGTTTCTTGTTTTGTTATATGTATTCTTTATTATTAAATTCCACTCCCTGTACTTGCTTCCCGACTCCCAGTGTACACGTTACAGACTTGGTATTTTACTGTATACCCCCCCTAACTTGTCACAACACAACTGATTGGCTCAAACAACAGCATTAAGAAGGAAAGGAATTCCACAAATTAGACTTTTAAGAAGGCCCACCTGTTAATTGAAATGCATTCCAGGTGACTACCTCATGAAACTGGTTGAGAGAATGCCAAGAGTGTGCAAAGCTGCCATCAAGACAAAGGGTCGCTATTTGAAGAATCTCAAATATAAAATATATTTTGATTTGTTTAAACTTTTTTGGTTACTACATGATTCCAATGTGTTATTTCATAGTTTTGATGTCTTCACTGTTATTCTACAATGTAAAAAATAGTAAAAATAAAGAAAAACCCTGAATGAGTAGGTGTTCTAAAACTTTTGACTCGTAGTGTACATATAGCGTTTTGGAATGAAACACTTCTTATGTTTCCCCATCTGAGCTCAGAGTAGATGAGAGATGTGTAATGTTTGTCTCTGTTGTGTTGAAGCCCAATCAAGCAGGAGAGACCAGCCTCCCCTGTACCCAGCTGTGTGTCCATGAAGAGTGACTGGTCTATGGAACATCCTATAGTGTTTAGAGAAGGAGACTTTTCTACTGAACAAAGGTAAGAAGAACTCATGGGTCATGGTTAGTGAGTTAAACAACACTGTCTCTAGTCATTTCTCCTCTCCCATTTTACCATTTCTTTTAGTTGTTTTCACAATCCATAGGCTAATCCTATTTTCCATTTTCATAGTCCTAAAATAATATTAAAAAATGCAACATTCACTCCCTGTGTGTGTGTGTGTGTGTGTGTATGTGTGTGTGTTTGTCTGTGTGTGTGGTGTGTGTGTGTGTGTGTATGTGTGTCCACAACAACCAACAGGAGAGATCAGAGTCAGAGATTCTCAGTGGTCAGTCTTCCCAGAGTCATCAAACAGACCTGATGCTTGCTGACACACTGGAGAAAAGTAAGAGCTGTGTCTGAATCATGTTAAATGTTGAATGCTGTTTTATAACAAACATTTAACTGCTGTAGCTAAAGTACAGCTAAAGTAGCTGTGTAACTCAATGATATTGTAGCAGCCTTAACCCATTTAATCCAGTCGGTCACAATATTGGAAAATAAAAGTGTGTACTTTACAGGCTCTAGAGAAGTTCAAGTTGTATTAAATCAACACATAAGTCATATATTCTGCATTATTAGCTGTGTCTAGTATGATTCAGAGAAGTTTTATATGATATCTCAGAATGGTCACAACAGGGATTACCGAACAGTCACTCAAAGGTAAGAAGAACTCCATGTATAGATCCATAAACTCAATTAGTGTAATAACTTAACAAATAGTTTAATGTCAATAGTTTGTTTAGTGTGTCTTGCACAATAGTAGACCTGGTTTATGTGAGTTTTGATGAATAGTCAGAAAGGTGGACCTGGTTCATCAGAGTATTGGGACATAGCCACAGGTGTAAACCTGGTTCATATGGGTGTGTGTGGGCTGAGATATTGCAGGTGTAGACCTGTGTGTGTGTGTGTATATTAGTATTGGGACTCATCCAAAGGTGTGTGTGTGACCTGGTTTATATTAGTATTGTCCCTCATCCAAAGGTGTAGACCAGAGTTTATATTGGTATTGGGACTCATCCAAAGAGTGTAAACAGACCTGGTCCATATTCAGTATTGGGACTCATCCAAAGGTGTAGACCTGGTTTATATTAGTATTGGGACTCATCCAAAGGTGTAGACCTGGTTTATATTAGTATTGGGACTCATCCAAAGGTGTAGACCTGGTTAATATTAGTATTGGGACTCATCCAAAGGTGTGAGACTGGTTTATATTAGTATTGGGACTCATCCAAATGTGTAGACCTGGATTCTATTAGTATTGGGACTCATCCAAATGTGTAGACCTGAAGCATATTAGTATTGGGGATCAGTCAAAGGTGTAGACCTGGTTTGTTGGAGTACTGGAGCTGAGGTGCAGGGGTAATCCTGGTTTACAGTTTATGAGTATTCAGGGCATGGGGGTAACAGGGCTGGGGAGTGTGGGCAAGTGGGCTGAGGTATATAGATATTGGAGATGAGGAATAGGGGTATCATTTTATTATAGGCAGTATACTGTATGTTCTCATCTGTCACAATTGTGACTGAGAATAAAACATAGCATTTTTAGATTGTTTTCAAAATAAATGTAAAAGCAAGGATGTTAGGGTTACTAATGGTAAAATAAGTTGCATAGTTACATGTCTGGGAAAAATGCATGAAGAGAGAGAGAGAGAGAGAGAGAGAGAGAGAGACTGAGAGAGAGAGAGAGAGAGAGAGAGAGAGAGAGAGAGAGAGAGAGAGAGAGAGAGAGAGAGAGAGAGAGAGAGAGAGAGAGAGAGAGAGAGAGAGAGAGAGAGAGAGAGAGAGAGAGAGAGAGAGAGAGAGAGAGAGAGAGAGAGAGAGAGAGAGAGAGAGAGAGAGAGAGAGAGAGAGAGAGAGAGAGAGAGAGAGAGAGAGAGAGAGAGGAGAGAGAGAGAGAGAGAGAGAGAGAGAGAGAGAGTCTGTAGAGCATGCATTATAAAAGCTGTGATTTGCCAACGTGAACTCAAATCTAATCTAAAGAAGAAGTTTCAATGTGTATTTGAGGGGATCGCTAAACAAGGAAACCCAACACTTCTCAATAAGATCTACACAGAGCTCTACATCACAGAGGGTGGAACAGGAGAGGTCAATAATGAACATGAGCTGAGACAGATTGAGACAACAACCAGGAAACAAGCAAGACCAGAGACTGCAATCAAATGTAACGACATCTTCAAACCCTTAACTGGACAAGACAAACTTATCAGAACTGTGCTGACAAAGGGAGTCGCTGGCATTGGAAAAACAGTCTCTGTGCAGAAGTTCATTCTGGACTGGGCTGAAGGAAAAGCAAATCAGGATGTCCAATTTGTATTTTCATTCCCTTTTCGGGAGCTGAATTTGATGAAAAAAAAAAAACACACTTTGATTGAACTTCTCAATCACTTCTCAATGGAAACCAAAGAATCAAGAATCTCCAACTACGACAAGTACAAAGTTCTGTTCATCTTTGATGGTCTGGATGAGTGCCGACTGCCCCTAGACTTCCAGAAGAACAAGATCTGTTGTGACGTCACAGAGTCAACCTCAGTGGATGTTCTGCTGACAAATCTCATCAAGGGAAATCTGCTTCCCTCTGCTCTCCTCTGGATAACTACCCGACCTGCAGCAGCCAATAAGATCCCTTCAGGGTGTGTTGACCAGGTGACAGAGGTACGAGGGTTCAATGACCCACAGAAGGAGGAGTACTTCAGGAAGAGATTCAGTGATGAGGACCTGGCCAGCAGAATCATCTCACACATAAAGACATCAAGGAGCCTCCACATCATGTGCCACATTCCAGTCTTCTGTTGGATTTCTGCAACAGTCCTTGAACACATGTTGAAACAGACAGAGAGAGAGAGATGCCCAAGACTCTGACTGAGATGTACTCACACCTTGTGGAGTTTCATACCAAACAGAAGAATGAAAAGTATCTTGGGAAAGAAGAGACAGGTCCACACTGGAATAAAGAGAGCATTCTGTCACTGGGAAAACTGGCTTTTCAACAGCTTGTGAATGGCAATCTGATTTTCTATGAAGAAGACCTGAAAGAGGCTGGCATTGATGTCAATGAAGCCTCAGTGTACTCAGGATTGTGCACACAGCTCTTTAAAGAGGAATGTGTGCTGTACCAGGACAAGGTGTACTGCTTCGTGCATCTGAGCATTCAGGAGTTTCTGGCTGCTGTATATGTGTTCCTCTCATTCATCAACAACAATGAGAATCTAATGGATGAACCTCAATCAACGTCCAGCAACTTTTTTGCACTGTTCAGAACAAGCCTGAAGTTACTGTCTACAAGAGTGCTGTGGATAAAGCCTTACAAAGTGAGACAGGAAACCTGGACCTTTTCCTCCGCTTCCTTCTGGGCCTCTCACTGGAGTCCAATCAGAAGCACTTACGAGGTCTACTGACAAAGACAAGAAGCAGCTCACAGAGCCATGAAGAAACAGTCAAGTACATCAAGGAGAAGATCAGGGAGAATCCCTCTCCAGAGAGGTGCATCAATCTGTTCCACTGTCTGAATGAACTGAATGACCATTCTCTAGTGGAGGAGATCCAAAGCTACCTGAGATCAGGAAGTCTCTCAGAAGCCAAACTGTCACCTGCACACAGTGGTCAGCTCTGGTCTTTGTGTTGCTGACTTCAGAAAAGGAGCTGGATGTGTTTGACCTGAAGAAATACTCCAGATCAGAGGAAGGTCTTCTGAGGCTGCTGCCAGTGGTCAAAGCCTCCAGAGCTGCTCTGTGAGTACATAAAATGACATTTAAGTACTAATCATCAGGAAGAAATATTCAGTTTAGAGAAATATATGTATTATAATATGTATATATATATAATATATAATATTATTGAAAAACTTACTGAATCAGTGCATTGATGTTCACATTAGTATAACAATATGACCATACAATTCTAGGAGACGGAAGATGAATCTATATGTTGTTTAAGAGATAAAACCAAATGCATCTGCCATTGTCCTTCTACACTACTGGTGTTAAATTAAACAGTGTGTTTGTGAAATCATGATGATCTCTTTGTCAGGCTGTCAGGCTGTGGAGTCACAGAGGAAGGCTGTGCTTCTCTGGTCTCAGCTCTGAAGTCAAACCCCTCACACCTGAGAGAGCTGGATCTGAGTAACAATGACCTGAAGGATTCAGGAGTGAAGCTGCTCTCTGCTGGACTGGGGAATCCCCACTGTAAACTGGAGACTCTGAGGTCAGTATTCCTGTAGTTGGTCAACAAGTGATAACTGTTCACCAGATCCACATGTGTTTACCAGGCACACATAGTCCACACCATATGTGTTTGGACAGTGAAGCTTACAGTTTTAAATTTGGTGCTATGCTCCAGCATTTTGGATTTGAGATAGAATTTTCATATTAGGTTTCATTACAGAATGTCACCTTTTATTTGATATTTATGGTGAGAGGTTAGCATGTTTTGTTGTAGCCTCTGTAACTTTCTCACTCATTATTATTCATGATTCATTCATGATCTTTCTCAATCATGGCATCATCAGGATTCATTTAGTAGTGTTTAGAAACATGTTATCTACTCACAGAAAGAAAATTACAACAACACAAAGAAGTGTAGCAGTGTGTGTTTTAATATGATTTGACTCTTTGCAGGCTGTCAGGCTGTCTAGTCACAGAGGAAGGCTGTGCTTCTCTGGTCTCAGCTCTGAAGTCAAACCCCTCACACCTGAGAGAGCTGGACCTGAGTAACAATGACCTGAAGGACTCAGGAGTGAAGCTGCTCTCTGCTGGACTGGAAGAATCCCCACTGTAAACTGGAGACTGACTGAAGTATGTCAGTATTCAATGTTCATATCAACACACAAGTTATCACTAGTTAGACAAAGACACACACACACACACACACACACACACACACACACACACACACACACACACACACACACACACACACACACACACACACACACACACACACACACACACACACACACTCTGACACACACACACACAACACACACACATCACACACACACACACACACACTGGACACACACACACACACACACACACACACACACTACACACACACACACACACACACACACACACACACATATTAATTTAGTAGTGTTTAGAAACATGTTATCTACTGTTAATAATGATACATTAATTCATTTATATACAGTACCAGTCAAAAGTTTTTGACACACCTACTCATTCAAGGGTTTTCTTTATTTTTACTATTTTTTTATTGTAAAATAATAGTGAAGACATCAAAACTATGAATAACACATATGGAAATCATGTAGTAACCAAAAAAAATGTAGTTAAACAAAAATGAAATATATTTTATATTTGAAATTCTTCAAATAGCCACCCTTTGTCTTGATGACAGCTTTGCACACTCTTGGCATTCTCTCAACCAGCTTCACCTGGAATGCTTTTCCAACAGTCTTGAAGGAGTTCCCACATATGCTGAGCACTTGTTGGCTGCTTTTCCTTCACTCTGCCGTCCGACTCATCCCAAACCATCTCAATTGGGTTGAGGTCGGGTGATTGTGGAGGCCAGGTCATCTGATGCAGCACTCAATCACTCTCCTTCTTGGTCAAATAGCCGTTACACAGCCTGGAAGTGTGTTGGGTCATTGTCCTGTTGAAAAACAAAGCCCAAACCAGATGGGATGGCGTATCGCTGCAGAATGCTGTGGTAGCCATGCTGGTTAAGTGTGCCTTGAATTCTAAATAAAAATCACAGACAGTGTCACCAGCAAAGCACCCCCACACCATAACACCTCCTCCTCCATGCTTTACGGTGGGAACTACACATGCAGAGATCATCCGTTCACCCACACTTCACACACACACTTCTCACTCACAAGACACGGCGGTTGGAACCAAAAATCTCAAATTTGGACTCCAGACCAAAGGACAAAAATGTCCACCGGTGTAATGTCCATTGCTCATGTTTCTTGGCCCAAGCAGGTCTCTTTCTTCTTATTGGTGTCCTTTAGTAGTGATTTCTTTGCAGCAATTCGACCATGAAGGCCTGATTCACACAGTCACCTCTGAACAGTTGATGTTGAGATGTGTCTGTGACTTGAACTCTGTGAAGCATTTATTTGGGGGCTGCAATTTCTGAGGCTGGTAACTCTAATGAACTTATCCTCTGCAGCAGAGGTAACTCTGGGTCTTCCATTCCTGTGGCGGTCCTCATGAGAGCCAGTTTCATCATAGCGCTTGATGTTTTTTGCGACTGCACTTGAAGAAACTTTCAAAGTTCTTGAAATGTTCCGTATTGACTGACCGTCATGTCTTAAAGTAATGATGGACTGTCATTTCTCTTTGCTTATTTGAGCTGTTCTTGCCATAATATGGACTTGGTCTTTTACCAAATAGGGCTATCTTCTGTATACCCCCCTACCTTGTCACAACACAACTGATTGGCTCAAACACACATTAAAAGGAAATAAATTCCACAAATTAACTTTTAAGAAGGCACACCTGTTAATTGAAATGCATTCCAGGTGACTACCTCATGAAGCTGGTTGAGAGAATGCCAAGAGTGTGCAAAGCTGTCATCAAGGCAAAGGGTGGCTATTTGAAGAATCTCAAATATAAAATATATTTTGATTTGTTTAACACTTTTTTGGTTACTACATGATTCCATATGTGTTATTTCATAGTTTTGATGTCTTCACTATTATTCTACAATGTAAAAAATAGTTTTAAAAAAACGAAAAAAAAAAAAAAAAAAACTTGAATGAGTATGGTGTGTTCAAACTTTTGACTGGTAGTGTATATATATATATATGAATAGATATGGCAGGTTTCAGGACTCTGATGTATCTGAAAAATTTGAAAAAATATATTTATTTCACCACCAAAGAATAGCAGTGTGGTTTTAATATGATTTGACTCTTTGCAGGCTGTCAGGCTGTGCTCTAGTCACAGAGGAAGGCTGTGCTTCTCTGGTCTCAGCTCTGAAGTCAAGCTGCCCTCTGCTGGACACACCTGAGAGAGCTGGATCTGAGTAACAATGACCTGAAGGATTCAGGAGTGAAGCTGCTCTCTGCTGGACTGGGGAATCCCCACTGTAAACTGGAGACTCTGAGGTCAGTATTCCTGTAGTTGGTCAACAAGTGATAACTGTTCACCAGATCCACATGTGTTTACCAGGCACACATAGTCCACACCATATGTGTTTGGACAGTGAAGCTTACAGTTTTACATTTGGTGCTATGCTCCAGCATTTTGGATTTTAGATAGAATGTTTCATATTAGGCACAGTTTGAATGTCACCTTTTATTTGATGTTTTAATGGTGAGAGGTTAGCATGTTTTTTGTTGTAGTCCTCT
>CM072257.1:9597618-9640118 GCA_036851935.1 Coregonus suidteri | reverse complement strand
TTGGGGTGGTCCCAGGAGGGTGTGGAGGGTGGGTTGGGGTGGTCCCAGGAGGGGTTGGAGGGTGGGTTGGGGGTGGTCCCAGGAGGGGTTGGAGGGTGGGTTGGGGTGGTCCCCAGGAGGGGTTGGAGGGTGGGTTGGGGTGGTCCCAGGAGGGGTTGGAGGGTGGGTTGGGGTGGTCCCAGGAGGGGTTGGAGTGTGGGTTGGGGTGGTCCCAGGAGGGTTTGGAGGGTGGGTTGGGGTGGTCCCAGGAGGGGTTGGAGGGTGGGTTGGGGTGGTCCCAGGAGGGGTTGGAGGGTGGGTTGGGGGTGGTCCAGGGAGGGGTTGGAGGGTGGGTTGGGGTGGTCCCAGGAGGGGTTGGAGGGTGGGTTGGGGTGGTCCCAGGAGGGGTTGGAGGGTGGGTTGATGCAGCTGAGGTGGGTGATTGTATATGTGGTTTATTATAATTGTATTTATCTGCAATAACTAGTTTCATGCTGCTATACTGATATATATTTTAACAGTATTGTGTCTCTAGCTGTATAACCATTCCTGCTGCTATTTGTTCTGATATATATTTTAACAGTATTGTGTCTCTAGCTGTGTAAACCATTCCTGCTGCTATTTGTTCTTGTCTGTGTTCCTTTCAAATAAATAAAAAAAAAAGGACAACACAGAGTTTCAACTGAAAATCAGAGACCGGGAAATCAAGTCACATGCTTCCACTGTGTGTACATCAGGTATCACATGCTGGTGTTGGATTGTCCCAGCCTGTGGTAAAAAGGGCAACATCGGACAAGTCTCCAGAAACAAAAAGAGAACAGAGAAATCACAAAAACGGGAAACAAGAAACAGGCATTCCAACGAAAGACACATAGACATGTTCACACTGTTGAGTAAGAGAACACTGAGGTGAGTGACTCATCAGACCAGGAAGTCACACTGAAAATCCTGACTTTTTCCTGGCGGGCCGCACGGCTACTATGTCTCCCCCTTGCTAGAGGGACAGCCGGTGGGTATGGAGATTGACACAGGGGCAGCTGTATCTCTTGTGTCAGAAAAAAAAGACACTGAAACACCTTCCACTTCAACCAGCGCACCTCGTGTTAAAGACTTACACAGGTGAATCTGTCGCTGTGAGAGGCATCACTGATGTCACAGTTCAGGTAAACAGACAAACTGAAAAGCTGCCACTCTATGTTGTGAAAGGAGACTATATGCATCACTACTGGGATGTTCATAGTTGGAGAAAATCACACTGGACTGGCTCAGTGCATACAATGACACATGGAGACACAGACCTACCTGCCATCTTAAAGAAACATGGAGAAGTCTTTAATGGACAGCTGGGTAGTATGAACGACATTACAGGGAAGCTTAGCATTAAGCAAGACAGCAACCACGTTTCTGAAAGCATACAATGTGATTTTGCTATCAGACCATTTTGTTTTAGATTTAGTCTCTCACCGTACTGGAGCCGGTACCAGCATGAGTAATGCAAATTAACACCCATCTACCATCCTTTGTACTAGGAAAACCCTGCAAAATTCAGCATATGTATCAGATACTTGTTCTCCCCAGGCACACACAGGACCTACACACACACACACTGTATCAACAAACAATAATGTGAGCAGGATCTGCTGTCTTGACATTGATAAATAGTTTTTCATAATAGTGGGAGCTGTGGTTCTTGGGAAAAATAGGGAGAAAAATAGGACCTGCTGTCTTGACATTGTGTATTTTTCCCCAGTGGGAGCTGTGGTTCTTGGGGAAGAGGGAGAGCAGGACCTGCTGTCTTGGCATTGTGTTTTTCCCCAGTGGGAGCTGTGGTTCTTGGGGAAGAGGGAGAACAGGACCTGCTGTCTTGGCATTGTGTCTTTTTCCCCCAGTGGGAGCTGTGGTTCTTGGGGAAGAGGGAGAACAGGACCTGCTGTCTTGACATTGTGTCTTTTTCCCCAGTGGGAGCTGTGGTTCTTGGGGAAGAGGGAGAGGAGGACCTGCTGTCTTGACATTGTGTATTTTCCCCCAGTGGGAGCTGTGGTGCTTGGGGAAGAGGGAGAGCAGGACCTGCTGTCTTGACATTGTGTCTTTTTCCCCAGTGGGAGCTGTGGTTTTTGGGGAAGAGGGAGAGCAGGACCTGCTGTCTTGACATTGTGTCTCCTTTTTCCCCAGTGGGAGCTGTGGTTCTTGGGGAAGAGGGAGAGCAGGACCTGCTGACTTGACATTGTGTCTTTTTTTTGGGGCTCTCACGTGTCTCAAAACCACAGTCTCAGACAGTCTCTCACCCGCTGATCTGGTTTAATCTTTCCCCAGATATGGAAAGACACTGAGCAAGTTGGTTTCGACATCCACGGCTAACCAAAACTGAAGTCACATGCATCATTATCAGTTTCTATCTGGTTTCTATTGGCCATTCAGCCATTGACGACAGAATATTATGTTACTCGTTGTTGCTTAGTAACCAGAGCAATGCTGGCACTAGAGTGGTCATGTGCTAAATGAATGAACAGCAGGGATGTTGGTGAAAAAATGATATTTGGAAATAGAGCTGCACCTCTTGAATGTGGAGAGTTATTTGATAAAGGTAAGTGCCATAGAAACTGCAGAATATGCTCTTTTAGATACAGCACTATATAGAAATCACAATGTTTTACCTGCATGTGACTCTGAAGGAGGATTTGATAAAGAGATGCTCCTTTCCCTGCATCTGTCAATTACAAGATGCGTCCATCTCTTCATGTACAATTTGACCACTGATAATATTGTCACTCATCAGACTATTTAATCTGGTCTATAGGCTAACTCTTATTAAGTGTGAAATGAGTTTTGGTATAGTTCAGGTGTAGTTTTGATGGGCCGGCTGTGAGGCTGACTGGCATCAATCATCAATCAATTTTATTTTATATAGCCCTTCTTACATCAGCTAATATCTCGAAGTGCTGTGTACAGAAACCCAGCCTAAAACCCCAAACAGCTAGTAAATGCAGGTGTAGAAGCACGGTTGGCTAGGAAAAACTCCCTAGAAAGGCGAAAACCTAGGAAGAAACCTAGAGAGGAAACCAGGCTATGAGGGGTTGCCAGTCCTCTTCTGGCTGTGCCGGGTGGAGATTATAACAGAACCATGCCAAGATGTTCAAAAAATGTTCATAAGTGACAAGCATGGTCAAATAATAATCAGGAATAAATCTCAGTTGGCTTTTCATAGCCGATCATTAAGAGTGACGAAACAGCAGGTCTGGGACAGGTAGGGGTTCCATAACCGCAGGCAGAACAGTTGAAACTGGAATAGCAGCAAGGCCAGGCGGACTGGGGACAGCAAGGAGTCACCACGGCCGGTAGTCCCGACGTATGGTCCTAGGGCTCAGGTCTCTCAGTTGGCTTTTCATAGATACATCATTAAAGAGTTGAAAACAGCAGGTCTGGGACAGGTAGGGGTTTCGTAGCCGCAGGCAGAACAGTTGAAACTGGAATAGCAGCAAGGCCAGGCGGACTGGGGACAGCAAGGTGTCATCATGCCCGGTAGTCCTGACGTATGGTCCTAGGGCTCAGGTTCTCAGAGAGAGAAAGAGGAGAATTGGAGAGAATTATCATGAGAGAGATGAGTACTTGAGAATTCACACAGGACACTGGATAAGACAGGAGAAGTACTCCAGGTATAACCTGGAAGTTCACTCATCAACTTCGGTAGTCAAGGATATGTTTTGCGTAATTCTAAAGGCCTTCTTTTTGCAACACAATCTCACACTCAATTCGAGCAAATAAGTACAAAAGGTATTTTAGCAAATTTTGTGCGTTTTTGTGTGGCTTAATTCACCCCCCAAAAATGTATTTCCTATGAATGAAGTCGTACAAAAATTTGTATTTTCACACAAAATCTGCCACACAAAAATGCATGCTTTTTGTGCATATTTGCACGGATTGAGTGTGAGATTGTGTTGACTGCAACACATAGCATGTTTTCGTTTTCCCATAATATACATTTGATTAGTAATAGACTTATAGTAAATAAAACAGACCTGTAACAGTTTCTTTTTACAAAAAGTAAAACATAAAAGAGAAATGTATCAACCCACAAGGCGTGTGGTCAAATTATTTGCTGCTGATAAACAGGCATAACACAAACTCATCATTTCACTATTGTTCTATATGAATTCAACATCTGCACCCTCATTATCATTCAGTTAAGCCTCATTTTTAAATTCAGTTGTGAAGTAACATGCACAATTATCGCCCATTCATCCATTTGTCATTTATTCAGTGAGGAAAGAGAGACTCATTAGTGGCGCATTGTCTTGGCAGATTAAGTTGGGATAGGTGTGAAAAATACAACGGGTAACAAGGCATAGAATACTTTCTATGTTGTGATTAAAAACTGTCATTCTGACAAAGGAGCAGTGTAAAATACAAACATTTAGGAAAAGTCAGGAAACAGGGGTGGTGGCGCACCCAGGTTTATTTGGGGTCTGATTCTAGTGTTAAAGAGGCAATTTTCGCCCACTTTTCAACCTCATATTCATCCTCTCAGCACCAAAAAAAATATCTATATTTCAGAAAAAACAGCATGTTTCTATGATCTGTCATTAAAAAAGATAAAAACAAAAGTCTTTAAAAATGAAACCTGTCCTCCTATAGCTCTTCCCACCAGCCTCCTCTGGGAAATGTCTCTGTTCTGGTAAAAGAGAAGTAGATAGACTCTAGTATCACATCTTGTTTATGTTGTATCTACATGTTTCTACATTAAACCACAGGTTCTGTTCTTGAGACTGATGGGGAAGAGTGGGGTGGAAAGGCTTTTGCAAACGCTACTTTAGTTAGCACAACCTTGTGACTAATTTTACTTCCTGTTTGCGATACTACTTGGGGGAAATTCAATGTTATCTTTCTACCTTCTACCTTCCCCATGTCCTCAAATACCTTCCCCTTCCCCATGTCTCATATTCACTGTTATCTTTCTGTCTTCCCAATACTTTCCCACACAGAGATGGCTTGATGTGGTGAGCAGCATAGAGTGTATAGTCTTTAGTCTCTATGGACCAGATGGTAGTGTACAGTTCAGAGATGGCTTGATGTGGTGTGCAGCATAGAGTGTATAGTCCTTTAGTCTCTATGGACCAGATGGTAGTGTACAGTTCAGAGATGGCTTGATGATGTGGTGTGCAGCATAGAGTGTATAGTCCTTTAGTCTCTATGGGCCAGATGGTAGTGTACAGTTCAGAGATGGCTTGATGTGGTGTGCAGCATAGAGTGTATAGTCCTTTAGTCTCTATGGACCAGATGGTAGTGTACAGTTCAGAGATGGCTTGATGTGGTGTGCAGCATAGAGTGTATATAGTCCTTTAGTCTCTAGGGCCAGATGGTAGTGTACAGTTCAGAGATGGCTTGATGTGGTGTGCAGCATAGAGTGTATAGTCCTTTAGTCTCTATGGACCAGATGGTAGTGTACAGTTTCAGAGATGGCTTGATGTGGTGTGCAGCATAGAGTGTATAGTCCTTTAGTCTCTATGGGCCAGATGGTAGTGTACAGTTCAGAGATGGCTTGATGTGGTGTGCAGCATAGAGTGTATAGTCCTTTAGTCTCTATGGGCCAGATGGTAGTGTACAGTTCAGAGATGGCTTGATGTGGTGTGCAGCATAGAGTGTATAGTCCTTTAGTCTCTATGGACCAGATGGCCAGTTGGTGAGGGCTACAGCATGGGGAAAGAAACTGTTCAGATGGGGGTCTATAACATCCAATCACATAGGTTTACAGCAGCTACGTCATTACTAATAATGCAAACTGCCTTGGTTTAGATAAAAACATAATCTCTGTACAGATGTAGGATCTTAATTTGATCACCCTGTTGCAGGATAACTAAAACTTGTAGTGTATTTGAGTGTATTTAAAGGCTTAAAAAAGGTTTCTGAAGATGATCAATTGCACTTTTCTATTATAAAATGTATCATTCATTATAATCCACATAATAATTCAAATGTCCTGTTGCTGCAGGATTATTTTCCTGCTGTAGCAAACGGGCTCAAATTAAGATCCTACATCTGTAGCAATACACTTCTCTTTGATGTACATGGCTATATCAGGATTGACTTTTGACCATTTGACATATTTTATTTACTGTTGTTTAGGCTGGTTGAATGAGTGGCCTATAAAAGCTACTTCATCTGCAAGAGAACAGGCGGCTGCACCAGCGACTGTAAGAAGTGATGTGATTTCCTCATATGAACGTGAAAGTAAGTGTGTAGCCTTCGCAGTTACACAATGGCTGTTGAAACTGTGGCACATATTTCTCGGTAACATTAGAAGTCGGATGAATGTGTTGATATGTAGGAAAGACGGGCAGACTCTCGTAGGTCTAGGCTAAACTACAAAACTATTAAACTACAAACTATTATAAGGTCGACGTCAGACATTCAATAGTCAGAGTAGGTTTGACCTATGATCACTTATCATGCTGACAAACCTGATGGTCTCCGTTTGAAATGGTGTGTAAAATACCATGCCTAGGCTACAAGCTCTGTCCTGCTACTGTTAGGTCTATAACGTTATGGGAACTGATCTGAACAGGTTTAGGCTGGTCATCTAGGATATGTAGGCTATAGCTGAGGTATAGACCTCCATCTGTATCAGGACTAGGCTCCTGCTACTGTTACTGTTATAACGTTATGGGAACTGATCTGAACAGGTTTAGGCTGGTCATCTAGGCTATAGCTGAGGTCAGTGGTGATTTTAGCATGTCAATCTTGGTGGGGCAAAACATAAATAAAGGGGGATGCATGCCAGCAAAGCCACTCCACAACACAACACTAAACAATACATTCATTGCACTATAACGGTGACAAACGGTGACCACAAACTGTCAGGGCCTACATAAAGCAGAGTCCCAACAGCAGAGTCCCAACAGCAGAGTCCCAACAGCTGTCCTATCATTTCTCTTCATTATTTCTCTTCATATGACAAGGATTAAAAAGGATTTGCCTGTAGATTGCCGACTTGATTCGTGATGATGACTGCTGGCTAAGATTTTGAAAGTATGATGTTGACATGATCAGTCCAATCAAAGCTACTGTAGATATAATGTGATTTGACGTCATTTTATCTGTTGGCCAATGACCTTCTTGGATGGGCACTTCTAATGTAACTCTGTGGCAGCACCGAAGGGGCTTGAATTTTCTAGCTCTACCCTTAGACTTGGCGGTGACGTAGTGTCCCCATGAGTGACAGAACACTGAGCCAATCACGAAGCAACGCTCTGTATTTCTTCTGGCTTGCCCCACCACCACAGAAAGCACTGAGCTAGGCTGAAACACCTGCATTTTGGAGCTGCCTTACTCAAGAAAACAAAAAAGAGACCATGTTTGTATGCTGCTTTATTAACTCAATGATATATATATATATTTTTTTTACATTGTTAGCAAACTGATATGTGACACGTATTAATGCCACAATAACATGCAAAACAGGAAAGGCCACCTGCCCTGAATGACGGGTCGCCACTGGCTGAGGTATAGACCTTGATCTGCTTTACACAAAAAATTACTGTTATACATTATAACCTAGCCTACTTTAAATAATAAAACATCTCTTAATTGTTGCAAAAAACCTTTCTGTATAGATCACTGATCCCCCCCCAGATCAATCAAGCCCGTTTTAGCCCTTCTGTCTACATTCTCAGATACGTTTAGAAAAGAACAGATTCAAAAATAATAAATGGCCGACTTTTAATGAATACAAATAAGTGTGTGACATGGCCATGGTGAAGAGATGTCACAACTACATATTCATGTGATTCATGTGACCTGACTGTTTCATATTCATGTGACCCTGACTGTTTCGATATGTCTGTTAGTAAATGTTTTGTAAGAGATAATTAATAAATGATAACAATTCACATTCAAGAATTACTGTTAACTAACACAACCAACATGTTGGATCTCTGTTTAGGGGGTCAGTGGTCTAAAATGAGTCTCTCTGGGGAGAGAGAGGAGGGGGGCCCTGCCTCTAAAATGAGTCTCTCTGGGGAGAGAGAGGAGGGGGGGCCTGCCTCTAAAATGAGTCTCTCTGGGGAGAGAGAGGAGGGGGGCCCTGCCTCTAAAATGAGTCTCTCTGGGGAACATGACACCAAAGCTAAGAGGTGAGATGACAATTTTGTTTAGAATTATTAAGAGTTTATTTCCTAAATGCTATTTCCACAATTTTTCACATGTGTTTTTTAATCAGAAATGGTTGCTTATGGGTACCTTCAATATCACTGTTCTCAGATGTTTAATTTATAGATTTTAGATTTTTATTGCAAAACGCTATATATCCATTGTTTAGCTGAAATGAATGTTCGTATCCTGTATATTTGACTGTATTATCTGGTTGTCTCACCTAGCTATCTTAAGATGAATGCACTTACTGTAAATCGCTCTGGGTAAGAGCATCTGCTAAACAGGTGGGGCTCTGCCCTGAATGACAGGTCACCACTGCTCCAAAGCAATTACATGTTGCACAGGAACCACTGACTCGCTGCATGTTTCTATTATCAAGACACCTGCTGGTACCTCTTAACTGGTTAGTACAGCTCATGAGGTGTCCTAAATATCTGCCAACTAGGTGGGACACTTATGAATAAAGAGGCTTCATGCATAGCTTTAATTTATACCCATAAGAGTAGGACTAAAATGGCTTTATTCTCAGCACTTATACGACACATTTTCTACTCTGAGACGCTTTTTGGATATGGGCCCAGATCTCAAAATATTGTAACGAGCCAGTATTAAATGAGTCTGTCTGGGGAGAGAGAGGACCAATTGTTCTACTCTGAGACGCTTTTTGGATATGGGTACAGATCTCAAAATATTGTTTTAAAAAACGATTTTTTGTTTGTTTGACATAATATTACTAATGTACCCGACTTTAAAGACTGCTTTTAGTTTATTTTGTGGCTCTGCTCATGTCCGCGTTCTGAAACTGTCCGCGTCCCTGTACAGAACTGTCCGCGTCCACGTACGGTTTGGCGCCAAGCATATTGTTCAGTTACGCGCAGAGTGGTCTGAGGTGATCTTGGGGACAACGACGGATTTCGCTACAGTGTTGAGACGCCGAAGTTTATTGTTCAATTAGCTTTTTTGCGTAATGGTCAGTGACAGTATGAGTGTAGCCAGATCCTTTTCACTCGCTATTCTTGTTTAATTGTGTGGTTCACCGGATTCATCATCATCCTCGAGGGACAGACGAACGACCTGCTAGCTATCCAAGCTAGTCGGTACAGCTAGCTAAGCTAGCTACTCTACCAGCAGCATCCTAGTTATCCTAGCTACCACTACATCATCACCGGCTGCCTGCATTTCTTGTGGACCGATGGAGCTCCCTGGTTGTTTCTTCCACCTGTTAAATCCCGTGGAGGGCTTCTCCCTCTCTCGTTGACGGATGCTGGCTACCTACCATCCCTCTGTCCGGTTCTCCTCTTCACTAGATGGACGGTAACTTTAGTGTTTAACCCCTCTGTGTCCAAGGACTGAACTTTTTGAATATTATTTTCGGGGCGCCTCAAGTTACATTTTTTACAACGTTTATTTCTGATAAAAACTAGTTAATTGCATCCGCCATGGAGCCCAGTTTCATAATATTACCTTCTGTCCCTGGTTATGAAGTAATCGCGAAACAACAGGCCTTATGTTTGGGTATTTTTCACCCTACCAGCTCCTATTAGTTCTATTGAGCTCCGTGACACCGACTCGCCTTCAGAACGTTCTATTCCCAGCCCATTGTTCTGCGTCACAATGCCAGCTTCACTATTGTTATCAATGAGACCTGCCTGCATTAACCCTGTAGGTTTACCTCAGGTAACTTATTATTAACAAGGTTACGGCTACTTGGTGAGCGCTAACCCTGTAGGTTTACCTCAGGTAACTTATTATTAACAAGGTTACGGCTACTTGGTGAGCGTTAACCCTGTAGGTTTACCTCAGGTAACTTATTATTAACAAGGTTACAGCTACTTGGTGAGCGTTAACCCTGTAGGTTTACCTCAGGTAACTTATTATTAACAAGGTTATGGCTACTTGGTGAGCGTTAACCCTGTAGGTTTTCCTCAGGTAACTTATTTTTAACAAGGTTACAGCTACTTGGTGAGCGTTAACCCTGTAGGTTTACCTCAGGTAACTTATTATTAACAAGGTTACTGCTACTTGGTGAGCGTTAACCCTGTAGGTTTACCTCAGGTAACTTATTATTAACAAGGTTACTGCTACTTGGTGAGCGTTAACCCTGTAGGTTTACCTCAGGTAACTTATTATTAACAAGTTACGGCTACTTGGTGAGCGTTAACCCTGTAGGTTTACCTCAGGTAACTTATTATTAACAAGGTTATGGCTACTTGGTGAGCGTTAACCCTGTAGGTTTACCTCAGGTAACTTATTATTAACAAGGTTATGGCTACTTGGTGAGCGTTAACCCTGTAGGTTTACCTCAGGTAACTGATTATTAACAAGGTTACGGCTACTTGGTGAGCGTTAACCCTGTAGGTTTACCTCAGGTAACTTATTATTAACAAGGTTATGGCTACTTGGTGAGCGTTAAACCTGTAGGTTTACCTCAGGTAACTTATTATTAACAAGGTTACAGCTACTTGGTGAGCGTTAACCCTGTAGGTTTACCTCAGGTAACTTATTATTAACAAGGTTATGGCTACTTGGTGAGCGTTAACCCTGTAGGTTTACCTCAGGTAACTTATTTTTAACAAGGTTACAGCTACTTGGTGAGCGTTAACCCTGTAGGTTTACCTCAGGTAACTTATTATTAACAAGGTTACTGCTACTTGGTGAGCGTTAACCCTGTAGGTTTACCTCAGGTAACTTATTATTAACAAGGTTACTGCTACTTGGTGAGCGTTAACCCTGTAGGTTTACCTCAGGTAACTTATTATTAACAAGGTTAATGCTACTTGGTGAGCGTTAACCCTGTAGGTTTACCTCAGGTAACTTATTATTACCAAGGTTACGGCTACTTGGTGAGCGTTAACCCTGTAGGTTTACCTCAGGTAACTCATTATTAACAAGGTTATGGCTACTTGGTGAGCGCACTCACTGTTCACCTGATTACACGTTGTGGTCACCTATAGTGTGGTGAGACACAGTTTAAGAGGCGATGGCTGGCGGATAGCCATTAAACATTAAACATTTTCTGGTCATGGTTAACCATATTTGTTTTAAGAAAAAAGTGTACAATCTAAATAAAACGCATGTCCCTGTCCTCTTTTTCAAGATGTGGGCGATTTAAACAGCCAGAATACATTTTTTAATTAAGAAATAACCTTTTCTTTGAGGACTTGTTGTTTCTAAAAGGCTGCTGTGTAATTTGATAATTTGATATGCATCGAAGTCTTCGTTCGTAGGCATCAAATTGAGCGAATGCTGCGCAGGTTCACTGAGTTACAAACCAAATGGGTATAATGGGGTGATTGTTGTTGCCTCCCCTGTACATTTCTGAAAATGGATATATAGCGTTTTAGAATGAAACTCTTCTTATGTTTAGTTCCCATCTGAGCTCAGAGTAGATGAGAGACGTAATGTTTGTCTCTGTTGTGTTGAAGCCCAATCAAGCAGGAGAGACCAGCCTCCCCTGTACCCAGCTGTGTGTCCATGAAGAGTGACTGGTCTATGGAAGCTCCTATGAAGTTTAGAGAGGGAGACTTTTCTACTGAACAAAGGTAAGAAGAACTCATGGGTCATGGTCAGTGAGTTAAACAACACTGTCTCTAGTCATTTCTCCTCTCCCATTTTACCATTTTATTTTGTTGTTTTCATAATCCATAGGCTAATCCTTTTTTTCCATTTTCATAGTCCTGAAACAATATATTAAACAAACACACAACATTCCCTGTGTGTGTGTGTGTGTGTGTGTCTGTCAGTGAGTGTGTGTGTGTGTGTGTGTCAGTGAGTGTGTGCACTCCCTGGATGAGGAGATGTAATCTCTATCCTGATTGCCTAGTCATTTTACCCCTATGTACATGTACATATTTCCTAAATTACCTCAACTACCTTATTGTTATTTTATTATGTTACTATTTCCTTTTTTATTTAGATAATTTTTGTGACTTTTTAACTCTGCATTGTTGGGAAAGGGCTCGTAAGTAAGCATTTCACGGTAAAGTGTACCACTGTTGTATTCGGCGCATGTGAGAAATACAATTTGATTTCATTTGAAGCTCATGCGCAGAAATACCGTGGGGAGAACAAGTATTTGATACACTGCCGATTTGGCAGGTTTTCCTACTTACAAAGCATGTAGAGGTCTGTAATGTTTATCATAGGTACACTTCAACTGTGAGAGACGGAATCTAAAACAAAAATCCAGAAAATCACATTGTATGATTTTTAAGTAATTAATTTGCATTTTATTGCATGACATAAGTATTTGATACATCAGAAAAGCAGAACTTAATATTTGGTACAGAAACCTTTGTTTGCAATTACAGAGATCATACGTTTCCTGTAGGTCTTGACCAGGTTTGCGCGCACACTGCAGCAGGGATTTTTTTGGCCCACTCCTCCATACAGACCTTCTCCAGATTCTTCAGGTTTCGGGGCTGTCGCTGGGCAATACGGACTTTCAGCTCCCTCCAAAGATTTTCTATTGGGTTCGGTCTGGAGACTGGCTAGGCCACTCCAGGACCTTGAGATGCTTCTTAGTTGCCCTGGCTGTGTGTTTCGGGTCGTTGTCATGCTGGAAGACCCAGCCACGACCCATCTTCAATGCTCTTACTGAGGGAAGGAGGTTGTTGGCCAAGATCTCGCGATACAAGGCCCCATCCATCCTCACCTCAATACGGTGCAGTCGTCCTGTCCCCTTTGCAGAAAAGCATCCCCAAAGAATGATGTTTCCACCTCCATGCTTCACGGTTGGGATGGTATTCTTGGGGTTGTACTCATCCTTCTTCTTCCTCCAAACACGGCGAGTGGAGTTTAGACCAAAAAGCTCTATTTTTGTCTCATCAGACCACATGACATTCTCCCATTCCTCCTCTGGATCATCCAGATGGTCATTGGCAAACTTCAGACGGGCCTGGACATGCGCTGGCTTGAGCAGGGGGACCTTGCGTGCGCTGCAGGATTTTAATCCATGACGGCGTAGTGTGTTACTAATGGTTTTCTTTGAGACTGTGGTCCCAGCTCTCTTTAGGTCATTGACCAGGCCCTGCCGTGTAGTTCTGGGCTGATCCTCACCGTCCTCATGATCATTGATGCCCCACGAGGTGAGATCTTGCATGGAGCCCCAGACCGAAGGTGATTGACCGTCATCTTGAACTTCTTCCATTTTCTAATAATTGCGCCAACAGTTGTGCCTTCTCACCAAGCTGCTTGCCTATTGTCCTGTAGCCCATCCCAGCCTTGTGCAGGTCTATAATTTTATCCCTGATGTCCTTACACAGCTCTCTGGTCTTGGCCATTGTGGAGAGGGTTGGAGTCTGTTTGATTGAGAGTGTGTGAACAGGTGTCTTTTATACAGGTAACGAGTTCAAACAGGTGCAGTTAATACAGGTAATGAGTGGAGAACAGGAGGGCTTCTTAAAGAAAAACTAACAGGTCTGTGAGAGACGGAATTCTTACTTGTTGGTAGGTGATCAAATACTTATGTCATGCAATAAAATGCAAATGAATTACTTAAAAATCATACAATGTGATTTTCTGGATTTTTGTTTTAGATTCCGTCTCTCACAGTTGAAGTGTACCTATGATAGAAATTACAGACCTTTACATGCTTTGTAAGTAGGAAAACCTGCAAAATCGGCAGTGTATCAAATACTTGTTCTCCCCACTGTACGTCATTGGGTCTAATGGTCGTCTTGTGCCGAACTGCACATGTGCAGGCCGTCAAATCAAAGGCACTTTTTCGATATAAAGTTGTTTATGACTAACATGAAAATGTGTCCGTTTGTTAAACTACTTAAGACAGAACATTTTCAAAATTAACAACTAAGGAAGTCATTTTTACCTCTCATTGACTTCTTAAACCCCAAACCCTGGCCTGGTCTGCTTCATATGCGTTCCCAGAAGACATTTTCTACATCAGCAGTTGTCACCAAGTGCTTATATAGAAACCCAGTCTAAAACCCCAAAGAGCAAGCAATGCAGATGTAGAAGCACGGTGGCTAGGAAAAACTCCCTAGAAAGGCAGGAACCTAGGAAGAAACCTAGAGAGGAACCAGGCTCTGAGGGGAGGCCAGTCCTCTTCTGGCTGTGCTGGGGGGAGATTATAAGAGGAAATGGCCATTAAGGCCAGATCGTTCTTCAAGATGTTCAAATGTTCATAGATGACCAGCAGGGTCAAATAATAATCACTGTGGTTATAGAGGGTGCAACACGTCAGCACCTCAGGAGTAAATGTCAGTTGGCTGTTCATAGCCAAGCATTCAGAGGTCGAGACAGCAGGTGTTGTAGAGAGAGATAAGGAGAGGGAGAGAGAGAGAGGGAGAGGGTCGAAACAGCAGGTTCGGGACAAGGTCACACGTCCGGTGAACAGGTCAGAGTTCCATAGCAGAAACTGGATCAGCAGAATGACAAGGTATCACGTCCGGTGGAGCATGTATCGATACTGATAGGATCAAAAGAAGGGGACCGCTGCTCTCAGATCAGTTTTCTCCATTAAAATCTTTCCTTAACATTATAATTAGTTCCCAATACTGATGACAGATCAGCTCCTAGAGAGATATTACCACCTACGGCTGCAAATATTGAGGCGGCTTATTCTAAATCACAGATTTGGCACATCATTGTTCACATGTTAGGCTACACATCATGAAATATATTGAGACAAATTACAGACCGTAGTCTACAAGTAGCAAAATAGAACTCAATTAATTGAACATTAAATATATTTCAATATGATTGAAATAGGCCTATAGCCTGCTGTTTATATTTTAATGCAGTCATCTCGGTTTTCATTTGAAACAAATTTGTATACGTCCCTTGTTTGAATCAATTGCAAAGACATTGGCAACTTTGTATTTGTACTCAACTTTGTTCTGAATTTATCTGCGGTCACAAAGAGACGGATAAACCATGTGATTCTATGTTTACTGGAGATCTTCTGTGTATAAAGTCATGCGGGAGGGCAAAAAAGCATCTATGATGCTAATAGGAAGATTCTAACAATGAACTTAGCCTTAAGATGCTTTTGGGAAACCAGTCCTGGATAAGAACATCTGCTAAATGACTAAAATGTCAAATGTAAATGTTTTACATACAGATCTCATATTACTGTATTGAATGTTGTACATGTGTACAGTACTTTATTACAAATGTAGTTATTTGTTACATTTATTACTGTGTAAAACCTAGCAATACTTCTGATTTCTCTGAGAGTGAGGCAGATATATAGCATTTTACAAAAGAAACACATTATTTGTCTCTGAAATGAAACCATCAAGTGATAGATTTTAAACAAATACATGTCTGTCATTGAACAACCCCATGCCATGATTAGATAGTGAAAAAAAACACACCAATCTCTTTCATAATTTCTTTAAAGAATATAAGCTAATTTACCAACATTTCTGAAAATTGCGTTTTAGAATGAAACTCTTCATATGTTTCCCCATCTGAGCTCAGAGTAGATGAGAGATGTAATGTTTGTCTCTGTTGTGTTGAAGTCCAATCAAGAAGGAGAGACCAGCCTCCCCTGTACCCAGCTGTGTGTCCATGAAGAGTGACCGGTCTATGGGTCAACCTATATCCTTGAGAGAGGGAGCCTTTCCTACTGAACGAAGGTAAGAAGAACTCATGGGTCATGGTCAGTGAGTTAAACAACACTGTCTCTAGTCATTTTACCATTTATTTTTGTTGTTTTCATAATCCATAGGCTAATCCTTTTTTCCATTTTCATAGTCCTGAAACAATATTAAACTAACACAACATTCCCTCCCTGTGTGTGTGTGTGTGTGTGTGGTGTGTGTGTGTGTGTGTGTGTGTGTGTGTGTGTGTGTGTACTCCCTGGATGAGGAGATGTAATCTCATGTTTTGTCCCCAGAAACCAACAGGAGAGATCAGAGTCAGAGATTCTCAGTGGTCAGTCTTCCCAGAGTCATCAAACAGACCTGGCCTCCATATTCAGTGTATGTGGTCCTGTTATGTACATTTGTTTTTGTTTACCTCAAGTAAAGTTGATCTGTCAATCATTCATTCATGTGTTAATGAGAAAGCATTTAGTCTCTTTCTTAACTTATTTACTTGATTTATTTCAGTTGCTTGAAGAGAATATTATTATGACATTTGTGAAGAACGAGCTGAAGATGTTCAAGAGGATTCTTAGTCCCGAACTCCCAGAAGGCTTTGAGAGTCAGAAGCAGGATAAGGAAGTGGTGGATGCTGAAGATGAGAAGCAGGAGAGCAGTGCCAGAGAGGGGGCTCTGAAGATCACACTGCACGTCCTGAGGAAAATGAACCAGAAGGAGCTTGCTGACACACTGGAGAAAAGTAAGAGCTGTCTGCCTCATGTTGAATGCTGTTTTATAACAAACATTTAAAAGCTGTAGCTAAAGTACAGCTAAAGTAGCTGTGTAACTTAGTGATATTGTAGCAGCCTTAACACAACACCTAGTGACCTCATCAAGTAGCAGCAGGGATGTGTTGTGTTGTGTTGAGAGAGAGAGAGAGAGAGAGAGAGAGAGAGAGAGAGAGAGAGAGAGAGAGAGAGAGAGAGAGAGAGAGAGAGAGAGAGAACTCACACCAGTCTGTAATGCATTATGAAAACATTTATACAGTCAGTTAAGCGAAAAAATGATTATTATAATTTAAAATGTCATAACAGTCCTAGAATACTGTAGGCTTTAAATCAGACGTAATATTAATATCCTCTGTGTTATTTCTTCATTCAGATGAGCTTGCTGTGATTTGCCAACGTGAACTCAAATCTAATCTAAAGAAGAAGTTTCAATGTGTATTTGAGGGGATCGCTAAACAAGGAAACCCAACACTTCTCAATAAGATCTACACAGAGCTCTACATCACAGAGGGTGGAACAGGAGAGGTCAATAATGAACATGAGCTGAGACAGATTGAGACAACAACCAGGAAACAAGCAAGACCAGAGACTGCAATCAAATGTAACGACATCTTCAAACCCTTAACTGGACAAGACAAACTCATCAGAACTGTGCTGACAAAGGGAGTCGCTGGCATTGGAAAAACAGTCTCTGTGCAGAAGTTCATTCTGGACTGGGCTGAAGGAAAAGCAAATCAGGATGTCCAATTTGTATTTTCATTCCCTTTTCGGGAGCTGAATTTGATGAAAAAGGAAAAACACACTTTGATTGAACTTCTCAATCACTTCTCAATGGAAACCAAAGAATCAAGAATCTCCAACTACGACAAGTACAAAGTTCTGTTCATCTTTGATGGTCTGGATGAGTGCCGACTGCCCCTAGACTTCCAGAAGAACAAGATATGTTGTGACGTCACAAAGTCAACCTCAGTGGATGTTCTGCTGACAAATCTCATCAAGGGAAATCTGCTTCCCTCTGCTCTCCTCTGGATAACTACCCGACCTGCAGCAGCCAATAAGATCCCTTCAGGGTGTGTTGACCAGGTGACAGAGGTACGAGGGTTCAATGACCCACAGAAGGAGGAGTACTTCAAGAAGAGGTTCAGTGATGAGGACCTGGCCAGCAGAATCATCTCACACATAAAGACATCAAGGAGCCTCCACATCATGTGCCACATTCCAGTCTTCTGTTGGATTTCTGCAACAGTCCTTGAACACATGTTGACTACAGACAAGAGAGAAGAGATGCCCAAGACTCTGACTGAGATGTACTCACACCTTGTGGTGTTTCATACCAAACAGAAGAATGAAAAGTATCTTGGGAAAGAAGAGACAGGTCCACACTGGAATGAAGAGATCATTCTGTCACTGGGAAAACTGGCTTTTCAACAGCTTATGAATGGCAATCTGATTTTCTATGAAGAAGACCTGAAAGAGGCTGGCATTGATGTCAATGAAGCCTCAGTGTACTCAGGATTGTGCACACAGATCTTTAAAGAGGAATGTGGGCTGTACCAGGACAAGGTGTACTGCTTCGTGCATCTGAGCATTCAGGAGTTTCTGGCTGCTGCTGTATATGTGTTCCTCTCATTCATCAACAACAATGAGAATCTAATGGCCGAAACCTCAAGTTACTGAAGTTACTGTCTACAAGAGTGCTGTGGATAAAGCCTTACAAAGTGAGACGGGAAACCTGGACCTGTTCCTCCGCTTCCTTCTGGGCCTCTCACTGGAGTCCAATCAGAAGTACTTACGGGGTCTACTGACAAAGACAAGAAGCAGCTCACAGAGCCATGAAGAAACAGTCAAGTACATCAAGGAGAAGATCAGGAAGAATCCCTCTCCAGAGAGGTGCATCAATCTGTTCCACTGTCTGAATGAACTGAATGACCATTCTCTAGTGGAGGAGATCCAAAGCTACCTGAGATCAGGAAGTCTCTCAGAAGTCAAACTGTCACCTGCACAGTGGTCAGCTCTGGTCTTTGTGTTGCTGACTTCAGAAAAGGAGCTGGATGTGTTTGACCCGAAGAAATACTCCAGATCAGAGAAAGGTCTTCTGAGGCTGCTGCCAGTGGTCAAAGCCTCCAGAGCTGCTCTGTGAGTACATAAAATGACATTTAAGTACTAATCATCAGGAAGAAATATTCAGTTTAGAGAAATATATGTATTATAATATGTATATAATGTATAATATTAAATTGAAAAACTTACTGAATCAGTGCATTGGTGTTCACATTAGTATAACAATATGACCATGCAATTCTAGGAGACAGAAGATTAATATATATGTTGTTTAAGAGAATAAACCAAATGCATCTGCCATTGTCCTTCTACACTACTGGTGTTAAATTAACAGTGTGTTTGTGAAATCATGATGATGTCTTTGCAGGCTGTCATTCTGTGGACTCACAGAGAAAGGCTGTGCTTCTCTGGTCTCAGCTCTGAAGTCAAACCCCTCACACCTGAGAGAGCTGGATCTGAGTAACAATGTCATGAAGGATTCAGGATTGAAGCTGCTCTCTGCTGTCCTGGAGAATCCCCACTGTAAACTGGAGACTCTGAGGTCAGTATTCCTGTAGTTGGTCAACAAGTGATAACTGTTCACCAGATCCACATGTGTTTACCAGACACACATAGTCCACACCATATGTGTTTGGACAGTGAAGCTTACAGTTTTACATTTGGCGCTATGCTCCAGCATTTTGGATTTGAGATATAATGTTTCATATCAGGCAACAGTATATAATGTCACCTTTTATTTGAAGGTAATGGTGAGAGGTTAGCATATTTTGTTGTAGCCTCTGTAACTTTCTCACTCATTATTATTCATGATTCATTCATGATCCTTCTCAATCATGGCATCATCAGGATTACTTTAGTAGTGTTTAGAATCATGTTATCTACTCACTTAGAAAGAAAATGACTCAACACCAACGAATAGCAGTGTGGTTTTAATATGATTTGACTCTTTGTCAGGCTGTCAGGCTGTCTAGTCACAGAGGAAGGCTGTGCTTCTCTGGTCTCAGCTCTGAAGTCAAACCCCTCACACCTGAGAGAGCTGGATCTGAGTAACAATGACCTGAAGGATTCAGGAGTGAAGCTGCTCTCTGCTGGACTGGAGAATCCCCACTGTAAACTGGAGACTCTGAGGTCAGTATTCCTGTATCACTCAATGAACACACACACACAGGATACACACACACACACACACACACACACTGGACACACACACACACACACACTGGACACACACACACATTCTGGACAGACACACACACACTGGAGACACACACACACACACACAAGGATTAATTTAGTAGTGTTTAGAAACATGTTATCTACTCTTAATAATGATACATTAATTCATTTATATATACAGTATCTGTCAAAAGTTTGGACACATCTACTCATTCAAGGGTTTTTCTTTATTTTTACAATTTTTACATTGTAAAATAATAGTGAAGACATTAAAACTATGAAATAACACATATGAAATCATGTAGTAACCAAAAAAGTGTTAAACAAATGAAAATATATTTGAAATTCTTCAAATAGCCACCCTTTGCCTTGATGACAGCTTTGCACACTCTTGATATTCTCTCAACCAGCTTCACCTGGAATGCTTTTCCAACAGTCTTGAAGGAGTTCCCACATATGCTGAGCACTTGTTGGCTGCTTTTCCTTCACTCTGCCGTCCAACTCATCCCAAACCATCTCAATTGGGTTGAGGTCGGGTGATTATGGAGGCCAGGTCATCTGATGCAGCACTCAATCACTCTCCTTCTTGGTCAGATAGCCCTTACACAGCCTGGAAGGAGTGTTGGCCTGGAAGTGTGTTGTCCTGTTGAAAAACAAATGATAGTCCCACTAAGCCCAAACCAGATGGGATGGCGTATCGCTGCAGAATGCTGTGGTAGCCATGCTGGTTAAATTCTAAATAAATCACAGACAGTGTCACCAGCAAAGCACCCCCACACCATAACACCTCCTCCTCCGTGCTTTACGGTGGGAAATACACATGCGGAGATCATCCGTTCACCCACACCACTTCTCACAAAGACACAGCGGTTGGAACCAACAATCTCAAATTTGGACTCCAGGCCAAAGGACAAATGTCCACAGGTCTAATGTCCATTGCTCATGTTTCTTGGCCCAAGCACGTCTCTTCATATTATTGGTGTCCTTTAGTAGTGGTTTCTTTGCAGCAATTCGACCATGAAGGCCTGATTCACACAGTCACCTCTGAACAGTTGATGTTGAGATGTGTCTGTTACTTGAACTCTGTGAAGAATTTATTTGGGCTGCAATTTCTGAGGCTGGTAACTCTGATGAACTTATCCTCTGCAGCAGAGGTAACTTTGGGTCTTCCATTCCTGTGGCGGTCCTCATGAGAGCCAGTTTCATCATAGTGCTTGATATTTTTTGCGACTGCACTTGAAGAAACTTTAAAAGTTCTTGAAATGTTCCTTATTGAATGACCATCATGTCTTAAAGTAATGATGGACTGTCGTTTCTCTTTGCTTATTTGAGCTGTTCTTGACATAATATGGACTTGGTCTTTTACCAAATAGGGCTATCTTCTGTATACCCCCCTACCTTGTCATAACACAACTGATTGGCTCAAATGCATTAAGAAGGAAAGAAATTCCACAAATTAACTTTTAAGAAGGCACACCTGTTAATTGAAATGCATTCCAGGTGACTACCTCATGAAGCTGGTTGAGAGAATGCCAAGAGTGTGCAAAGCTGTTATCAAGGCAAAGGGTGGCTATTTGAAGAATCTCAAATCTCAAATATATTTTGATTTGTTTAACACTTTTTTGGTTACTACATGATTCCATATGTGTTATTTCATAGTTTTGATGTCTTCACTGTTATTCTACAATGTAAAAAATAGTTTTTAAAAAACTAATCAAAAACTTGAATGAGTAGGTGTGTTCAAACTTTTGACTGGTAGTAGTGTGTATATACATATATGAATAGATATGGCAGGTTTCAGGACTCTGATGTATCTGAAAATGTTTAAAAAATATATTTTCACCACCAAAGAATAGCAGTGTGGTTTTAATATGATTTGAATCTTTGCAGGCTGTCAGTCTGTGGAGTCACAGAGGAAGGCTGTGCTTCTCTGGTCTCAGCTCTGAAGTCAAACCCCTCACACCTGAGAGAGCTGGATCTGAGTAACAATGACCTGAAGGATTCAGGAGTGAAGCTGCTCTCTGCTGGACTGGGGAATCCCCACTGTAAACTGGAGACTCTGAGGTCAGTATTCCTGTAGTTGGTCAACAAGTGATAACTGTTCACCAGATCCACATGTGTTTACCAGGCACACATAGTCCACACCATATGTGTTTGGACAGTGAAGCTTACAGTTTTACATTTGGTGCTATGCTCCAGCATTTTGGATTTGAGATAGAATGTTTCATATTAGGTGACAGTATATAATGTCACCTTTTATTTGAGGGTATTCATACATATCTGTGTTACTGTTTAGAAATGAAAGCACTTTATGTATCTAGTTCTCCCATTTGAAAAAGTCGTAATAATTTGGACATATTCACTTATATTGTATTGAAGTAGTCATAAGTTTAGTATTTGGTCCCATATTCCTTACCCACAGTGATTACATCAAGCTTGTGATTCTACAAACTTGTTGAATGCATTTGCAGTTTGTCTTGGTTGTGTTTTGGATGATGTTTTTCCCAATAGAAACTGAATGGTGAATAATGTCCTGTCATTTTGGAGTCACTTCACTTGTATTGTCAGTAAGAATAGAAGATGTTTCTGAACACTTCTACATTCATGTGGACGCTACCATGATTATGAATAATCATGAATGAATGGTGAATGATGATGAATGAGAAAGTTACACAGAGGAACAAGGATCAAACCCCCTCTGTTATTGGTAATGGTGAGAGGTTAGCATGTTTTGTTGTAGCCTCTGTAACTTTCTCACTCATTATTATTCATGATTCATTCATGATTTTTCTTAATCATGGCATCATCAGGATTAATTTAGTAGTGTTTAGAAACATGTTATCTACTCACTTAGACAGAAGATTAATCCAGTCATCATCCACCATTCAGTTACTATTGGACAAAACATAACCCAAAACAAACTGCAAATGCAACCAACGAGTTTGGGACCAAATACTAAACTTTTGACTACTTTAATACACTATAAGTGAATTGGTCAGAATACTTATGACTTCTTCAAAAGTGGGGGACTAGATACATAAAGTGCTTTCATTTCTAAACGGTGAAACAGATATGTATGAAAATACCCTAAAATAAAAGGTGACATTATATACTGTCACCTCATATGAAACATTTCATCTGAAATCCAAAATGCTGGAGTACAGAGCCACATTTAAAATGTTATCTTCACTGTCAAAATAGATATGGTGTGGACTGTATACTCAATACAATCTAAATATGATACCTCACTGTCTGTCTTTTGACTGATACTGCTTTTTAAACTGCTCTGGTCAGTCTACTCAAATATTTGTAATATGCATTTTTCTCTCTACACACAATATTATGATAATTTTTCTAATAATGATACATTAATTTATGAATAGATATGGCAGGTTTCAGGACACTGGTATAATTGAAAATGTTAAAAAAATATACTGCCACTATTTTCACCACCAAAGAATAGCAGTGTGGTTTTAATATGATTTGACTCTTTGCAGGCTGTCAGGCTGTCTAGTCACAGAGGAAGGCTGTGCTTCTCTGGTCTCAGCTCTGAAGTCAAACCCCTCACACCTGAGAGAGCTGGACCTGAGCTACAATCACCCAGGAGACTCAGGAGTCAGACTGCTCTCTGCTGGACTGGAGGATCCACACTGTAAACTGGAGAAACTCAAGTATGTAGAGGGTTTATGTTAATGTTCATATCAGACATGTTGGAGTTATCAGGCTAGTTAAGACAAACATTCTGACCACCACTTGGACTAAGTTATATAAAGACAGTGTGTGTGTGTGTGTGTCCAGTGCATGGGTCCAGTGTGTGTGTGTGTGTGTGTGTGTGTGTGTGTGTGTGTGTGTGTGTGTCCAGTGTGTGTGTGGGGGTGTGTCCAGTGTGTGTGTGTGTGTGTGTGTGTGTGTGTATGTGTGTGTTTGTGTGTACAGTACACACACTGGACCCGCACACACACACACTGGACACACACACACACTGGACACACACAGACACAAACACTGGACACACACACACACAACTGGACACACACACACACTGGACACACACACACACTCACACTGGACACACACACACACACACACACACACACACACACACACACACACACTAGACATACATACACACACACAATGACACACACACACACACTGGACACACACACACACTGGACACACACACGCACACACACACACACTGGACACACACGCACACACACACACTGGACGCACACACACACACTGGACACACACACACACACACACACTGGACACACAAACACAAAAACACACTGGACACACACACACACACACACACACACACACACTGGACACACACACACACACACACTGGACACACACACACACACACACACACTGGACACACTTACACACACACACACACACACACAGTGTGTGTGTGTGTGTTTGTGTGTTATATGCTGACTGTGTGTGTCCAGTGTGTGTGTGTGTGTGTGTGTGTGTGTGTGTGTGTTTGTGTGTGTGTGTGTGTGTGTGTGTGTGTGTGTGTGTGTGTGTGTGTGTGTGTGAGTTCAGGTGTATCCCTCAATGACTGTCTGTTCTTCTGCTTACCGCTACAGTGTGGAACATGGTGGAGAGAACACAATGAAACCTGGACTTAGAAAATGTGAGTGTTGACTGCTGTGAAGAATATGACTAAGAATAAGTCTTAATTCAAGTGAAGTCAAAAGTCAAAGACCACCATCATTCATTACTTACTTGGTCATATTAAATATCAGCTGTAGTTCTACAGAAGCACAAATCAGGGACCACCAAGTTTACAAAGAGTTGCTTTGACAATGTGTGTGTGTGTCTGTGTGTGTGTAGTTAATGGGAATAAGTGTGTTTTTATATTACCATACAGTATAACATATGATCATTGAACAAATCTCAAGTTACCTTAACTTCTCCTTTTGATACCTAGAAACATCTACATTAAATGAATTAGTGAAAAAGTGAGTTAACATTCTAATGTGAATGATGATGATTTCTAATATTGTGTCTGGTTTCATCCATCAGATGTCTGTGATCTCACACTGGACATAAACACAGTAAACAGACTCCTCTCTCTGTCTGAGGAGAACAGAAAGGTGACATGTAGGAGAGAAGAGCAGCCGTATCCTGATCACCCAGAGAGATTTGAGGTCTGGAGACAGGTGCTGTGTAGAGAGGGTCTGACTGGGCGCTGTTTAACTGGGAGGTAGAGTGGAGTGGGAGTTGGGCTGTTATAGGAGTGGCATATAAAGGAATCAGCAGGAGAGGAAGGGGTGATGATGACTGTTGGATTGGAGACAATGACAAGTCCTGGAGTCTGCTCTGCTCTGACAACAGTTACTCTGCCAGGCACAATGATAATCACACTACCATAGACGTCCCCCCCCCTCCAGCCCCCACAGAGTAGGAGTGTATCTGGACTGGCCAGCCGGCACTCTGTCCTTCTACAGAGTCTCCTCTGACACACTGACCCACCTGAACACATTCCACTCCACATTCACTGAGCCCCTCTATCCAGGGTTTGGGGTTGATAATGTTTGGGGTTCCTCAGTAACTTTAACACACTGAACACACACACACTGGACACTGTACACACACACACACTGAACACACACACTGGACACTGGACACACTGAACACACACACTGGACACACACAGGACACACACAGGACACACACACACAGGACACACACACACACACACACTGGACACACACTCACACTGGACACACACACACTGGACACAGACACACTGGACACTGTACACACACACACACTGGACACACACAGGACACAAACAGCAAACACACAGGATACACACACACACACACACACTGGACACACACACACACACTCACACTGGACACACACACACACACACACTGGACACACACACACACACTGGACACACATTGGACACACACTGGACACACACACACACACTGGACACACACACACAAACTCACACTGGACACACACACACTAGACACACACACACAAAACTCAAAACTGGACACACACCCACACACTGGACACACACACACTTGACACACACACACACTGAACACACACACTGGACACACACTGGACACACACTGGACACACACTGGACACACACAGGACACACACACACACACACACACACTGGACAAACACACACACTCACACTGGACACACACACACACACACACACACCACACACACTGGACACACACACACACACACACACACAATGGAGACACACACACTGGACACACACACACACACGGACACACACACACACACCGGACACACACACACACCGGACACACACTGGACACACACACATTTGGTACACACACACACACACACACACACACACACACACACACACACACACACACACACACACACACTGGGTACACACACACACACTGAACACACACACACACACTGGACACACACACACACTAACACACACTGGACACACACACACACACACCAGACACACACACACACTGGACAAACACACTGGGTACACACACACACACACACACACACTGGACACACACACACACACACACTGGACACACACACACACACACACACACCACACACACACTGGACACACACACCGGACACACACACATGCTGGACACACACAAACACTGGACACACACACACACACTGGACACACACTGGACACACACACACACTGGACACACACACACACACACACTGGACACACACACACTGGACACACACACACACTGGACACACACACACACAGGACACACACACACACACTGGACACACACACACCGGACACACACACTGGGTACACACACACACACAGGACACACACACACACACTGGACACACACACCTTGGACACACACACACACTGGACACACACACACACACAGGGACACACACACACACTGGACACACACACACTGGACACACACACACACACACTGGACACACACACAGACACTGGACACACACACACTGGACACACACACACACACACAGGACACACACACACACACTGGACACACACACACACACACACACACACACACACACTGGACACACACACAGACACACACTGGACACACACACACACACACACACACACACACACTGGACACACACACACACACTGGACACACACACACACACACACAGGACACACACACAGACACACACTGGACACACACACATGCTGGACACACACACACACTGGACACACACACACACACACACTGACAAACACACACACTGGACACACACACACTGGACACACACACACACACTGGACACACACACACACACAGGACACACACACACACTGGACACACACACACACACACACACTGGACACACACACACACTGGACACACACACACTGGACACACACACACACATTGGACACACACACACACTGGACACACACACACACTGGACACACACACACACACAGGACACACACACACACTGGACACACACAAAGACACACACTGGACACACACAACACTGGGGGACACACACACACTGGACACACACTGGACACACACACACACTGGACACACACACACACACACACACACACTGGACACACACACACCGGACACACACACTGGGTACACACACACACCCAGGACACATACACACACACACTGGACACACACACACACACTGGACACACACACACACTGACACACACACACACTGGACACACACACACACACACACACAGGACACACACACACACTGGACACACACACACTGGACACACACACAGACACACACTGGACACACACACAGACACTGGACACACACACACACTGGACACACACACACACTGGACACACACACACACACACACACACAGGACACACACACACACTGGACACTCACACACTGGACACACACACACACACACACTGGACACACACACACTGGACACACACACACACACAGGACACACACACACACATTGGACACACACACAGACACACACTGGACACACACACATGCTGGACACACACACACTGGACACACACACACACACACTGGACACACACACACACTGGACACACACACACTGGACACACACACACACACACTGGACACACACACAAACACTGGACACACACACACACACACACACTGGACACACACACACACCGGACACACACACTGGTACACAGACACACCCAGGACACATACACACACACACTGGACACACACACACTGGACACACACACACTGGACACACACACACACACTGGACACACACACACACACACACACACACAGGACACACACACACACTGGACACACACACACACTGGACACACACACACTGACACACACTGGACACACACACAGACACTGGACACACACACACACTGGACACACACACACACACTGGACACACACACACACACACACACAGGACACACACACACACTGGACACTCACACACTGGACACACACACACACACACACACTGGACACACACACACTGGACACACACACACACACACAGACACACACACACACATTTCACACACACACAGACACACACTGGACACACACACATGCTGGACACACACACACACTGGACACACACACACACACACTGGACACACACACACACTGGACACACACACACTGGACACACACACACACACACTGGACACACATAAACACTGGACACACACACACACACACACACAGGACACACACACACACACTGGACACACAAACACTTTTTTTCCTTTTATGATCTTTTACCACTTTGCATGTTTTATTGATGTTCTTATGATATATTTTACTGTTTGTGTGTACGTACCACAGGAGGTTGGTGGGACCGTAGTTGGGGAGGACAGGCTTGTAATGGCTGGAGCGGATAAGTGGAATGGTATCAGATACATCAAATACATGGTTTCCATGGTTTCCATGTGTTTGATGCCATTTAATTGGCTCCGTTCCAGCCATTATTATGAGCCGTCCTCCCCTCAGCAGCCTCCACTGGTATGTACTGTCCTATATGAGCTCCAACAAGGAATTACAATGTATGTATTACTTTTAATACCTGCAAATGGCAAATAAACTACTTGAACTCCTTATGAGTGTCTGCAGCCGACTAGGCTGTTGCCATCTGACAAGATGCCATCTGACATTACAGGAATATTCTGCAAATGTTGATGAATCCACCCAAAGCAACATGTAGTCTTTCCCCTAGACTCACATGAAGTTATAGTGGGACGTTATGAGTTGACGTTAAGGTAACATACTCAGAACATACTGTACTTTTTTTTATACTGTTTTAGATGTATCCTCTGTTTAAACATTTAAACTCTTACAATAACACTGTTGAAATACCAATGTGATAATTTTTTGTATGTCTTTTATGTTGAAAAACAAATTGTACAATTGTATATGGACATATGCTCCATAACTGTACAATTGTACATGGATATATTGTACTTTTCATAATAAAAAGCATGTTAATTGTCAAAACAATGTCGTTTTCGATTTTACATGTGTCCTCTCCCAGTCACAGGTTGACGTTTTGTCATGAATTTTGCCCTGGAGGCAGAACTGCGCAATTTCCTCTAGATATGACAGCTGCAAAGTCAAAATTGGCTATATCGTAAACATTTGTGGAATATAATTGTGTTTTATGGTCTTAATTTAAGGTAAGGATTAGCAGTGAGGTTAAGGTTAGCATTAAAATCAGATATTATTACTTTATGCCTGTGCCAGCTAGTGACCACTTTGCAGAACTGCCTCCAGGGCAAGATTCATGACAATAAATGGCAACCTGCCTCCCAGTCATCCCCTCCCTATCTCTACAAGGCTGCAGAACATGCAAGCTAGTGATGCGGGGGTTGTCTCATAACCCACAGTCCCCAGGCGGGCGGGTGGGTGGCAGGCAGGTTCAATACAGAGAAAACAATAGACTACATAAGAAAATCCATCAATGGATCATTATTGTGCAATTTACACTAAGTGGACAAAACATTAAGGACACCTGCTCTTTCCATGACAGACTGAGCAGGTGAATCCAGGTGAAAGCTATGATCCCTTATTGATGTCACTTGTAGATGAAGGGGACGGGACAGGTTAAAGAAGGATGTTTAAGCCTGGAGACAATTGAGACATGGATTGTGTGTGTGTGCCATTCAGAGGGTGAATGGGAAAGACAAAATATTGAAGTGCCTTTGAACGGTATGGTAGTAGGTGCCAGGCACACCGGTTTGTGTCAAGAACTGCAACGTTGCTGGGTTTTTCACACTCATGGTACACCACACAAAGGACATCCAGCCAACTTGACACAAGAATTGGCGTCAACATGGGCCAGCATCCCTGTGGAACGCTTTCAAAACCTTGTAGAGTCCATGCCCCGACGAATTGAGGCTGTTCTGAGGACAAAAGTGGGTAGGTAACTCAATATTAGGAAGGTGTTTGATATAACGTCTTTTGATAGAGCATTTATTAATGTCTTTAAAGTCATCAGCTGTAGGTGAGAGAGAGGAGAAGGACACGCCATGTGTTGTGTCGGTCACGGATGGGGGGCCAGAAGGTCGGCGTGCCAAGATAGATTAGGGGCCACTGTTGCTAATCTTAGAAGGAGTACGTGATGGAATGGCCTGGCTAGGGTGCCACACGATACTATGTACGGGGATCCTATTGTAGGAGATGAGTGACACTCAATAATGGTTGGCAACTGTGGGATGGAAGTAGCTCGGAGAGTGTTATATAAACTGAGAGGTTTTCTATGGAAGTCATTCAGATGACAAGAGGCTACGCCCGTACCGCTTGTCATTGAATCCAGTACTGTAACCATTAAATAACAATGAATCAACTCTCCATCTAAGTGGTCGACTACTCTCTTACATCCTGAAGTACGAGATACCAGAGAAACTCGTCATAACAGATTGGCGTCTAAACGAACAGGATGCAGTTTACAGCCGAACTAACAGGGAAGCAGAATTTCATTTTCTGAATTATGTCAAATTCTGCTTATCTGTGGTAAAGCTGAGCTGTAACGAACGTTTAAAATGCAATATTTTGTTGAGGGGAACAGATGAGTGGTATTCAAGTACGTAAACAGATGTAAGGAGAAATAGCAAATAAGCCAATAACATGGTGCTGTGATTCAACAACAAATGCTCAGAGCGATCATGTTGAATCATGGCACCAATGACAAAATAGGCTAACTAAATTTTAATAAAGATCAAGTTGGGGATTTTATTCGTATTTGATTACTAATATTGCATGAACTAATAAAAGTAATGGATAGCCAACTTAGTAGACCGATATCTGGAAAAACAGTCTCCATTAAGAGTAAATCAGAGCCTCATTTTACCTCGAAGAGAGAGAAAGGAAACGATGAAATTATTACAGACAAATCCGCATTTAAAACAAGTATCTTTTAAAAGTAGTGAAAAATGTAAATGAGGATTTTTCTATGTGGAACTATATCTTAGTGATTTATCAGCATGGACAGATAATGACTATCCTCAAACTGGTGGTTTTATGTCACGGTTCAGACAGACGACCAGAGGACCACAATTGCGTCACACCAGAAAGTTTATTAAACTTAAGGGAAAAGGGAAGTAGGGAGTGAATGAAGGCTCCAGGGGTAACAGGGATCCCGTCCAATGTGCTGGGTCTGTGCCCCCCCCAGTGGCAGCGATGCGTCCTATGAAGCCGGTGGTGGGTGGTCCAGAAGTCCTGGGGGGGGGAGACACAGACACAACAGGGCGGAATGAAACAAGGCAGCAGTACAGTTCAAGGGAAATCCAAAATACGTAGTAGCAAGGCAGAAGGCTGGTCAGAGTTACCGGGATTGAAGAGTAGTCAGGAGTCGTAATGGCAGAAGCAGGTCTGGATCTCCTGAGGCAGAAGAGTATCCAAAAAACAGGGCAGGTCCGGGGTCACAAAACCAGGGTGAGCCAGAAGCGCGAGCAAACAGGTTCCGGGTGTGAGCTTTGCAGACGATCTGACACCGGAGAGCTGAAAGACAGGGCCTTAAATACTGGGAGAGGTAGTGGGTAATGCAGCGCAGCTGGCAGAGTAATTAGAGCAGAGCAGAGCAGGGACAGGTGGAGCTAGTTAGGCTGAGTAGAGAGAGTGGTGAGCAGAGTGAAGACAATTAAGGTGGTAACCCGGTGGAGTGAGAGGCCCATGACAGAACCCCCCCCCAAAGGGACGGCCCCCAGAAGTCCCAAGAGCAACACCATGCCGGGCGGGAGGAGGGGAGCCGGAGGAGGGCTAGAACTCCTCCGAACGGTCCGAGTGAACGTCCTCATCCTCGGAGGAAGCCGGAGGGCCGTGGTCGGGAGATGGGACAGGTCCCGAGACAGGATCAGGCACAGGACAGGAAGCCGAGCGGGCAGGACGGTTAGGGACCCCTCTGGGGCGGCCCCTACGGATTGCAGGTTGATCAGGATGCCGTTGGTGGAAAGCGGTGATGAGAGTCCTATCCACAATCCGACTAGCTGGCACCCAGGTCCTTTCCTCAGGTCCATAGCCCTCCCAGTCAATGAGGTACTGGAGACCCCTACCCCTCCGTCTGGACCGAAGCAGGCGGCGGACGGTGTAAACCAGACCACCATCGACGAGCCGTGGAGGAGGAGGACCAGGCGCAGCAGGGACCAGCGGACTCTCATGGATGGGCTTAATCTTAGACACATGGAAAGTGGGGTGCACCCTCAGGGAATTAGGCAGTTGGAGCCGGACAGCAGTTGGGCTAATCACTCTTATGATAGGGAAATGGGCCAATGAACCGAGGTGCCAGCTTCTGCGACTCCACCCTGAGTGGCAGGTTCTTCGATGACAACCACACCCTTTTGACCAACATGGTAGGTGGGAGCAGGAATTCTCCGACGGTTGGCCCCCGGTAGTGTAGCTGGCAACGGATCTGAGGAGTGTGGCTCGGGCTTGTGACCAGGTGCGGCGACATCGACGGGCAAAAGCAAGTGCAGATGGGCAAGTAACCTCCTCTTCCTGGCTGGCAAATAGAGGAGGCTGGTATCCATAAACACATTGGAAAGGGGACATACCGATGGCAGAGCAGGTCAGAGAATTGTGTGCGTACTCCACCCATGTCAATTGCTGCGACCAGGAGTGGGGGTTGCGTGAAGTCATGCATCGCAGTGCCTTCTCGAGCTCCTGATTAGCCCGCTCTGACTGCCCCATTGGATTGGGGATGGAATCCGGAAGTCAGACTGACTGTGGCTCCCAGCAGGTGACAGAACTCCTTCCAAAAAGCGGAGGAGAATTGTGGACCACGGTCAGAAAAACTACATCCTTTGGCAGTCCGTGGATCCGGAAGACGTGTTCCAGGACCACCTGGGCGGTCTCCTTGGCGGTTGGGAGCTTGGGGAGGGAATGAAGTGTGCCATCTTGCTGAAACGGTCAACGATGGTGAGAATGACGGTCATGCCCCTTGAAGGGGGCAGCCCTGTGACAAAAGTCAAGGGCGATGTGAGACCAGGGACGTCTGGGCACAGGCAGGGGCTGCAGCAATCCGGCTGGGGGCTGGCAGGACGACGACTTGTGTTGGTTGCAGATGGGGCAGGCTTGGACGAATTCCCGTACATCCTTCCTCAGAGAGGGCCACCAGAACCTCTGGGCGAGCAGGTTGTAAGTGCGGGTGGAGCCAGGGTGACAAGCTAGGCGGGAGTCATGTCCCCACTGAACGACCTGGGACCTCAGGTCTTCGGGGACAAAAAGGCGGTCAGCTGGGCAAGTGCTGGGACCTGGCTGGTTACGGAGAGCCTCCAGCACCTGTTCCTCAACAGCCCAGGTCAGAGCTGCAACGATGCAGGGACTTGGCAGAATCGACACAGGGTCCTTGGAGGGGGTGTCATCCTTCTGGAATTGACGGGAGAGGGCGTCTGGCTTGGTGTTGCGTGATCCAGGCCGGTATGACAGAGTGAAATTAAACCTGGTGAAGAACAGGGCCCAGCGGGACTGCCTGGAGTTCAACCGTTTGGCCGTGCGGATGTACTCCAAGTTCTTATGATCGGTCCAAACGAGAAATGGAATGGTGGACCCCTCCAGCCAGTGACGCCACTCCTCCAAGGCAAGCTTCACAGCCAGCAGCTCACGGTTCCCTATGTCGTAATTGCACTCAGAGGGGGACAACCGACGTGAGAAAAAGGCACAGGGATGGAGCTTCCTATCCTCCGCAGCCCACTGAGAAATCACAGCACCAACTCCCACATCCGAGGCGTCCACCTCCACAATGAATTGCCGGTCCACATCAGGCATCTGGAGGATGGGAGCGGAGGTGAACCTCACCTTGAGGGTACTGAAGGCTTTGTCGGCTGCTGGGGTCCAGGTGAAGGGTTGCTTGGTGCTGGTTAGAGCAGTGAGAGGGGCAGCAACGGTACTGTAGTTCCGGATAAACTTCCTATAGAAGTTAGCAAACCCCCAGAAACTGTTGCAGCTTCTTTCTGTTCTCCGGAAACTGGCCATGAAGTGACTGCTGATACTTTGGCAGGATCCATTTGGATACTTCCCTCTGCCACTATGTACCCCAGGAAGGCCACTGTCTTGACGTGAAACTCACATTTCTCTGCCTTGGCGTAGAGGGAATTCTCCAGAAGACGATGAAGGACTTGCTGGACATGGCGGGTGTGTTCAGACAGGTTTCTGGAGTAGATTAAGATGTCATCCAGGTAAACGAAGAAGACAAACTTGTTTAAACATGTCCCGCAGTACATCATTCACTAGAGCCTGGAACACAGCAGGAGCATTGGTGAGGCCAAAGGCATAACCAGATACTCGTAGTGGCCTGTTGGTGTATTGAATGCGGTTTTCCATTCATCTCCCTCCCGGATCCGCACTAGGTGGTAAGCGTTTCTGAGATCCAACTTGGTAAAAAACAGTGGCTCCCTGGAGCAACTCAAAAGCAGAGGTGAGCAGAGGCAGAGGGTAACGGTTTTTCACTGTGATGTCGTTGAGTCCCCTGTAGTCGATGCAGGGGCGAAGAGATCCGTCCTTCTTCCCCACAAAGAAGAAGCCAGCACCAGCAGGAGATGAAGATGAACGGATTAATCCTGCGGACAGAGAGCCATTGATGTAGTCCTCCATGGACTTTCTTTCAGGAGCAGACAACGAATAAAGACGACCCTTTGGAGGAGCTGTTCCAGGGAGGAGGTCGATGGCACAGTCGTACGGTCGGTGAGGGGGCAGAGATGTGGCTCTTGCTTTGTTAAACACCTCTCTGAGACCATGGTAGCATTCTGGGACATTGGAGAGGTCAGGAGCGGAGTTAGTAGGTACTGGCCGAGGGGGTAGTGCGGCAGCAAGCAGGCAGGTTCGGTGTGGCAGTCCTCTCCCCACTCCCTGATCACCCCGGTCACCCAGTCGAGCTGAGGGTTGTGCCGGCGGAGCCATGGGTAACCCAGGATGAGGGGTTGGCCTGGAGAGGGGAGCAGGTGAAACTGGATAGTTTCTTGATGGTTTCCGGGACAGACCCATCGAGACCGGGGCCGTGACATGAGTGACCGATCCGAGAGTAAGTGTCCGTCCAGTGCCCGGGCAGGAATAGGAGGTGTCAAACGGAGGTTCTCCAGTCCCAGTTGGCGTGCCAGCTTGATGTCCATTATGTTGGCTTCGGCGCCAGAATCCACCAGAGCAGCCAGGGTGTGAGTTGAGTCAGAGAGGCGGAGGTGAACTTGCAGCAGGGGTTTGCGGTCGGAGGACTGGATGGTCATTGAACTCAACCGGACTCCCCCTATGCCCGGTGAGCTTCGGCCCTTTAAAGGGCAGGTTACCACACGATGTCCATCACCTCCACAATAGAGGCAGAGGTTTGAGGTGAAGCGGCGCTGGCGCTCTGCAGGAGTGGAGAGAGGCTCGCCCAATCTCCATAGGCTCAGACTGATCAAGCTGACCTGGGTGAGTGGCAGTAGATGACAGGAGCCCAGTCGGATCTCTCCGAATGCCGGTAGTAGGTGGACCTTGGCGCCCCCTCTCACGACGACGGGTCTGTATCCTTCTGTCGATCCTGACAGTCAGTGCGATGGCTTCATCAAGAGTGGAAGGCAGTTCATGGGAGACCAACTCGTCCTTGATATAGTCAGCCAAACTATGGAAGAACGCGTCCACCAACGATGGTGTGTTCCAAGAACTTCGTCTAGCCAGGGTTCGGAAGTCGATGGAATGGTCTGCGACTGTACGTCTGCCTTGTCGAATACTGAACAGTTCACGAGACGCCTCTGCGGTGGGTGAATCCAGGTCAAACACCTTCAGCATCTCCTCAGCAAACAGGTCGAAGGTTGCACATGCGGGGGTTTGACGTTCGAACTCTGCTGTTCCCAGAGAGTCGAGCTCGGCCCGTCAGGTGAGTGATGGCATACCCCAACTTTAGCCCCCTCCGTGGCGAAGGTCCTTGGCTGCAAGGAGAACTGAAGTCGGCAGCTAGTCAGGAATGGCCGGACCTGGGTTGAATCGCCGTTGAACCGCTCGGGGTTTCCAATCTTGGGTTCCGGGGCAGCGGCTGCAATGACCGGGGCAGGTAACTCGGGGGCAGGGCTGCGGTGGGCAGACTGGCTGGGGTAAGGTTGGTGAGGAGTTGAATGATCATGGCGAGTTGTTGTTGCTGCTGCTGGAACTGCTGCTCATGCTCATCGGTTTCCATGTCGGGGAAAGTGTGCGCTGAGTCCATAATGGTCAGATCGTACTGTCACGGTTCAGACAGACGACCAGAGGACCACAATTGCGTCACACCAGAAAGTTTATTAAACTTAAGGGAAAAGGGAAGTAGGGAGTGAATGAAGGCTCCAGGGGTAACAGGGATCCCGTCCAATGTGCTGGGTCTGTGCCCCCCCCAGTGGCAGCGATGCGTCCTATGAAGCCGGTGGTGGGTGGTCCAGAAGTCCTGGGGGGGGGAGACACAGACACAACAGGGCGGAATGAAACAAGGCAGCAGTACAGTTCAAGGGAAATCCAAAATACGTAGTAGCAAGGCAGAAGGCTGGTCAGAGTTACCGGGATTGAAGAGTAGTCAGGAGTCGTAATGGCAGAAGCAGGTCTGGATTCCTGAGGCAGAAGAGTATCCAAAAACAGGCAGGTCCGGGGTCACAAAACCAGGGTGAGCCAGAAGCGCGAGCAAACAGGTTCCGGTGTGAGCTTTGCAGACGATCTGACACCGGAGAGCTGAAAGACAGGGCCTTAAATACTGGGAGAGGTAGTGGGTAATGCAGCGCAGCTGGCAGAGTAATTAGAGCAGAGCAGAGCAGGGACAGGTGGAGCTAGTTAGGCTGAGTAGAGAGAGTGGTGGCGACAGGAAGCCGAGCGGGCAGGACGGTTAGGGACCCCCTCTGGGGCGGCCCCTACGGATTGCAGGTTGAATCAGGATGCCGTTGGTGGAAAGCGGTGATGAGAGTAGTCCTATCCACAATCCGACTAGCTGGCACCCAGGTCCCATTTCCTCAGGTCCATAGCCCTCCCAGTCAATGAGGTACTGGAGACCCCTACCCCTCCGTCTGGGACCGAAGCAGGCGGCGGACGGTTTGTAAACCAGACCACCATCGACGAGCCGTGGAGGAGGAGGACCAGGCGCAGCAGGACCAGCGGACTCTCATGGATGGGCTTAATCTTAGACACATGGAAGTGGGGTGCACCCTCAGGGAATTAGGCAGTTGGAAGCCGGACAGCAGTTGGGCTAATCACTCTTATGATAGGGAATGGGCCAATGAACCGAGGTGCCAGCTTCTGCGACTCCACCTGAGTGGCAGGTTCTTCGATGACAACCACACCCTTTTGACCAACATGGTAGGTGGGAGCAGGAATTCTCCGACGGTTGGCCCCGGTAGTGTAGCTGGCAACGGATCTGAGGAGTGTGGCTCGGGCTTGTGACCAAGGTGCGGCGACATCGACGGGCAAAAAGCAAGTGCAGATGGGCAAGTAACCTTCCTCTTCCTGGCTGGCAAATAGAGGAGGCTGGTATCCATAAACACATTGGAAAGGGGGACATACCGATGGCAGAGCAGGTCAGAGAATTGTGTATGCGTTGCCACACCACCCATGTCAATTGCTGCGACCAGGGTGGGGGGTTGCGTGAAGTCATGCATCGCAGTGCCTTCTCGAGCTCCTGATTAGCCCGCTCTGACTGCCCATTGGATTGGGGATTGGAATCCGGAAGTCAGACTGACTGTGGCTCCCCAGCAGGTGACAGAACTCCTTCCAAAAAGCGGAGGAGAATTGTGGACCACGGTCAGAAAAAACAATTCCTCCTTGGCAGTCCGTGGATCCGGAAGACGTGTTCCAGGACCACCTGGGCGGTCTCCTTGGCGGTTGGGAGCTTGGGGAGGGAATGAAGTGTGTGCCATCTTGCTGAAACACGGTCAACGATGGTGAGAATGACGGTCATGCCCCTTGAAGGGGGCAGCCCTGTGACAAAGTCAAAGGGCGATGTGAGACCAGGGACGTCTGGGCACAGGCAGGGGCTGCCAGCAAATCCGGCTGGGGGCTGGCAGGACGACTTGTGTTGGTTGCAGATGGGGCAGGCTTGGACGAATTCCCGTACATCCTTCCTCAGAGAGGGCCACCAGAACCTCTGGGCGAGCAGGTGTAAGTGCGGGTGGAGCCAGGGTGACAAGCTAGGCGGGAGTCATGTCCCCACTGAACGACTGGGGACCTCAGGTCTTCGGGGACAAAAAGGCGGTCAGCTTGGGCAAGTGCTGGGACCTGGCTGGTTACGGAGAGCCTCCAGCACCTGTTTCCTCAACAGCCCAGGTCAGAGCGGCAGGCAACGATGCAGGGACTTGGCAGAATCGACAACAGGGTCCTTGGAGGGGGTGTCATCCTTCTGGAATTGACGGGAGAGGGCGTCTGGCTTGGTGTTGCGTGATCCAGGCCGGTATGACAGAGAGTGAAAATTAAACCTGGTGAAGAACAGGGGCCAGCGGGACTGCCTGGAGTTCAACCGTTTGGCCGTGCGGATGTACTCCAAGTTCTTATGATCGGTCCAAACGAGAAAATGGAATGGTGGACCCCTCCAGCCAGTGACGCCACTCCTCCAAGGCAAGCTTCACAGCCAGCAGCTCACGGTTCCCGTATGTCGTAATTGCACTCAAGTGGGGACAACCGACGTGAGAAAAAAGGCACAGGGATGGAGCGTCCTATCCTCCGCAGCCCACTGAGAAATCACAGCACCAACTCCCACATCCGAGGCGTCCACCTCCACAATGAATTGCCGGTCCACATCAGGCATCTGGAGGATGGGGGAGCGGAGGTGAACCTCACCTTGAGGGTACTGAAGGCTTTGTCGGCTGCTGGGGTCCAGTGTGAAGGGTTGCTTGGTGCTGGTTAGTAGCAGTGAGAGGGGCAGCAACGGTACTGTAGTTCCGGATAAACTTCCTATAGAAGTTAGCAAACCCCAGAAACTGTTGCAGCTTCTTTCTGTTCTCCGGAACTGGCCATGAAGTGACTGCTGATACTTTGGCAGGATCCATTTGGATACTTCCCTCTGCCACTATGTACCCCAGGAAGGCCACTGTCTTGACGTGAAACTCACATTTCTCTGCCTTGGCGTAGAGGGAATTCTCCAGAAGACGATGAAGGACTTGCTGGACATGGCGGGTGTGTTCAGACAGGTTTTCTGGAGTAGATTAAGATGTCATCCAGGTAAACGAAGACAAACTTGTTTAACATGTCCCGCAGTACATCATTCACTAGAGCCTGGAACACAGCAGGAGCATTGGTGAGGCCAAAAGGCATAACCAGATTACTCGTAGTGGCCTGTTGGTGTATTGAATGCGGTTTTCCCATTCATCTCCCTCCCGGATCCGCACTAGGTGGTAAGCGTTTCTGAGATCCAACTTGGTAAAAACAGTGGCTCCCTGGAGCAACTCAAAAGCAGAGGTGAGCAGAGGGCAGAGGGTACGGTTTTTTTCACTGTGATGTCGTTGAGTCCCCTGTAGTCCGATGCAGGGGCGAAGAGATCCGTCCTTCTTCCCCACAAAGAAGAAGCCAAGCACAGCAGGAGATGAAGATGAACGGATTAATCCTGCGGACAGAGAGCCATTGATGTAGTCCTCATGGACTTTCTTTCAGGAGCAGGACAACGAATAAAGACGACCCTTTGGAGGAGCTGTTCCAGGGAGGAGGGTCGATGGCACAGGTCGTACGGTCTCGGTGAGGGGGCAGAGATGTGGCTCTTGCCTTTGTTAAAACACCTCTCTGAGACCATGGTAGCATTACTGGGACATTGAAGAGGTCAGGAGCGGAGTTAGTAGGTATGGCCGAGGGGGTAGTGTGCGGCAGCAAGCAGGCAGGTTTCGGTGTGCAGTCCTCTCCCCACTCCCTGATCACCCCGGTCACCCAGTCGAGCTGAGGGTTGTGCCGGCGGAGAGCCATGGGGTAACCCAGGATGAGGGGTTGGCCTGGAGAGGGGAGCAGGTGAAAATGGATAGTTTCTTGATGGTTTCCGGACAGAACCCATCGAGACCGGGCCGTGACATGACTGACCGATCCGAGTAAGTGTCCGTCCAGTGCCCGGGCAGGAATGTAAAGGTGTGTCAAAAACGTAGGTTCTCCAGTCCCAGTTGGCGTAGCCAGCTTGATGTCCATTGATGGTTGGCTTCGGCGCCAGACATCCACCCGAGCCGGCCAGGGTGTGAGGTGAGTTCAGAGAGGCGGCAGGTGAACTTGCAGACCCAGGGGTATTGCGGTCGGATGACTGGATGGTCATGTGAACTCAACCCGGACTCCCCCTATTGCCCGGTGACCTTCGGCCCCTTTACAGTGCAGGTTTACCACACTTGTCCATGCAACCCTTCCACCCAAAAAAGGGCAGAGGTTTGAAGGCAGAGGTTTGTCTGGTGCTCTGCAGTAGTGAGAGAGGCTCGCCCGCCATCTCCATAGGCTCAGACCTGATCAGCTACCTGGGATGAGTGGCAGTATTACTGACAGGAGTCCCAGTACGGATCTCTCCGATTGCGGTAGTAGGTGGACCTTGTGGCGCCCCTCTCACGACGACGGGGTCCTGGTATCCTTCCTGTCGATCCCTGCACATCAGTGCGATGGCTTCAATCAGAGTGGAAAGGCATTCATGGGAGACCAAATTCGTCCTTGATATCGTCAGCCAAACTATGGAAGACGCGTCCACACGTGGTGTGTTCCAAGAACTCTTCGTCTAGCCAGGGGTTCGAGTCGATGTAATTGTCCTGCGACTGTACGTCTGCCTTGTCCCGAAAATACTGAACAGTTCACGAGACGAGCCTCTCTCTGCGGTGGTAGAATCCAGGTCAACACCTTCGAGCATCTCCCCCGCAAAAAAGGTCGAAGGTTGAAACATCGGGGGTTTGATTTTCGAAACTCTGTTTTTCCCCCAGAGTCGGGGCTCGGCCCGTCAGGTGAGTGGGGCCCAAAACCCAAACCCCTTTGCCCCCTCCGGGGGGAAGGCCCTTTGGGCTGCAAGGGGAAAAGGAAAGGTGGGCAGCTAGTCAGGGGCCGGCCCTTTGGGTTAAATCGCCGTTAAAACCGCTCGGGGTCTCCAATTTTGGGGTTTCCGGAGCGGGGGCTGAAATGCCCCGGGGGCAGGTAACTGGGGGGCCAGGGGGGTGGGCAACTGGCGGGGGGTAAGGTTGGTGAGGAGTTAAATGCCCCTTTGGCGAGTTGTTGTTGCTGCTGCGGGAAACTGTGTCATGCTCGTGGTTTTCCCAAATGTGGGGGGAAAATTGTGCGCTGAGCCCAAAATTTGGTCAGATCGAAATGTCAGGGTTTTCAAACGCCCAGAGGCCCACAATTGCGTCACCCCAAAAATTTTTATTAAAATTAAAGGGGGAAAAGGGGAAAAGTAGGGGGGGAAAGTAAAGGCCCCCAGGGGGTTAAAGGGATCCTTTCCAATGTTGCTGGGTCTGTGCCCCCCCCCAGTGGCAGCGATGCGTCCTTAAAGGGCCGGTGGGGGGGGCCCCAGAAGTCCTGGGGGGGGGGGGGAGACACAAAAAAAAACAGGGCGGATAAAAACAAGGCAGCAGTACAGTTTAAGGGAAAACCAAATACGTATTTGCAAAAGGGAGAAGGCTGGGGCAGAGGGTTTCCGGGATCGAAATATTTAGGAGCCCTTATGGCAAAAAGCCGGTCTGGGCTCCTGGGGGGAGAAAGTATCCAAAAAAAAAAATTTAGGCAGGTCCGGGAACCCAAAAACCAGGGTGAGCCCGAAGCGCGAGCAACAGGGTTTCCGGGTTTTGGGGCTTTTAGACGATCTGACCCAAAAGGGGAGCTGAAAGGAAGGGGCTTTAAATACTGGGAAGGGAAATGGTTTAAAGCACGCAGCTGGGGAGAGTAATTAGAGCAGGGGCAGAAACAGGGGACAGGGGGGAGTTAGTTAGGCCCGGGGTAGAGAAAAGTGGTGACAGAGTGGGAAAAAAATTAAGGGGGGTAACCCGGTTTGGGGGGAGAGGCTCATGGGCCGTTTATAGTGTTAAACCTTTACACGTAGCAGGTATTTATTTTAGTAGTGTTTATAATGTTACCTAAACAGGTAGCAGGTTTTTTTTTAGTAGTGGGGATAATGTTAACCCCCATCAGCCGAGGGAGGGTATTTATATAGTAAATGGCATAAAGTTTCCTCAAACAAACATAGCAGGTATTTATATATTTGTGGCATAATGTTACCTCTCAGCGAGCAGGTATTTTTATAGTATTTGGGATAAAGTTACCCTCATTAGCATAGCAGGGATTTATATAGTAGTGGATAAAAGTTACCTCATAAACGTAGAAGGGGATTTATTAGTAGTGGCTAATGTCCTTTATCAGCGAAACA
>CM072257.1:9568033-9597118 GCA_036851935.1 Coregonus suidteri | reverse complement strand
CCCCCACTGATTTGTGGGGTCCGTTTTTGCAGCGCTTTAAAAAACTCGCTGTCTGAATTTGCGTGAAGGAAAGCGGGGGGGGGGGGGGGAAATTTCCCGAGAGGGTGCGATTTTGGTGGCCGGGTTAGGGGTCCCCAGAGGGAAACCCATGGCCAGCGTAGCAAATGCTTTTGAAATCTCGTTTATTGTAGATTTATCGGGGGTGATAGTTTTTCCTACCCTCAGTGCAGTGGGACTGGGGGGGAAGTGCTCTTATTCTCCTGGACTTTACAGTGCCCAACATTTTTTGGAGTTAGTGCTACAGGAGAAAATTTTTCTTTTTAAAAAGTTAGCCTTTGCTTTCTGACTGTTTGTGTTTTTGGTTCCTTTATTTCCCTAAAAAGTTGCATATCGGGGGGCTATTTGATGCTAATGCGTACCCCACAGGATGTTTTGTGCTGGTCAAGGCAGTAAGTCTGAGGAGAACCAGGGGTATATGGGCTTAGTTCTGTATTTTTGAAGGGGGCAGTTTTTTTAAGTTTAAAGAGGAAATTATTTTAAGGAACAACCGGCATCCTCTACTGACGGAATGAAAAATTAATCCCACAGGATACCTGGGCCAGGTCAATTGGGAAGGGCCCCTGCCGAAAATTTTTTTTTGGGGGGTTTTGACAGTGTGGGGGTGGTCGTTTGACCGCGGACCCGTTACGGAGCGGGCAAAAAGGCAGTGACGTAGACTGGTTGAAGAAGCTGGGGTTTTTAGAGGGTAGTTAGCAGGATGATATCATGGGGGTCCCATGTTTACGGATTTGGGGGTTGTACCTGGTGGGTTTTCTTTGAAAAATTTGGGGGGTTTGGGGGCACTCTTGGTTTTTAGGATGGCTGGGGTATTAAGCTCCCCCAAATTTTGGGTCCCCAAGCAGTACAAACCGAGGATAATGGGGGAAAATTCACATTTGGTGCCCAGGGCACGGGGGGGTGAGGGGGGTCTGTGCAAGCTGAACAGTGAGAGACTTATTTTGGAAAGGTGGATTTTTAAAAAGTAGAAGCTAAAACTTTTTGGGGCACAGACCGGGATAGTATGATAGAGTCTGCAGGCTACCCTTTAAGTAGTTTGCACCTAATGCGAGAACTTTTGGAGACAGTGTGGTTTCCATAAAGTGTGTGTGTGGTGACATTCCTACAGATTTGTGTGTTGTGTGTTACACTCTAGACTGACATTGTTTACGATGTGAAGATGGATTATAATGAGGTAAGAAATCATACTAGCTGCACAAACCACAGATGGATGATAATGAGGTAAGAATATATATGTCTAGTTGAACCAACACAGATGGACTATAATGAGGTACCAGAAGACATATCTAGCTGAACCAATCCACAGATGGGATCTGATAATGAGATACAGAATACATATCTAGCTGAACCAACACAGATTGGATCTATAAGATGGTACAGAGATATATCTAGCTGAACCAACCACAGATGGATCTATAATGAGGTACAGAATACAGATCAGCTGAACCAAACCACAGATGGATCTATAATGAGGTTACAGAAAATTATCTAGCTGAACCAACCACCCTATGGATCTATACTGAGGTGGTACAGGAATACATATGTTCGCTGTGGATTATAATGGGTACAGTAGTTTAGGGACAGTTAGGGTTAGGGTTAGGTTTAGGGTTAGGGTTGTGATCCAGCATGTGGAACGACATGAGTCTACGGTTTGAGGATATATATATCATTTATTCTCTGGCTGTATTGACTGATTTAAACCCCTATTTCTAGTCCTGCAAAATCAGAGAGAGAGAGTAGAACAACATACATGGAAATGTGTTTAAACACGGTTTAATGCAATTTCTCTTTAATACTAAAATAGTTCTAGTCATGTTAATTGTAGCTCGTCTCTGTATGGCAGAGTCTCAGTAGGTGTTCCATAGTCCATTAACCTAACAGCCTGGTAGGAAGGGAGGGAGGGAGGGAGGAGGGAGAGAGGGAGAGAGGGAGAGAGAGAGAGAAGAGAGAATGAGAGAGGCGAGAGGAGAGAGAGAGAGAGGATTGATTTTGTTTTGGATTGAGAGTCTGATTTGAGAGAGAGAGAGAGGAGAGTTCTTTTGAGAGAGATGAATGAGAGAGATTGAACCGATGAGAGAAAGAGAGAGACTGAGAGAACGAAGAGAGAGAGAGAGGGAGGGAGTGTTTGGGTACTGTGGGAGTTCTGTTAATCAGTTTGTTCTCATTTGGACAGTTCAGAGTCTGATGTTTGGTGAAAGAGAGTGGAGCGTGTGGAGACTTTGTAGAGGGGGAGACAGAGAGAGGAGGTGAAAGAGAGAGAGATAGAGACTGGAGACGTTCATCACCACTACCAGCTAGAGGGCGACTAATCAAACGTTTTGATAGTTTGTCATTCTTATCGTTCATGGTAACTAAACGAATCCAAGTAGAGTCCAGGATGTCCTGTGTCTTTCAGGAGTCTATGAGTCTGTCATGAGAGGATGTGCTGTGTCTTTTCAGGAGTCTATTGAGTCTGCCATGAGAGGATGTGCTGTGGTGTTCAGGAGTCTATTGAGTCTGTCATGAGAGGATGTGCTGTGGTGTTCAGGAGTCTATTGAGTCTGTCATGAGAGGATGTGCTGTGGTGTTTCAGGAGTCTATTGAGTCTGTCATGAGAAGAATGTGCTGTGGTGTTCAGGAGTCTATTGAGTCTGTCATGACGAGGATGTGCTGTGGTGTTCAGGAGTCTATTGAGTCTCGCCATGAGAGTGATGTGCTGTGGTGTTTTTCCGAGTCTATTGAGTCTGTCATGAGAGGATGTGCTGTGGTGTTCAGGAGTCTATTGAGTCTGCCATGAGAGGATGTGCTGTGGTGTTCAGGAGTCTATTGAGGTCTGCCATGAGAGGATGTGCTGTGGTGTTCAGGAGTCTATAGAGTCTGCCATGAGAGGATGTGCTGTGGTGTTCAGGAGTCTATAGAGTCTGCCATGAGAGGATGTGCTGTGGTGTTCAGGAGTCTATAGAGTCTGCCATGAGAGGATGTGCTGTGGTGTTCAGGGAGTCTGTTGAGTCTGCCATGAGAGGATGTGCTGTGGTGTTCAGGAGTCTGTTGAGTCTGCCTGAGAGGATGTGCTGTGGTGTTCAGGAGTCTATTGAGTCTGCCCATGAGAGGATGTGCTGTGGTGTTCAGGAGTCTATTGAGTCTGTCATGAGAGGATGTGCTGTGGTGTTCAGGAGTCTATTGAGTCTGCCAATGAGAGGATGTGCTGTGGTGTGTTCAGGAGTCTATTGAGTCTGCCATGAGAGGATGTGCTGTGGTGTTCAGGAGTCTATTGAGTCTGTCATGAGAGGATGTTGCTGTGGTGTTTCAGGAGTCATATTGAGTCTGTCATGAGAGGGATGTGCTGTGGTGTTCAGGAGTCTATTGAGTCTGTCATGAGAGGATGTGCAGTGGTGTTCAGGAGTCTATTGAGTCTGTCATGAGAGGATGTGCTGTGGTGTTCAGGAGTCTATTGAGTCTGTCATGAGAGGATGTGCTGTGGTGTTCAGGAGTCTATTTGAGTCTGCCATGAGAGGATGTGCTGTGGTGTTCAGGTGTCTATTTTGGGATGAATATTGACTGCATCATTGTGACATCACAGGCAGAGAGAGAGAGAGAGAGAGAGAAGCATGGATAACACTCAGTTCTGCCTTCCTCAAAATGGTGCCCTATTCCCTATAGTGCACTACTACAGCCACTTTAGGCCTCCCTGTCAAAAGTAGTGCACTATGGAGGGAAATAGGGTGCCATTTTGGGATGGAACCTCAGACTTGAATCACTGGTCCTGGAGGATGTGCCAGTTGTTCATACCGTATTGTTTTTTGGAATGATTAACATTGTACTGCAGTGTGGCATAAATCAGGGTCACACAGTGTTTCTTGGTATTCTTAAACAAATCTACTTTGAAACGAAACTCAGTACACACCTCCTCACACATGGTTATGGGCTACTAATAAAAGAAGACACCTGTACCATGTCAAGATATAGAGTTGAAATTTAGTTACCATTTGAGTTTTTTACATCCCAATATTACACTTTATATACATCACAGAATACTGAAATATAACAAACTGTTTATTAATGATGAAATGATTAAAAATATAACCTTGTCCATTCCATGGCATGAGACCTCATAGCAGTAGCTACACAGCCATGTTGTAAACCCATGGCTTTTCTCCTTAAACAGGTTCAACGGGTTTTTCTGATTATTCTGACATGGGGTCAATGTCACTAGACTTTAAGCAGATGTTAAATTAATCAGTAAAAAAATTACACAAAGTCAGTTGACATTGGGTGAGGTGAATAAACTTTTCCCAAGGTTTCTTTCTCAGCACAAAGGACAATCTCAATGATTTGACATGTTCTGTTTTTGAATTCAGGCTGCAAGGTAAGGATCCAACCAGGGATTATTTATGTATGATGTTGGTAGAATGTAGACATTGGGATAGTAGTAAGGATCCTACCAGGGATTATTTATGTATGATGTTGGTAGAATGTATACATTGGGATATAGTAGTAAGGATCCTACCAGGGATTATGTATGTATGATGTTGGTAGAATGTATACATTGGGATAGTTAGTAAGGATCCTACCAGGGATTATTTATGTATGATGTTGGTAGAATGTATACATTGGGATAGTAGTAAGGATCCTACCAGGGATTATTTATGTATGATGTTGGTAGAATGTACAGTGGGGGAAAAAAGTATTTAGTCAGCCACCAATTGTGCAAGTTCTCCCACTGAAAAAGATGAGAGAGGCCTGTAATTTTCATCATAGGTACACGTCAACTATGACAGATAAAATGAGAAAAAAAAATCCAGAAAATCACATTGTAGGATTTTTAATGAATTTATTTGCAAATTATGGTGGAAAATAAGTATTTGGTCAATAACAAAAGTTTCTCAATACTTTGTTATATACCCTTTGTTGGCAATGACACAGGTCAAACGTTTTCTGTAAGTCTTCACAAGGTTTTCACACACTGTTGCTGGTATTTTGGCCCATTCCCCCATGCAGATCTCCTCTAGAGCAGTGATGTTTTGGGGCTGTCGCTGGGCAACACAGACTTTCAATTCCCTCCAAAAATGTTCCATGGGGTTGAGATCTGGAGACTGGCTAGGCCACTCCAGGACCTTGAAATGCTTCTTACGAAGCCACTCCTTCGTTGCCCGGGCGGTGTGTTTGGGATCATTGTTATGCTGAAAGACCCAGGCCACGTTTCATTTTTTCAATGCCCTTGCTGATGGAAGGAGGTTTTTTTCACTCAAAATCTCACGATACATGGCCCCATTCATTCTTTCCTTTACACGGATCAGTCGTCCCTGGTCCCTTTGCAGAAAAACAGCCCCAAAGCCATGATGTTTCCACCCCCATGCTTCACAGTAGGTATGGTGTTCTTTCGATGCAACTCAGCATTCTTTGTCCTCAAACACACGACGAGTTGAGTTTTTACCAAAAAGTTATATTTTGGTTTCATCTGACCCATATGACATTCTCCCAATCCTCTTCTGGATCATCCAAAAATGCACTCTAGCAAACTTCGGACGGGCCTGGACATGTACTGGCTTAAGCAGGGGGACACATCTCACACTGCAGGATTTGAGTGCCTGGCGGCGTAGTGTGACACTGATGGTAGGCTTTGTTACTTTGGTCCCAGCTCTCTGCAGGTCATTCACTAGGTCCCCCCGTGTGGTTCTGGGATTTTTGCTCACCGTTCTTGTGATCATTTTGACCCCACGTGGTGAGATCTTGCGTGGAGCCCCCAGATCGAGGGAGATTATCAGTGGTCTTGTATGTCTTCCATTTCCCTAAATAATTGCTCCCACAGTTGATTTCTTCAAACCAAGCTGCTTACCTATTGCAGATTCAGTCTTCCCAGCCTGGTGCAGGTCTACACAATTTGTGTTCTGGGTGTCCTTTGACAGCTCTTTGGTCTTGGCCATAGTGGAGTTTGGAGTCTTGTGGACTGTTTGAGGTTGTGGACAGGTGTCTTTTATACTGTTAACAAGTTCAAACAGGTGCCATTAATACAGGTAACGAGTGGAGGACAGAGGAGCCTCTTAAAGAAGAAGTTACAGGTCTGTGAGAGCCAGAAATCTTGCTTGTTTGTAGGTGACCAAATACTTATTTTCCACCATAATTTGCAAATAAATTCATTAAAAATCCTACAATGTGATTTTCTGGAGAAAAAAAATCTCAGTTTGTCTGTCATAGTTGACGTGTACCTATGATGAAAATTACAGGCCTCTCTCATCTTTTCAAGTGGGAGAACTTGCACAATTGGTGGCTGACTAAATACTTTTTTCCCCACTGTATACATTGGGATAGTAGTAAGGATCCTACCAGGGATTATTTATGTATGATGTTGGTAGAATGTATACATTGGGATATTAGTAAGGATCCTACCAGGGATTATTTATGTATGATGGTAGAATGTATACATTGGGATAGTAGTAAAAGGCCGGTGGGTAAATTTAGGGAGATTTGTTTCTTTATTGTGTGTTTAGTTGTAGCTTTACCTTCCTGTAGTTGGTCATTTGGAAGGATTCTGTATGGAGGAATTGTCTAAGATCACTCCAACTCAGAAAACATTTTAGAAAAAGCCTCAGTGCCGTTATCCTCACAAGGGAGGTATTGAAAGGGAGAGCCAATTTTGACCCCTACCTTTTTGAGAAAAAAAGTAAAAGATTAAACTACTGTTCTGTTAATTATATACTATGGTGTTGGGCCACTATACTTTGACCAGATATTATATCAACTGTACGTAGAACATAGATACCACCACATCAGGAAGGTGCTCTCTCAGCACAACAGAAAATATCTCAATGACTTGACATGTTCTGGTTTTGAATTCAGGCTACAAGGTGAGACTCTTCACAGGAATGATTGTAAAGTGTGTAGAGAAATTAAATGTATGGTGTATTTTCAGTGGTGGAAAAAGTACCCAATTGTCATACTTGAGTAAAAGTAAAGATACCTTAATAGAAAATGACTCAAGTAAAAGTATTTGGTTTTAAATATACTTTAGTATCAAAAGTAAATGTAATTGCTAAAATGTACTTAAGTATCTGTCACGATCGTCGTATTGAATAGACCAAGGCGCAGCGTGATGAACGAACATGGTTAACTTTATTATCTTTAGTGATAATAGACAACAATAAACAAAACAAGAAACGACTCGTGAAGTCCACGGTAACAATGACCAACACGGAACAAGAACCCACAAACACAAAGGGAAAACAGACAGTTTAAATATGGCTCCCAATCATAGACAACCAACGACAGCTGACACTCGTTGCCTCTGATTGGGAGTCACTCTAGCCAACATAGAAATAAACACAACAGAATGAACACACCCTGGCTCAACATATAGAGTCCCAGAGCCAGGGGTGTGACAGTACCCCCCCCCCTAAAGGCGCGGACGGACTGCGACCGCGCCTCAACTGAACAAAACAGGGGAGGGCTGGGTGGGCATACCTCCTCGGCGGCGGTTCTGGCTCCGGCCTTGCCCACCACCCTCCAATAAACCCCCCATAGCGCCCCTGGTCCAGTCTGCCCCGCTGGCTGGAGCTGAACTGGACTTAGCAGGAGCGGTTAGCTTCAGCTCCGTAGTGGAGCAGTTGACCGGGGCTTACCAGGCACCGGTGACCCAGGCACGGGTTGTGCTGGACTGACGACGCGCACCCCCTGGCTTGGTGCGTGGAGGAGGAACGGGCCTTACCAGGCTGACGACGCGCACCCCTGGCTTGGTGTGTGGAGGAGGAACGGGCCTTACCAGGCTGACGACGCACACCGTAGGCTTGGTGCGTGGAGCAGGGACAGGCCGGACTGGGCTGGCGACGCACCCCGTAGGCTTGGTGCGTGGAGCAGGGACAGGCCGGGCTGGGCTGGCGACGCACACCGTAGGCTTGGTGCGTGGAGCAGGGACAGGCCGGGCTGGGCTGGCGACGCACACCGTAGGCTTGGTGCGTGGAGCAGGGACAGGCCGGGCTGGGCTGGCGACGCACACCGTAGGCTTGGTGCGTGGAGCAGGGACAGGCCGGACCGGGCTGGCGACGCACACCGTAGGCTTGGTGCGTGGAGCAGGGGACAGGCCGGACTGGGCTGGCGACGCACACCGTAGGCTTGGTGCGTAGAGCAGGGACAGGCCGGACTGGGCTGGCGACGCACACCGTAGGCTTGGTGCATGGAGCAGGGACAGGCCGGACCGGGCTGGCGACGCACACCGTAGGCTTGGTGCGTGGAGCAGGGACAGGCCGGACTGGGCTGGCGACGCACACCGTAGGCTTGGTGCGTGGAGCAGGGACAGGCCGGGCTGGGCTGGCGACGCACAGGGTAGGCTTGGTGCGTGGAGCAGGGACAGGCCGGACCGGGCTGGCGACGCACACCGTAGGCTTGGTGCGTGGAGAAGGGACAGGCCGGACTGGGCTGGCGACGCACACCGTAGGCTTGGTGCGTAGAGCAGGGACAGGCCGGACCGGGCTGGCGACGCACAGCGTAGGCTTGGTGCGTGGAGCAGGGACAGGCCGAACCGGGCTGTGGAGACGGATAGGAGACCTGGAGTGAAGAGCGGCCACAACCCGTCCTGGCTGAATGCCTACCTTCACACACTCTGTGTGAGGCATCCGCACAGGACGTACAGGGCTGTGTACCCGTACTGGCATAACAGCACAGGATATCCGGGACCGCGGAGAGGCATTGGAGACCACGAGCGTTGAGCCGGCACACTCCGTCCTGGCTGCATACCCACCTTCGCACGACACGTGCGGGTTTGCTCGCACAGGACGTACAGGACTATGCCGGGACCACTCGTGGCACAGTACGCCGCTCCGCATTCTGCGGAACCTGCCCCGTCCCATGCTGCCATGCCTGAGTACGGGAAGTTGGTTCCGCTCTCCATCCAGGCTCCGCCAACCTGCCTTCTGGCCCCCCTAAACCCAGTGGCCTCCTCTCCAAATCGCCCTGTGGCAGCCTCCTGCTGCCCAGCCACCCATGCCGTGTGCCCCCCCCCTAAAATAATTCTGGGGTTGCCTCTCGCCTGTCCGACGTTGACACTGCTGACGCCGCTGCTCCTCTCTCGCCAGGGCCTTAATCCTAGCCCATGGCCCTTTTCCCCCGAGCATGTCTTCCCAGGACACACACTTTGCCCACCTGGGCCATCGCCAACCTCTCCATCTCCTTTCCCGGCGCTTCCTCCCATGTCCAGTCCAAGATCTGCCCCTGGACACGCTCCTTGGTCCTTGTAAGGTGGGTTCTTCTGTCACGATCGTCGTATTGAATAGACCAAGGCGCAGCGTGATGTACGAACATGGTTAACTTTATTATCTTTAGTGATAATAGACAACAATAAATAAAACAAGAAACGACTCGTGAAGTCCACGGTAACAATGACCAACACGGAACAAGAACCCACAAACACAAAGGGAAAACAGACAGTTTAAATATGGCTCCCAATCAGAGACAACCAATGACAGCTGACACTCGTTGCCTCTGATTGGGAGTCACTCTAGCCAACATAGAAATAAACACAACAGAATGAACACACCCTGGCTCAACATATAGAGTCCCAGAGCCAGGGTGTAACAGTATCAAAAGTAAAAGTACAGGTATAAATCATTTCAAATTCCTTATGTTAAGCAAAGCCACATTTTCTAGTTTTTATTTTATTTCCGTAGAGCCAGGGGCGTGCTCCAACTCATCATTTACAAAGGAAGCATGTGTTTAGTGAGTCCGCCGGATCAGAGGCAGTAGGGATGACCAGGGATGTTCTCTTGGTAAATGTGTGAATTAGACCATTTTCTTGTCCTGCTAAGCATTCAAAATGTAACGAGTTCTTTTGGGTGTCAGGGGAAAATGTATGGAGTACAAAGTACATTATTTTCTTTAGGAATGTAGTGAAGTAAAAGTAGTCAAAAATATGAATAGTAAAGTAAAGTACAGATACCCAAAAAAAAACGACTTAAGTAGTACTTTAAAGTATTTTTACTTAAGTACTTTACACCACTGTGTAATTTTAGTATGGTGCATGGAAGTAAAACACTCAAACCTAACAGTCCATTTCACCGGGACAGCTACGTGACAGTTCAATCATACAAAATGACGATAACTGGGCGTAGGCAAGTCAAATTCAAAAACATGTTGTTCATATATTCGTATATTGTGGTTATTTTACAATTTGAGTATTTTTTTATGTATCATAGTTCGTCATAAATCGTCTTTCAGAATATCGGAAAAATTGTTGTTTTCAAAATTACAATGAGCTCCTACTTCCTGTGTAATTTGGGATGAAACCACTGAACATACTTTTCTTAACATTGATATTATGAACTGAATTCAGTAATAGCATACCTGTTGAACAAAGCAACACATTTTTACATTTAGCAGACGCTCTTATCCAGAGCGACTTACAGGAGCAATTAGGGTTAAGTGCCTTGCTCAAGGGCACATCGACAGATTTTTCACCTAGTTGGCTCGGGGATTAGAACCAGCGACCTTTCGGTTACTGGCACAACGCTCTTACCCACTAAGCTACCTGCCGCCCCACACTAGAATGTTGAACAAAGCAACACACTAGAATGTTAGTAAATATTTTATTTCTAAGAGATAATGAATAAAAGAGAACAATTGACATTCTAGAATTAGTTGTCACTGTGTTCACCACAACCAACATGCTGCATCTCTGTTTAGGGGTCAGTGCACGAAAATGAGTCTCTCAGGGGAGAGAGAGGAGGGGGTCCCTGCCTCTAAAATGAGTCTCTCTGGGGAACATGACACCAAATCTAAGAGGTGAGATGACAATTTTGTTTAAGAATTTATTTGAAGAGTTTATGTCCAAAACGCTATATCCACCATTTCTTCACATTTGTGTTTTTCCATCAGAAATGAAGGTATATAAAGTGCCTTCAGAAAGTATTCACACCCCTTGACTTTTTCCACATTTTGATGTGTTAAAGCCTGAATTAAAAATGGATAAAATTCAGATTTTTATTATTATTATTATTATTATTATTTTTTAAATGTATTGGTCACTGGTCTACACACAATACCCCATAATGTCAAAGTGGAGTTATGTTTTACGAAGTCTTTACAAATGAATAAAAAATGAAAAGCTTGAATCAGTAAGTATTCAACCCCTTTGTTATGGCAAGCCTGAAAAGTTTCAGGAGTAGAAATGCGCTTAACAAGTCACATAATAAGCAGTAGGAGTGCGTGGGTCAAATCACTGGGGAAGCCAAGCCAGAAAAAGCCATATTACAATCTATTTGTTGTGATAATTGCGTTGTTTGCTCTATAACCTGTTAGTTCATATGCACTAAACAACTATTGATTTAGAACCACGTAGAGTTAACGCAAGTCGCAAAGAAAACAGGAGCTGCCTCCACTATTCCAGCACCATTTCAACTTCAACATTTCAACATTATTAAGTCACCAATGCTTAGTCTAATACAGTGACAACTAAAAGATACCAAAAACAATTTAGTCCAATCAATGTAAGCTAAATATGATATGGCTGGCCATGGGTCTGATTTCTGTGAATCACCAATGACATCCTCCTCTTTCATGTTGACGATGTCGTGGAAATTCAACACAGGGACACTCAAAGTCAAACTTAAATTAATCATTGTTATTAACAGTTAAACTGGAGAGGTTCCAAACAACTCAGTACACATATTCTGGGCGTTCTGCCAATTGGTCTGAGGGTCACAGTCACCTGCATGAACCAAAACAGAGTGAGAGAAGAGATAACAATCTCTTCAACAACAAAAATTCCAGCACAACAAAACGGTCTTATCACTCTGTCATACAGTACACACTTTATATTTGTTGTTGTCCTAGGCTACCTGGCTAAAAAGCTTGCTTGGTAGCCTAACTTCCATTCATGGGCAACGTTAGCTAGTTAACATTAGCCGTCTACATCTAGCTACATATTGAACTTCCATCCTCTCAGGCCAGGGGCACAACAATGTATGAATTAATGGTTAGTTCAGAATCGCCGTTATAATCATTAGCCAGTACGGAGAATTAAGTAAATCCACAAGTCCAAATTCCTATATCCATCCATGGCTAATTTAGGAAAAGGTCAATTTTAGCTAGCTGGCTAGCTAGCCACCGGAGGACAACAACACAACGAGATGCAACCATTTAAGTTATTTTTTTTCCAATGACGTCTGCTCTCAATGCTATTTGATGGGAGTGAAGCCAAATCCAAACTGGCTTCCCTTGATACTTTTTTGTTGGGACCATTCACAGTTGAGCTCACTCAGTTTAGCGCAATGCTGATTGGCTATAATTGTAATTTTTTTTATCAAGGGAGGCCAAATGCTCGCTGGCTTCACTTGCATTCAATGCTACAGGCGGCAACAATGTCATACTCTTTTGGACCAGACAGCATCAGATAGATGGCCTACACATACAGAGACAGAGGGGCGCTGTTTCACTCGCTCGGATGCTTTCTCCGGTGAGATACATCCAGCCTCTGAAGGAAAATGATGAAACACAGAGAGACGGAAAATAAATAGTTTTAGATTAAGGCTGTAACACAGCAACATGTGGAATAAGTCAAGGGGTATGAATACTTTCTGAAGGCACTGGTACCTGTTTCCAACTAGCTTCAGCTTTCTAGGGTTGAAAAAAAAAGAATCCTCATCAATCTACACACAGTACCCCATAATGACAAAACAAAAAATACATTTACATAAGTATTCAGACCCTTTACTCAGTACTTTGTTGAAGCACCTTTGGCAGCGATTACAGCCTCAAGTCATCTTGGGTATGAAGCTACAAGCTTGGCATACCTGTATTTGGTTAGTTTCTCCCATTCTTCTCTGCAGATCCTCTCAAGCTCTGTCAGGTTTGATGAGGAGCGTCGCTGTACAGCTATTTTCAGGTCTCTCCGGAGATGTTAGATCGGGTTAAAGTCCGGGCTCTGGCTGGGCAACTCAAGGACATTCAGAGACTTGTCCCGAACCCACTTCTGCGTTGTCTTGGCTGTGTGCTTAGAATCATTGTCCTATTGGAAGGTGAACATTCGCCCCAGTCTGAGGTCCTGAGCGTTCTGGAGCAGGTTTTCATCAAGGATCTCTCTGTACTTTGCTTTGCTCTGTTCATCTTTCCCTCGATCCTGACTAGTCTCCCAGTCTCTCCCACTGCATGATGCTGCCACCACCATGCTTCACCATGCTTCACCGTAGGGATGGTGCCAGGTTACCTCCAGACGTGACGCTTGGCATTCAGGCCAAAGAGTTCAATCTTGGTTTCATCAGACCAGAGAATCTTGTTTCTCATGGTCTGAGAGTCCTTTAGGTGCCTTTTGGCAAACTCCAAGCGGGCTGTCATGTGCCTTTTACTGAGGAGTGGCTTCTGTCTGGCCACTCAACCATAAAGGCCTGATTGGTGGAGTGCTGCAGAGATGGTTGTCCTTCTGGAAGGTTCTACCACCTCCACAGAGGAACTCTGGAGCTCTGTCAGAGTGACCATCGGGTTCTTGGTCACCTCCCTGACCAAGGCCCTTCTCCACCGATTGCTCAGTTTGGCCGGGCGGCAAGCTCTAGAAAGAGTCTTGGTGGTTCCAAACTTCTTCACTGTGTTCTTGGGGACCAAAGATCTGTGCCTCAACACAGTGTCCTGTAAACCTGCATGCTACCATATACCCCCCCCCCCCCCAGTCTACTACTGCCACTATATATATAGACCACCTGGTAGAACCCAGGTCTTATCTCTCTATCACTACTAGCCACTACTACTGCCACTATATATATAGACCACCTGATAGAACCCAGGTATTATCTCTCTATCACTACTAACCACTACTACTGCCACTATATATATATATATACCACCTGATAGAACCCAGGTCTTATCTCTCTATCAGTACTAGCCACTACTACTGCCACTATATATATAGACCACCTGATAGAACCCAGGTCTTATCTCTCTATCAGTACTAACCACTACTACTGCCACTATATATATAGACCACCTGATAGAACCCAGGTCTTATCTTTCTATCATTACTAACCACTATACTCTCTACTCCACTATATATAATATAGACACCTGATAGAACCCAGGTCTTATCTCTCTATCAGTACTAACCACTACTACTGCCCACTATATATATAGACCACCTGATAGAACCCAGGTCTATCTCTCTATCAGTACTAACCACTACTACTGCCACTATATATATAGACCACCTGATAGAACCCAGGTCTTATCTCTCTATCACTACTAGACCACTACTACTGCCACTATATATATAGACCACCTGATAGAACCCAGGTCTTATCTCTCTATAACTACTAGCCACTACTACTGCCACTATATATATAGACACAACCTGATAGAACCCAGGTCTTATCTCTCTATCACTACTAACCACTACTACTAACCACTACTACTGCCACTATATATATAGACCACCGATAGAACCCAGGTCTTATCTCTCTATAACTACTAGTCACTACTACTACTGCCACTATATATATAGACCACCTGATAGAACCCAGGTCTTATCTCTCTATCAGTACTAACCACTACTACTGCCACTATATATATAGACCACCTGATAGAACCCAGGTCTTATCTCTCTATCACTACTAACCACTACTACTGCCACTTATATATAGGACCACCTGATAGAACCCAGGTCTTATCTCTCTATCAGTACTAACCAACTACTACTGCCACTATATATATAGACCACCTGATAGAACCCAGGTCTTATCTCTCTATCACTACTAACCACTACTACTGCCACTATATATATAGACCACCTGATAGAACCCAGGTCTGATCTCTCTATCACTACTAGCCACTACTACTACTGCCACTATATATATAGACCACCTGATAGAACCCATGTCTTATCTCTCTACAATACTGTCAGTCTCCCTCAAGCAGTTACAGAGAGTAACATCTCTGTCTCTACAATACTGTCAGTCTACCTCACGCAGTTACAGAGAGTAACATCTCTGTCTCTACAATACTGTCAGTCTCCCTCAAGTAGTTACAGAGAGCAACATCTCTCTCTACAATACTGTCAGTCTCCTTCAAGCAGTTACAGAGAGTAACATCTCTGTCTCTACAATACTGTCAGTCTCCCTCAAGCAGTTACAGAGAGTAACATCTCTGTCTCTACAATACTGTCAGTCTCTTTCAAGCAGTTACAGAGAGTAACATCTCTGTCTCTACAATACTGTCAGGCTCCTTCAAGCAGTTACAGAGAGTAAAATCTCTGTCTCTACAATACTGTCAGTCTCCTTCAAGCAGTTACAGAGAGTAACATCTCTGTCTCTACAATACTGTCAGTCTCCTTCAAGCAGTTACAGAGAGTAACATCTCTGTCTCTACAATACTGTCAGTCTACTTCAAGCAGTTACAGAGAGTAACATCTCTGTCTCTATATTATGAACTGTCAGTCTCCTTGAAGCAGTTACAGAGAGTAACATCTATGTCTCTACAATACTGTCATCTCCTTCAAGCAGTTACAGAGAGTAAACATCTCTGTCTCTACAATACTGTCAGTCTCCTTCAAGCAGTTACAGAGAGTAACATCTCTGTCTCTACAATACTGTCAGTCTCCTTCAAGCAGTTACAGAGAGTAACATCTCTGTCTCTACAATACTGTCAGTCTCCTTCAAGCAGTTACAGAGAGTAAAACATCTCTGTCTCTACAATACTGTCAGTCTCCTTCAAGCAGTTACAGAGAGTAACATCTCTGTCTCTACAATACTGTCAGTCTCCTTCAAGCAGTTACAGAGAGTAACATCTCTGTCTCTACATTACTGTCAGTCTCCTTCAAGCAGTTACAGAGAGTAACATCTCTGTCTCTACAATACCGTCAGTCTCCTTCAGGCTCGTTAGTAAGCATTTCACGGTAAAGTGTCCACCTGTTTTATTCATGTGAGAAATACAAATTGATTTGAAGGTCATTGGCAGAAACACGTCATTGGCTCTAACGGTCCCCGATCGTGCCGAACAGCGCATGTTCGGATGTTGAAGCACTGTGGCTAGGAAAAACTCCTCTGAAAGGCAGGAACCTACGAAGAAACCTAGAGAGGAACCAGGCTCTGAGGGGTGGCCAGTCCTCTTCTGGCTGTGCCGGGGGAGATTATAAGAGGATATGGCCATTAAGACCAGATCGTTCTTCACAAGATGTTCAAATGTTCATAGATGACCAGCAGGGTCAATTAATAATCACTGTGGTTGTAGAGGGTGCAACAGGTCAGCATCTTAGGAGTAAATGTCAGTTGCCTTTTCATAGTCGAGCATTCAGATGTCGAGACAGCAGGTGTGGCGGAGAGAGCGAGAGAGAGAGAGAGAGACTCCTGCAGCTCTGTCGCACACTGGTATGGTTACATAGTCAATGGTAGGCTTCGAGGGGACTCCTATGGTAGGTACACCTATAGCTCATCTCTTGGCAGTAGTACTGTAGACTACTTTATCACTGACCTCAACCCAGAGTCTCTTCTCAGAGCGTTCACAGTCAGCCCACTGACACCCCTATCAGACCACAGCAAAATCACAGTCTACTTGAACAGAGCAATACTCAATCATGAGGCATCAAAACATAAGGAACTGAATAATATTAAGAAATGCTATAGATGTGTCACGGTTTCGGCCGAGGCTGCTCCTCCTCCTTGTTCGGGCAGGCTTCGGCGGTCGTCGTCCCCCGGCAGTACTAGCTGCCACCGTTGTATGTTTTCGATGTTTGCTTGGTTTTTGTCTATTTGGTACACCTGTTTCCGTTTAGTGTTTAATATGTGTCCTATAAGTTCTCGTTGTTTTAGTCATGTGTTGTGTGTAATTGTTCACCGGTCAGCAGATGCTGGGTTAGTTTCCTCCATTGTTTGGAGGAGAGAGTTTCCGCACTTGTGTGCGCGCTATTTTTGGTACTTTGTGTTTACACAGTGTGTGCGTAATTTCACTTGCCTCCGAGCTCTTTTTTGAGGCCCGTTTGTTTTCGTGTGTTGATACTAAAGTCTGTTGGACGAAGCCTCTGTGTCCTGCGCCTGATTTCCTGCACCACATCCACATTCAGCACTGACAGAATTACACACCACAACGATGGAATCAGCAGGAGCAGCAGCAGCACCCGAGTCGTTCGAGGATGCGCCGTCCGCGGACAGGACGACAGGATCAACCAACTCGGGAACGCCCTGCAGGGAGGTGATACTCTGCTCCGATGGGGAGACCAGTGGGGTACCCACACCTCCACCTACTTCACCACCACCATCGGCCAGTCCGCCCGTCCAAGCTCCGGAACCCAGTGGGATTCGGCTCTCGCTCCCGAGGGCTATGATGGCACCGCTGCGGGGTGTCAGGGTTTCCTCCTGCAGGTAGAACTCTACCTAGCACACCGTACACCCGGCGCCCTCGGGGACAACGAGAGCGTTTCCGCCCTCATCTCCTTGTCTCACCGGCAAGGCGTTGGAGTGGGCCAACGTCTGAATGGAGGAGGATAGATTCGCCGCTACGATCACCTACGCGGAGTTCTCCCGCCGCTTCAGGGGCTGTGTTCGACCATCCACCTGAGGGAAAGCGGCGGGGGAGCGTCTATTTCTACCTCGGCAGGGGAAGAGGAGCGCCCAGGAGTTTGCCTTGGAGTTCCGGACTCTAGCGGCAGATGCAGGGTGGAATGAGCGGGCCCTCATCGACCACTTTCGGTGCAGCCTACGGGAGGACGTCCGCCGAGAGATGGCTTGCAGGGACACCAGCCTACACGTTCGACCATTTGGTGGACATGGCCATCCGTCTCGACACCCATGCTGGCTACCCGCGGACGTCCCGAGTGGGGGGCCGTCCATTCCACCCTCCAGCCACCTCCGAGCCGAGTCCTATGGAGCTCGGGGGTGCTGGCGCTAGAGAAAGGAGGAGAAGGAGTCCGAGGGGGGCCGTCCCCTGCACCAACTGTGGCCGTGGAGGACACCACTGCGGCTAGGTGCTGGGGAGGGTCTCCAGGGGGAAGAGACAGCAGGCCACGCACTGGGGAGTCCTTCCAGGTGAGTAGGCGCCCCACTTACCCAGAAAAAAAGCTCTCTGTTGTGCCACCTAACTATACCTGTCAGTTTTCCACAGGTTGCACCTCGTTCCCAGCATAAGGCGCTAGTAGATTCAGGCGCAGCTGGGAATTTTGTTGATTGACACGTTTTGTGTAGAGATTCCTCTCCATTCCTGTCAATGCTCCCTTCCCTGTACATGCTCTAGACAGCTGCCCATTGGGATCGGGGTTGATTAGGGAGGTCCACAGCGCCACTTAGGATGAGAACGCAGGGGGGTCATGAGGAGACTATTCAGCCTATATCTGATCGACTCTCCTGCGTATCCGGTGGTGCTGGGGCTTCCCTGGTTGATTACCCATAATCCCTCTATTTCGTGGCAACAGAGGGCTCTCTAAGGAGTGGTCTGCCCAGTGTGTGGGGCGATTGTCTGGGTGTTTCCGTGGGGCGACCTCGGTGGAGAGTCCAAACCAAGTGCCCGCAAGGCACATTCCCCCCGAGTATGAGGATTTAGCACTCGTGTTTAGCAAGGCGAGGGCGACGCGATTGCCACCTCATAGACAGGGGGATTGTGCGATAGACCTCCAGGCAGGAGCTGCGCTTCCGCGGAGCCATGCTGTATCCTTTGTCTCAAGAGTGAGAAGGGGGCTATGGAGACATACATATCCGAGTCTCTGAGACAGGGATACATACGGCCCTCCACTTCCCCTGCGTCCTCTAGCTTATTTTTTGTGAAGAAAAAGGATGGAGGTTTGCGCCCGTGTATTGATTACCGTAGTCTCAATCAGATTACTGTGAATACAGTTATCCACTCCCTCTGATTTGCGACTATGACGGAGTCATTACACGGAGCGCGGTTCTTCACAAAATTGGACCTCATGAGCGCCTACAACTTGGTGCGCATTAGGGAGGGCGATGAATGGAAGACAGCATTTAGTACCACCTCGGGTCATTACGAGTATCTCGTCATGCATACGGGTTAATGAATGCTCCTTCAGTCTTCCAATCCTTTGTGGATGAGATCTTCCGGGACATGCAGGGGCAAGGATGTGGTCGTGTACATAGATGACATTCTGGTGTACTCTTCTACCCGAGCCCGAGCATGTAGCCCTGGTGCGCCGAGTGTTGAAGAGGCTGTTGGAGCACGACCTGTATGTCAAGGCAGAGAAAATGTATGTTCTTCCGAGGAGTCTTTCTCCTTTTTGGGTTATCAGTTGTCCGCGTATCAGGGCCGTGAAGATGGAGGTTGACCGTTGTGTCAGCCGTGCGTAATTGGCAAACCCCATACCACGGTTAAAGAGGTGCAGCGGTTCTTGGGCTTTGCGAATTACTACCAGAGCTTTATCCGGGGTTTTGGACAGGTGGCAAGCTCCCATAACGTCCCTGCTGAAGCGGGGTCGCGTGCGCTTGCAGTAGTCAGCTGAGGCGGACAGGGCTTTTGGGAGACTGAAGGACCTGTTTTACTTCGGCTCCGGTGCTGGCGCATCCGGATTCCGCTTTACCATTCCAGGTAGAGGTGGACGCGTCAGAGGCCGGTATAGGGGCCGTTCTATCGCAACGGTCCGGCACGCCACCTAAAACTCCGCCCTGTGCTTTTTACTCTAAGAAGCTCAGCCCGGCGGAGTGAAAATATGACGTAGGGGAACAGGGAGCTGTTAGCCGTGGTACAGGCCCTAAAGGTGTGGAGGGCATTGGCTTGAGGGGGCTCAACACCCTTTCCTCATTTTGACTGACCACCGCGTAACCTGGAGTACATCCGGGCAGCTAGGATACTGAACCCTCGCCAGGCTCGGTGGGAACATGTTTCTAGCCCGGTTCGTATTTAAGATCACGTACATCCCTGGGTCCCAGAATGGTAAGGCAGACGCCCTGTCCCGGCGGTATGACACAGAGGAGAGGTCCGTTGAGCCCACTCCCATTACTACGGAAGTCTTGTCTGGTGGCACCGGTGGTGTGGGAGGTCGATGCTGAAATCGAGCGGGCGTTTTGCGTACCGATCCGAGCCCTCCACAGTGTTCCTGTGGGTCGGACGTACGTTCCGTTCGAGGTTCGGGATCAACTTATTTATTGGGCTCACACGTCACCCTCCTCTGGACATCAGGTATTGGCCGCCGGACAGTGCACTGCCTTAGCACTAAGTACTGGTGGCCAACGTTAGCCAGGGGATGTGAGGGTTTATGTCTCCTCCTGCTCGGTGTGTGTGCCCAGTGTAAGGCGCCCAGACACCTGCCCAGGGGGAAGTTACAACCCCTGCCCATTCCACAACGACCCTGGTCTCACCTCTCGGTGGATTTTGTTACAGACCTTCCCCCCTCACAGGGGAATACCCACCATCCTGGTCGTTGTGGATCGGTTCTCGAAGGCCTGTCGTCTCCTTCCCATATGCGGGTCTCCCTACTGCCCTACAGACCGCTTGAGGCACTATTCACCCACGTCTTCCGGCATTACGGGGTACCCGAAGGATATAGTGTCTGATCGAGGTCCCCAGTTTTTATCTCCCGTGTCTGGGAGAGCGTTCATGGAGCGCTTGGGGGTCTCGGTTGAGCCTTACCTCGGGGTACCACCCGGAGAGCAATGGGCAGGTCGAATGAGTGAAACCAGGATGTGGGTAGGTTTCTGACTTGGTCGTATTGCCAGGGCCGGCCGGAGGAGTGGGCGAAGGTATTGTCCCTGGGCGGAGAGATGGCACAGAACTCTCTCCCCACTCCTCCACCAACCTAACCCCTTCCCCCCCAATGTGTGTTAGGGTACCAGCCGGCTCTTGGCACCATGGCATCAGAGCCCAGATCGACTAGGCCCCTGCGGTTGGATGAGTGGGGTGCAGCGCTCGGGAGGAGAAGTGGAACGCTCCACACATCCATCTGCAGGGGGCCATCCGTCGACACAAGGGGCGAGCGCCGATCTCCACCGCAGTGAGGGGCCAGTGCACGCACCTGGAGATCGAGTCTGGCTCTCGACCAGAAACCCTACCCCTCCGCCTGCCCTGCTGGAAGCTGGGTCGGCGGTTTGTGGGGCCTTTAAAGTCCTGAGGAGGTTGAACGAGGTTCTTGTGTTACAGGTTACAACTGCCTATTGATTATCATGTTGTACCCCTCGTTCCATGTGTCTCTTCTTCAGGCCGGTGGTAGCTGGTCCACTCCAGGACTGTGAGATAGGAGAGACTCCTCCGCCCCCACTGGACATCGAGGGGGCTCCCGGCGTACACAGTTCGGTCCATTTTGGATTCGAGACGTCGGATGGGGGGTCTCCAATATCTCGTGGATGGGGAGGGGTACGGTCCGGAGGAACGATGTTGGGTGCGAGGAGGGACATCTTAGACCTGTCTCTTTTGACTGAGGTTCCACCGTGGTCACCCCACGCGCCCTGCTCCGCGTCCTCTGGCCGTTCCCCGAGGCCGGGGTCGGCGCACGGCTGGAGCAAGGGGGGGATACTGTCCCGGTTTCGGCCGAGGCTGCTCCTCCTCCTTGTTCGGGCAGGCTTCGGCGGGTCGTCGTCCCGAGTAAAAGTACTAGCTGCCACCGCTTTTTTTCGTTGTATGTTTTCGGATGTTTGCTTGGTTTTGTTTCTATTTGGTACCACCTGTTTCCGTTTTAGTGTTTTAATATGTGTCCTATAAGGGGTTCTTGTTGTTTCAGTCATGTGTGTGTGTAATTGTTCACCGGTCAACAGATGCTGGGTTAGTTTCCTCCATTGTTTTGGAGAGAGTTTCCGCACTTGTGTGCGCGCTATTTTTAGTACTTTGTGTTTTACGCAGTGTGTGCGTAATTTCACTTGCCTCCAGGCTCTTTTTGAGGCCCGTTTGTTTTCGTGTTGATACTAAAGTCTGTTGGACGAAGCCTCTGTGTCCTGCGCCTGATTCCTGCACCACATCCACATTCAGCACTGACAAGATGGAAGGAAAAGTAGTGTTGAAACCTACCAAAAAACTATTAGGAAACAACAAATTCAATCCATTCTAGACAACTTCCTGGACAAAAACGTTCACTGTAATAGTGAAGGTGTAAACTTGGCAGTAGAAAACCTAAACAGTATATTTGACCTCTCAGCTTCCTATAAAATCAAAAAATCTCTAACAGAAAAACCAAAGAAAAGTAATAACAGTGATAAATGGTTGATGAAGAATGCAAAAACCAAAGAAAAGAAATTGAGAAACCTATCCAACCAAAAACATAGAGACCCAGAAAACCTGAGCCTACGCCTTTCACTATGGTGAATCACTAAAAATACAATACAGAAATACACTACGGAAAAAAAAATAAGGAACAGCATGTCAGAAATCAGCTCAATGTAATTGAAGAATCCATAGACTCTAACCTCTTCTGGGAAAATTGGAAAACACTAAACAAACAACAACACGAAGAGCTATCTATCCAAAACAGAGATGTATGGGTAAACCACTTCTCCAATCTTTTTGGCCCTATAACAGAGAACAAACAGCAAAAAAAATATACATGATCAAATGCAAATCTTAGAATGAACTATTAAAGACTACCAGAACCCACTGGATTCTCCAATTACATTGAATGAACTACAGGACAAAATACAAACCTCCAACCCAAAAAGTCCTGTGGTGTTGATGGTATCCTCAATGAAATGATAAAATATACAGACCACAAATTTCAATTAGCTATACTTAAACTCTTTAACATCATCCTTAGCTCTGGCATCTTCCCCAATATTTGGAACCAAGGACTGATCACCCCAATCCACAAAAGTGGAGGACAAATTGACCCCAATAACTACCGTGGGATATGCGTCAACAGCAACCTTGGAAAATCCTCTGCATTATCATTAACAGCAGACTAGTTCATTTCCTCAGTGAAAACAATGTACCCCACACAGCCCCAGGACAACAACAACAACAACAACAACACAATTAGACCCAAACCAAATCATGAGAAAACAAATAGAGAATTACTTGACACATTGTAAAGAACAAACAAAAAAAACAGAGCAAACTAGAATGCTATTTGCCCCTAAACAGAGAGTACACAGTGGCAGAATACCTGACCACTGTGACTGACCCAAACTTAAGGAAAGCTTTGACTCTATGTACAGACTCAGTGAGCATAGCCTTGCTATTGAGAAAGGCCGCCATCGGCAGACCTGGCTCTCAAGAGAAGACAGGCTATGTGCACACTGCCCACAAAATGAGGTGGAAACTGAGATGCACTTCCTAACCTCCTGCCAAATGTATGACCATATTAGAGACACATATTTCCCTCAGATTACAGCGATCCACAAAGAATTCGAAAACAAACCCAATTTTGATAAACTCCCTTATCTACTGGGTGAAAAACCACAGTGTGCCATCACAGCTGCAATATTTGTGACCTGTTGCCACAAGAAAAGGGCAACAGTGAAGAACAAACACCATTGTAAATACAATCATATTTATGTTTATTTATTTTCCCATTTGTACTTTAACTATTTGGCACATTGTTACAACACTGTATATATACATAATATGACATTTGAAATGTCTTTATTCTTTTGAAACTTCTGAGTGTAATGTTTACTGTTAATATTTATGTTTTATTTCACTTTTGTTTACTATCCTACTTCACTTGCTTTGGCAATGTTAACACACGTTTCCCCATGCCAATAAAGCCCTTCAATTGAATTGAATTGAATTGAGAGAGAGAGAGAGAGAGAGAGAGAGAGAGAGAGAGAGAGAGAGAGAGAGAGATGAGAGGAGAGAGAGAGAGAGAGAGAGAGAGAGACGAGAGAGAGAGAGGAGAAGAGAGAGAGAGAATTGAGAGGAGAGAGAGAGAGAGAGCGAGGGTAACAGTCAGCCAGATTAGGCTACAGGTAAAGAAATAACCTGGCTGTTGTTGACAAGAATGGGCCTATTCAGTTCATATCCAATTTATTAATATTTGATTCATTGATTGAAATTACGACCCCATCCTCAGTAGCCTATTCCAGCAGGCTACTGGGCAACAGAAGCACTACCTACCTCAAAATCGCCTTGCTATTCATGTTAAATAAATTAATCTGTCAATTTGAACTAAGCAAGCTGCTAAATCATTCAGCTTACATCTTGCCTACATCTTGAAATAATGTATGTAGGCATATCAGGGGCTATGTTTTGGCCCTAGTTTTCAGGCTGGTGGAGTAGTCATTGGGCTAGAAAAAGTAATGCATTAAATAACCTGACTGTTTGGATGTGTCTGTTAGTTAATGTTTTATTTCTGAGAGATAATGAATAAAAGAGAACAATTGACATTCAAGAATTAGTTGTCACTGTGTTCACCACAACCAACATGCTGCATCTCTGTTTAGGGGTCAGTGCTCTAAAATGAGTCTCTCTGGAGAGAGAGAGGAGGGGGGCCCCTGCCTCTTAAAATGAGTCTCTCTGGGGAGAGAGAGGAGGGGGTCCCTGCCTCTAAAATGAGTCTCTCTGGGGAGAGAAGAGGAGGGGGGCCTGCCTCTAAAATGAGTCTCTCTGGGGAGAGAGAGGAGGGGGTCCCTGCCTCTAAAATGTAGTCTCTCTGGGGAGAGAGAGGAGGGGCGGCCCTGCCTCTAAAATGAGTCGCTCTCTGGGAGAGAGAGGAGGGGGTCCCTGCCTCTAAAAATGAGTCTCTCTGGGGAGAGAGAGGAGGGGGGGCCTGCCTCTAAAATTAGTCTCTCTGGGTGAGAGAGAGGAGGGGGGCCCTGCCTCTAAAATGAGTCTCTCTGGGGAACATGACACCAAAGCTAAGAGGTGAGCATGACAATATTGTTTAATTAATTTATATTCCAAAACGCTATATAGGAGAAAAGAAAATCACATTTGTGTTTTTTCATCAGAAATGATTACTAATGGGTACCTCAATATAACTATTGTAGATTTTAGGTGTGATTTAAACACATTGTTTTTGCTGGAATGTAATGTTCGTATCCTGTATATTTGACTGTGATACGTGGTTGTCTCACACTAGCTATCTTAAGATAAATGCACTTACAGATGCCATATCTTAATTTGACCCAGTTTCTCACAGCAGAAAGATTATCCTGCAGCAACAGGAAATGTGAAAGTTATTATGTGGATTATAATTCATTAAAAAATTTTTTTAGGGCAAATCAAAGTATTTTCTAAAATACACTACAATACAAAAAAAAAAAAAAAAAAAAAACAACTGTATTGTAAGTCACTCTGGGCCCGGTTTCCCTGATAGCGATGGAATTTAGGCTTACCAGTGTTTTAAGATGCATCTTTCCTACAACGGCCGGCTGAAGATGTAACATGCATTTCCCACGCACCACGCAGAGAGAACGGTCCATTTAAAATTCCATTAATTACCCTTTGCCCTGCATGTCAAAATCATCATTCCATGATACGTCGAAGTGTCCCTTATACGTCATGCGTCATCAGAAGTGTCCACTCATCATACGTCATGATACGTCATCAGAAGTGTCCCACTCATCATACGTCATGATACGTCATCAGAAGTGTCAAACTCATCATACGTCAATACTGTCATCAGAAGGTCCACTTAACTTGAGGGCTGAGGGGAGAGGGAGTCTTTGAAGTGTTTGAAATGCTGCCATGGATAGTTTCGAAGTAACATAACCACATGATCAATGATGTCCGAAGCTTCGTTTGATCTCGTGCTTTTTCGAGCCATGTGTTGCAAAATGCGAGAGATCTCACTGATTCGCCCTGGTGCCAGTGCTTTTTTCGAAGCAAAGTCTTTTTCAAACACTGACCTCTACTGGACACCTTATTTATACATTTAGTTTGATGTCTTCCAGTGTTTGAAACGCTACCATGGAAATGTGGTTGTCTCATCTAGCTATCTTAAGATGAGTTGACTTCATTACTACTTGTGTTTATGAGAGGTGTTGACATGTTGGGTACACCGAGCTGTCTGTTTTGAGCTACTGGCTAAATCAAGAGTTCTCAATCGAGAGGTCCACGGAGGGTACTGCAGACTGGACATTTGCAATGGAAGACATTTGATAGAATTTTCACACCACACGACCACTTTGCCTACTCTTCATTATTGCCTAATATAATGGAATGCATATTTTTTTAACCAATTCTGATGGTTGTTACAAGCAGAATTTTGACAATATTACCGTTATACCAACACACTCTTCACACCCGTTTTAACAACTCTAAATAGCTTTTGACATAGTAGGCATCAAGTCCCTTGCCAATAATGTTGCCTACAACGTTGCATACAATGTTCATTTCATCTAACACATATTTCGACCCTAGATGCCTTCAATTGCCCAATTTATAGCCATGCGCAATTTAGAAGTTATATTTTAACAACGTGATGTTGCGCTCCAAAGGGATAACTTGAAATACCATGACGTAGGTAATTAAATAATCATCAAAAGAAAACGTGTTTATTATACACATAGAAAAGAAGGTTCCTTAAAGAACCAAAAAGGCTTCTATCACTTCCTTAAATATATGGAACCACTAAAAGTTAGATATATTTTTGAGTTCAGTGAAGAAGAACCTCTAGAGTTCTGATCAACGAAAGGTGAATGTTTTGAGGATGAGGTGGGGAGCAGCTGACGGCGAGAGGTTGTGTTTTCTCTAGCAGGAGAGGTAAGCTTGGCCTTCTTATATGGTGTTGAGTTAAGCTTAAAACCATGTATTTAGATTGTAGGTAGGTATTGTAGTTGGTATTATAGGTAGCTTACTCAGGTAGTATTGTAGGTTATTATAGGTAATTATTGTAGGTAAGGACTGTATTCGGCGGACCCCGGCGAAGCACGAGTCTAAGCCTACCCACTACTTGGACCAACAAAGCTAGCTAGCTAGCGGGTAGCTACCGGTAACTTTTAGCAACTGTGGTTAGCTGTTTCCAATGTTTTATTTCACGCTTAAGAGTACCTGTAATTGAGCCAGCTAGCTGCCCACCTTCAGCTGTTTTCTAACCTCATTATCATTAACGTTAAGGTGGTTGGTAGGCTGCTGTACTTAATTTCGGCTACTGATTGCAGTCTGCCAGTTTGGCTTTATACATAGCTTGGGCTTTGTCGAGTAAGGCTTAAACTATGTATTTAGATTGTAGTTAGGTACTATAGGTAGGCATCGTGGGCTGTATATTATTAAGTAGTATAGGTAGGCATCGTGGGCTGTTGTGGCTAGCTGTTGTGTAGTTTCATTGTAGGTTACTTTTGTATTCGGCGGCGTGCCGGATGTAGCACGAAGCTAGCTAGCTAACTCACCTCCTGGATTAGCTGGCGAGTTGCTATTAGCAACGGTTGCAACTAAAAACAATATCCTTTTAGCCAGCTACATTCATTCGCAGCGACGCCGTTTTTTCAAACAAAGTCAAACACAGTAGCCATTGCTAGCCAGCCAACACTACCAGCAGGCTGTGGTAGCTAAATACAATATCTTTGTGCTAGCTACCCAACGTTTAATCGTTGCTGCCGTTATGAAAGGTAAGCTTGGCTTCTTATATGGTGTTGAGTTAAGCTTAAACCATGTATTTAGATTGTAGGTAGGTATTGTAGCTTTGGTATTATAGGTAGCGTTTACTCAGGTAGTTATTGAAGTTTATTGTAGGTAATTATTTGTAGGTAAGGACTGTATTCGGCGGAACTCCGGCGAAGCACGAGGCTAGCCTACCCACTACTTGGACCAACAAAAGCTAGCTAGCTAGCGGGTAGCTACTGGTAACTTTTTTGCAACTATGGTTAATTGTTTCCAATGTTATTTTCATGCTTAAGAGTACCTGTGATTGAGCCAGCTAGCTGCCTACCTTCAGCTGTTTTTCTAACCTCATCCGAGGCATTAACGGTTAGGTGGTTGGTAGCTGCTGTACTTAATTACAGCTACTGATAAACAGTCTGCTGTAGTTTACAACAATTCTAATTTCTAAAGTGGATAGTTTGGGAGAGTTTTACTCGGGTGGTTCAGTGAAACAATTATAGTTTCTGATAGTGGAAGTATATTTTTTGGTGAGGGAGGCCTGCTCTCTCCTTTCCCTGATGTTTAGTTCATTTCATCCCGATCTCCTCTGCATTATTGTAGCCATCTGCTGCAGCCTGTCAACTATGCTCTGGCCTATCCCTGTTCTCTCCTCTCCGCACATTGGCTACACAAATCGCCTCACACTCGCGTGGCTGCTGCCTCTCTAACCTGGTGGTCCCTGCACGCACCACACACCTGGAGTTCCAGGTCTCAGTCAGCCTCTGGACTGGTGCCGTTCTGCCGCCAACAAGGCTGACTTCATCCAGCCTTATGCCACCCTCCAGTCCCTCGACATCCTGGCATTGACGGAAAAACATGGATTACCACTGAAAACACATGCTACTCCTACTGCTCTCTCCTCGTCTGACCATGTGTTCTCGCCATACCCCGGAGAGCCATCTAGTCAGAGGGGGTGGTGGCACAGGAATCCTCATCTCTCCCAAGTGGTCATTCTCAATGTATTATTCAGCATGTCATTACATGATGAAGATCAGAAACGAAAACCTATTTCATTAACTGTTTTTAAAGCGAGGGAAGGAATGAAGCACCAATAGAGAGAGAAGGAGGAGGTAGGCTAATAAACATTTAGGGGGAATATTATGAAAGTGTATATATATTCATTAGTCCATGTAAAGTAGGCCCTATTATTACAATCTAATTCGCTAGCTTATGTCCATCGAAAGCATGCATGTTTTCTCTCCCAGCTTCATGGTTTTGAATACAATGTGTGTAATTCCAGTCCATATAATACAGTATAATACCATACAGTAGTCCATACTCAAAAGATGAGCCTACTGGAGCTTGTTTCATTGATTTACCTAAAAGAGCCATAGCTTACATCACTGCGCTTTTAGTTTTTCTGTCGTGCCTAAATTAAAGGAAAAATCCACCCAAAACCACAAATTCCTCTAATTTACAAGCGTGAATAACATTAATATGTGAGAACAATGTTTTTTGTGAACCACTCTTTCATTTTTGTGTTATAGTAAGGTTTGGTAAGCAACGTGAAAATTGTTTGTGGAAATCTGTGCAGTTAAAGTTGACTACAACATCCGCAAAGCTCTCTCTGTTGGGTACTAGTAGCATTAGATTAAAAAATAGTAATATTTTAGTAAATAAAATATATAGCAAGAAAAAAATTTT
>CM072257.1:9495102-9567533 GCA_036851935.1 Coregonus suidteri | reverse complement strand
TTTATTTAAAATTTAAATGATGATTCATTTTTTATTATTACCTTTTTTTATCTCATTTTTTGAAATTACTCATTACATATGTTTATCAATAAGCCTAACTTTAAATTTTATACCTCTGTCGGAAAACTTTTTTTTCCCCTAGTACTTTCTTTGTAGATTCATAAATACAGCGACCTTCCCCTTCTAGCAAAAGCGAGGGCATGTTAGGTACATTTGCTAACCGAAGGGGTTGCATGTGAATTTATTGGTGGGGAAGACGCATCTTGTTTATCTTTTCCGGGTTTGTTTAATCGAAATATTAAATTAAAAATGATGTATACTGGGTTTTGGGGTTTGGGGCATCTGATAGTGATTATTTACCCGGGTTCAACATTCATATTCACTATTTAATTGTCTTCCAAAGCAACCAGGCCAATAGGGAATATTAGCTAACTAAAGTAAGAGTGCCTTTTCAAAAAACATGGGAACAAGTATTTGGTTGCTGCGGGCGGCGGGTAGTTAGTGTTAAGAGCGTTGTGGCCCAGGGGGTACCGAAAGGTTTTGCTGATTCTAATCCCCGATCCTGCTAGGTGGAAAAATCTGTCGTGGTGCCCTTGAGCAGGCACTTAAAACCCTAATTGCCCTGTAGATCGCTCTGGATAAGAGCGTCTGCTAAATAACAACCATATTTCATTATTTTATATGCTATTTTATGTCATCATATTGCTGCTTGTGTAGCCTATAACTGATGCTTCGTGTCTTATATAGCTGCCATCTATTTGGAATATATTAGCTATTAAAGTTATTATTCACGTTTCAGAAAAAGGAAGGACGTTGGTGAGGCAGCTGAAGAAATAAAGTGTATGAGATCAGTCTCAAACCTGCCCACGCCAATTGCTGGACTTTCACACAGAGTTTATTTAGGTCACCCAATTCAACCACATTGAAAAATAAAACAAATGTGTCTTATTTATCAAGTGCTCGGTCTGCTATTATACATATAATAAAATAACAACAAAATAATTAAAACACTATTTTATACTATAATTGCTATTTATTAAGATAATATTATGACTTAACTCTACACAAATGCATTTCATTTCCGCCGGAAGTTGTTTACACAACGTCTGCCGGTGTAAACACAGCGATGTCGACGCTAGCTTGGAACACGGTTCTACTACTTTGACTGGAGATGGCGTTACTCTCCTCCACCCGAATTCAGTGCAGAACTGGGAGGATAACATGATGACGTGGCCCAACATAACATACAGCAAGATTTGCTCCTACTTCGTGCAATCCATGGCAATAGATGGAAAAGCAATGGACAATCTGAAAGCCTCCGAGGCATATCAATATCTGCACAGCAACAAAGTCGGTTGTGTCATGTCATACAAACATGATCGTTTTGTTTATCTGAAAGCAAATGTAGAGCCTAGCCAGTGTTTGAACAATGCATGGCATAATGCTTGGGTGCTGGTAACTGAAGCTGGAGAAGTCAAAACTGCGGGATTTACGTGTGTTGCTGGACCAGGGAGATCTTGTTCCCACTCAGCTGCGATCCTGTGGAAGGTAATTATTTGACCATTGTAGCCTAGGCCTATGTCTTCTTTTTCAAAACGCTATAAATCCATAAATTTGTTATAAAAAAAAAAAAAACTATTTTGTGTTTTAATTTTCGTGTTTGCATTTATGAGGAAAAAACAATGTTAGGCCTACGACAGTTCTCCATTACGGACGTGAGCGCTCTGAAAGCGGCACTAAAGACTTTCAAACTTTCACAGACACCTCAAAACAGAAAGAACAAAGCCTTTAAAGCGAATTTTGTTTTGTATTAATTGTATCTTTATTTTAATATAGCAGACAGACAATAGATAATGACAACATAAGGCTCCGGCCTGAACTGGAGCTTATGCATGAACCGAACACTTGTTTATGAATAAACAATTAAAATGTCTCATTGCAATATTTTACATATTCATAATCATTACTTTTGCTGGTTCTTTGAGACAGCTTTTAGGTGCCGTTTAGATAAGCGCGCTCATAATTGAATTGAATTATGATAATAACGCATTTTCTTCATATTCGTGTTACATCATATGACATGGTGCAGTGAACCCATTATAATATCTATGCACTGTTTTTACTATATCTCTCTAGGTAGAAAATGCTGTGAGACAGGGGAAAACCGGGCGTGCCTGCACAGACGGACAGAACCAGTGGAATGCTGGGTCTAAAAGAAATGCTGGTCAGAGGAAGATGAAGTATGTCCGCTTCAAACGACACAACAGGAAGGATCTCTACCAGCCGCCACCAACTTCACCGCCATCCTCTACCACTCCAGAACCGGCACAGGAGGTGACACTCTTTAGGACTCATGAAGAGTGGAGGAAGAACGCACTTGCCTCACCAATGGCAGCACTTTTCAATTGCCCTGGGAATAGCCTCCTGCAGCTCTGCTTTAATGCTAACACCTCCTCCATCACCGAGCCAACACCATGTCCACACCTCCATCTCCTAAACCATGAAGAGCACCACACACCACTGGCTTGTGTAAAATGCAGAACCTTCTATGATGAATACATTAACATGTCCACAGCCCAGCTTGAGTAGATTGAGAAGGCTACAAAAGCACAGAGCAAAGAACAGGTCTGGCATGATGCGCGGAGTGTGCGCATCACAGCGAGCACAGCTAGAAAGGTGCCCATTCGCTCAACCACGGCGCCTGACAAGTTTTTGTCAGAACACTTACACCCATCCTTCCGTGGCAATGCCCGCAACCCGTCAAGGAGCGGAGGGGGAGGAACTTGCAAGGGACTATTTGGAAACTCTGGGCAACAGCATTGAAACCAAAGGCTTAGTGGTGTGCGAAAAGGAACCGTGGCTTGCAGCATCTCCCGATGGAGTGATAAACAACGACATTCTGTTGGAGATCAAATCACCTGTGATGGGAAACAAGTCACTTGCAGAATTTTTGGCAACAAAGAACTGCGAAATCACAACTGTGGCAAACGGAGATAGGGTAGATTACCATATTGCCTGCAATGGTCCAAAAAGGCTACTACATGCAGGTACAAATTGGGATGCACTGCACAGGGCATAACAAAACTGAGCACCTAGAAATCGAAGTACCCTACGACCAAGGCTTTGTCCAGGGGCATATCATAAGGCTGCGCACATTCTACTTTGCCCACATGCTCCCGAAAATTGTTGATGATTTTGTTGAGGGAAGGTTACAGTTCTGCAGTAAATATCTCAGCATTTTAAACCAAAATAAACTGCCTTATTTAGGTCATGCCCACAGGAGCCAACAGATGTCCATTGTTTACATGATCTCTTTATGCTGTGCAATATATCAGTGTGCCTACTGTTTGAGTGAAAATAAAGTTTGATGTAATTTCAATCCTTAGAGTGCTACAATTTATTTTAACACAGTTCATAATTCATAGTAAGCTCATACTGTACATAAATAACACTCGATTAATTAATTGTTTTGAGGAAACTAAACAAATGGCTTCAACAAGTGATTTAATCTTAACAGGTATTAAAAAGTAAAATACAAAAGCAGCCCACACAATTACATCACTATGAAAATATTCATATATAATATTTAAAAAAATACAATGCACGCAGTATTTGTTGTGTTTATCTGTATTTAATGAACAACATGGCTGGGTGTTGGTAGACAGGGACACAGGGCAAGATTCTAAACCTCACTGATCAGTGGACTCTTCAGGTTAACTAGGCCAGCACAGATGGTTAAGATGTTGTCCAGTTTCGGTGCCATGCTGATGGGAACATTCTGGGATAAAATCTTAAACACCTTCAGTCTCTGGATTGCTCTTTCCACATGTATGCGGACATTGGCTACCCATTGGGTCTGGGCATCTCGAAATGTTGGTGTAGCAGGCTCGGCCTCACAGACAGGCTGACAGGTTTCTGGAGCATCTAAAAAGGGGAAGAGAAAACATGGATGGAGCAAAATTAATGCAGGCATAGAGTCCTCTCACTACAAACATCACAATGGAAAAATGTGTACTACAACATTGCACTCACACGCACACACACAATCATCATCACAACAGCCTGCCACCTTGCATTGTATTTATGATGTAGACTAAGGCACACGCAGGCAGGCACACACACACACACACAATTAATGATGTAGCTATCGTGGGCATTGTTTGTCCCATCTCCAAAACAATCAACTGCCATAGCAAAATACCGGTAGCAATGTTAATGTATGACAACTTCTTCATAATTAACAGTATTGTCAGCTTCATAGCTAAAGTTGCTGAACTTACCCTCAGATTCAAGTCTGCGTTTCTTTATCTGGGAGGAGGCAGTGGTCCGCTGGGTGAGTTGACGCCTATTTGGCTGGAGAGGGCGATTGTATCCCAACCACAACTCTGGGAAAGGATTATCCTTGGTAGGTTTTTGGTCAACAAAGTGATAGGAACAAACAAAAACGTTGAGGGGTGGTTTCTTTAGATTCAATGCCTTCAGCCAGGTCCTTGATTCCGAGTCGGTATCAGGCTTGCGAAAAAATTAAACAACGCATGGACATTGCCTCTTTGTAGCTGGTTTGTGGTCGTAGCACTCTCTATCTAACCACTCGTTCAGGTGCTTTCTCGAGTTTTTGCAACCAACTACCGCACACATCGTTCCCGAACCACTTTTCTTCATGTTGTAATTGTAATTTTTATATCCTCTTTGTCACTGCGATATCAGTGCTTTGTCGGCACAACGGAGCTAGCTAGCAAAACAAACCCAGCCCGGCAGAACGGAACTGGATTGCATCGACGGGAGGAGTTCAGGAAGTAGAGCGGAAACGGCTCAAAAACTTGTCTATTATTATTATTATTATTATTATTACGTAAAACAAAATTCTTAGTTTAAAAAAAAAAATATTTTGAGATCTGGCTTAACAGAAGGTGTCTTGATAATAGGAAAATGCAGTGAGTCAGTGGTTCCTGCGCCACATGTCTCCCGAGTGGAGCAGTGGTCTAAGGCACTGCTAGCTGTGCCACTAGAGATCCTGGTTCGAATCCAGGCTCTGTCGTAGCCGGCTGCGACCGGGAGACCCATGGGGCGGCGCACAATTGGCCCAGCGTCGTCCAGGGTAGGGAAGGGAATGGCCGGCAGGGATGTAGCTCAGTAGATAGAGCATGGCGTTTGCAACGCCTGGGTTGTGGGTTCGTTTCCCACAGGGGGTTTGAATTTTTTTTATTTTAATTAAAATAATAATATGTATGCACTAACTGTAAGTCGCTCTGGATAAGAGCGTCTGCTAAATGACTAAAAAATGTAAAAAAAAAAAAAAAATGTAATTGCTTTGGAGTAGTTAAAATAATGTTTATATTTTTCTATATGATCAATCCATAAATAATATAGACCTACATGGAACAGTTTCTCTTCTCTTCTTAATAATTATGTATAGTAAGTATTGGTGATTCAATAGCCTAGTTAATCATTACATGACTTTTAACACACTATCTATGTTTTGCTCAGTCTGGCAGTTACCCAGAACTATCAGATGCTCTCTCTTGTGGCTGCTGCTGATGACAACTGCATGTATGTTTTCATAATAATGATGTCTGCATAACATTTTGTCTTCATTTTGGCAGATTAACTCATGTTTATTTCTGAATATTAACTCAGGTTTTCGCCCAGCGGCAAATGAGTTGGAGCTGTGGCCGAAAAGTGTCCAATGGCCTCCACGCCCACCTATCTCCGTAGAACATCCTCTTTTGATTTCCACCTGCCATATTTTATCAACTGTGTTGTGATGTCATACATGCATGTTTAACCTTTCTAGTCGCATAGTATCCACAGACTGTAAGTTAAAGATACATATTTTTCGTAAGAGTATTATTATGTTGTTGATTGACTGACTATGGTTTTCCAAATCCCCAGCAGTTCTGATCAAAGAACCCTATAAAAGGTTTCTATATAGAACTTTTAGTGGTTCCATATATTAAGCAAGCGATATAACCCTTTTTGGTTTAAACAGGAGTGAAGAGTGTGTTGATTTGACGGTAATATTGTCAAAATTCCGCTTGTAACAACGATCAGAATTAGTAAAAACAATAAGGTTCTGCATGACAACATATTAGACAATAACTAAGAGTAGGATAAATGATTGTGTCATGCAAAACTTCTATAGATGTGTGTGTATGATGGTAAAGATGTGTGTGTGTGTGTGTGTGTGTGTGTGTGTGTGTGTGTGTGTGTGTGTGTGTGTGTGTGTGTGTGTGTGTGTGTGTGTGTGTGTGCTGGTGAGACATCCATATATCACAGTCAAATATACAGGATACAAACATTTCATTCCAGCTATATAGCGTTTTGCAAAACAAAAATTAATACGCAAAAATCGATTAATTAAAATCTTAGAACAACAATATTTGACAGACACATGAAGGTAAGCAATAATTTCAGATGCAAAATAACAAACGTGAAAAAATTGTGGATATAACGTTTTAGAAATAAACTCTTTATAAATTCTTAAACAACATTGTAATCTCACCTCTTAGCTTTGGTGTCATGTCCCCCAGAGAGACTCATTTTAGAGGCAGGGCCCCCCTCCTCTCTCTTCCCAGAGAGACTCATTTTAGAGGCAGGGCCCCCTTCCTCTCTCTCCCCAGAGAGACTCATTTTAGACCACTGACCCCTAAACAGAGATCCAACATGTTGGTTGTGGTGAACACAGTGACAACTCATTCTAGAATGTCAATTGTTCTATTTTATTCATTATCTCTTAGAAATCAAACATTTACTAACAGATACGTCCAAACAGTCAGGTGATTTAATGCAATCACATGAACATGTAGTCATGACTGATATTTTTCACATTTTCTCCATGTAGTGGAGCTATTAATAATAATAATAATAATATTAATAATCATAATCATAATAATAATACAATAATAATGGATCCAGTTTCAACATATCTCTAACTTTGAAGTATACAGTGGGGTCCCAAATTATTGACTCCCTTGATAAAGATGAGCAAAAATGACTGTATAAAATAAATCATTCCAATACTGAGCTATATTGGATGCTCAAAACAATGGTACATTAAATTATTTTATACTAATATGTTTGCTCAGAGAAAGAGATTTTGTTTAACAAGTAATACTTTTTTTCTCAAAAAGGTAGGGGTCAAAACTGACCCCCCCTTTCAATACCTCCCTTGCGAGGATAACGGCACTGAGCCTTTTTCTAAATTTTTTTATGAGTTGGAGAACACATTAGGAGTGATATTAGACCATTCCTCAATTTAGAATCTTTCCAAATGGTCAACTACAGGAAGGTAAAGGTACAACTAAACACACAATAAAGAAACAAATCTCCCTAATTGACAGGAGGCTTGATTCTTAGTCATTTATGCACCGGCCTCTTCCTGCTATCCCAATGTATACATTCTACCAACATCATACATAAATAATCCCTGGTAGGATCCTTACTACTATCCCAATGTATACATTCTACCAACATCATACATAAATAATCCCTGGTATGATCCTTACCTTGCAGCCTGAATTCAAAAACAGAACATGTCAAATCATCGAGATTTTCCTTTGTGCTGAGAAAGAAACCTTGGGAAAAGTTTATTCACCTCCCCAATGTCAACTGACTTTGTGTAATTTTTGTTACTGATTAATTTAACATCTGCTAAAGTCTAGTGACATTGACCCCATGTCAGAATAATCAGAAAACCAGTTGAACCTGTTTAGGAGAAAAGCCATGGGTTTACAACATGGCTGTGTAGCTACTGCTAGAGGTCTCATGGATGGAATGGCATTTTATATTTTTTTAATCATTTCATCATTAATAAACGGTTTTGTTATATTTCATTCTGTCATGTATATAAAGTGTAATATTGGGATGTAGACTCAAAATGTAATACATTTCTACTCTATATCTGACATGGTACAGGTGTCTTCTTTTTATTAAGCCCATAACCATGTGTGTGAGGTGTATACTTTTGTTTCAAAGTAGATTTGTTTAAGAATACCAAGAAACACTGTGTGGCCCTGATTTAGGCCACTGCAGGACAAGGTTAATCATTAAAAACAATACCGTATGAACAACTTGCAGTGTCCAGGTCCAGTGATTCAAGTCTGAGGTTCCATCCCAAATGGCACCCTATTCCCTCCATAGTGCACTACTTTAGACCAGGACCAATAGGGCTGTAGTAGTGCACTATATAGGGTGCCATTTGAGGAGGCAGACTGAGTGTTATCCAGTCTTCTCTCTCTCTCTCTCTCTCTCTCTCTCTGCCTGTGATGTCACAATGACGCAGTCAAGATTCATTCCAAAATACACCTGAACACCACAGCACATCCTCTCATGACAGACTCAATAGACTCCTGAACACCACAGCACATCCTCTCATGGCAGACTCAATAGACTCCTGAACACCACAGCACATCCTCTCATGGCAGACTCAATATACTCCTGAACACCACAGCACATCCTCTCATGACAGACTCAATAGACTCCTGAACACCACAGCACATCCTCTCATGGCAGACTCAATAGACTCCTGAACACCACAGCACATCCTCTCATGGCAGACTCAATAGACTCCTGAACACCACAGCACATCCTCTCATGGCAGACTCAATAGACTCCTGAACACCACAGCACATCCTCTCATGGCAGACTCAATAGACTCCTGAACACCACAGCACATCCTCTCATAACAGACTCAATAGACTCCTGAACACCACAGCACATCCTCTCATGGCAGACTCAATAGACTCCTGAACACCACAGCACATCCTCTCATGGCAGACTCAATAGACTCCTGAACACCACAGCACATCCTCTCATGACAGACTCAATAGACTCCTGAACACCACAGCACATCCTCTCATGACAGACTCAATAGACTCCTGAACACCACAGCACATCCTCTCATAACAGACTCAATAGACTCCTGAACACCACAGCACATCCTCTCATAACAGACTCAATAGACTCCTGAAACACCACAGCACATCCTCTCATGGCAGACTCAATAGACTCCTGAACACCACAGCACATCCTCTCATGGCAGACTCAATAGACTCCTGAACACCACAGCACATCCTCTCATAACAGACTCAATAGACTCCTGAACACCACAGCACATCCTCTCATGGCAGACTCAATAGACTCCTGAACACCACAGCACATCCTCTCATAACAGACTCAATAGACTCCTGAACACCACAGCACATCCTCTCATAACAGACTCAATAGACTCCTGAACACCACAGCACATCCTCTCATGGCAGACTCAATAGACTCCTGAACACCACAGCACATCCTCTCATGGCAGACTCAATAGACTCCTGAACACCACAGCACATCCTCTCATGGCAGACTCAATAGACTCCTGAACACCACAGCACATCCTCTCATGGCAGACTCAATAGACTCCTGAACACCACAGCACATCCTCTCATAACAGACTCAATAGACTCCTGAACACCACAGCACATCCTCTCATGACAGACTCAATAGACTCCTGAACACCACAGCACATCCTCTCATGGCAGACTCAATAGACTCCTGAACACCACAGCACATCCTCTCATGACAGACTCAATAGACTCCTGAACACCACAGCACATCCTCTCATGGCAGACTCAATAGACTCCTGAACACCACAGCACATCCTCTCATGGCAGACTCAATAGACTCCTGAACACCACAGCACATCCTCTCATGACAGACTCAATAGACTCCTGAACACCACAGCACATCCTCTCATGACAGACTCAATAGACTCCTGAACACCACAGCACATCTTCTCATGGCAGACTCAATAGACTCCTGAACACCACAGCACATCCTCTCATAACAGACTCAAAATACTCCTGAACACCACAGCACATCCTCTCATGGCAGACTCAATAGACTCCTGAACACCCAAAGCACATCTCTCATAACAGACTCAAAATACTCCTGAACACCACAGCACATCCTCTCATGACATACTCAATAGACTCCTGAACACCACAGCACATCCTCTCATAACAGACTCGTTCGTTTAGTTACCATGAACGTAAGAATGACAAACTAACAAAACAGTGTATTAGTCCCCCTCTAGTGGTGTAGGTGGTGATAATGTCTCCGGTTTTCTATCTCTCTCTCTCTCTTCGCTCCTCTCTGTCTCCCCCTCTACAGTCTCCACACTCCACTCTCTCTCACAAACATAGACTCTGACCTGTCCAATGAGCCAACCTGATTAAAGAATCCCACAGTACCCAAACACTCTCTCTCTCTCTCTCTCTCTCATTGGAAGTGTAGGCCTGCCAGGCTGTTAGGTTAATGGACTATGGAAACCTACTGAGAATCAGCCATACAGAATCTGCAACAAATTAACATTATTAAAATGTTTTAGTAAAACAAAACAAGAAAAGAAAACATTGAACACATTAAAATACATTAAACACATTTCCATGTATGTTGTTCTCTCTCTCGCTGTTTGCAGGACTAGAAATAGGGTTTAAATCAGGTCAATACAGCCAGAGAATGAATGATATATCCTCAAACCGTAGACTCATGTCCATCCACATGTTGGCTTAAACCTAACCCTAACCCTAACCCAACTCTATCCCTAACCCTAACCCAACTCTATCCCTAACCCTAACCCAACTCTATCCCTAACCCTAACCCAACCCTATCCCTAACCCTAACCCAACTCTATCCCTAACCCTAACCCAACTCTATCCCTAACCCTAACCCAACCCTATCCCTAACCCTAACCCAACTCTATCCCTAACCCTAACCCAACTCTATCCCTAACCCTAATCCAACTCTATCCCTAACCCTAACCCAACTCTATCCCTAACCCTAATCCAACTCTATCCCTAACCCTAACCCAACTCTATCCCTAACCCTAACTCTATCCCTAACCCTAACCCAACCCTATCCCTAACCCTAACCCAACTCTCTCCCTAACCCTAACCCAACTATATCCCTAACCCTAACCCAACTCTATCCCTAACCCTACCCAACCCTATCCCTATCCCTATCCCTATCCCTAACCCAACTCTATCCCTAACCCTAACCCAACTCTATCCCTAACCCTAACCCAACTCTATCCCTAACCCTAACCCAACTCTATACCTAATCCTAACCCAACTCTATCCCTAACCCTAACCCAACTCTATCCCTAACCCTAACCCAACTCAATCCCTAACCCTAACCCAACTCTATCCCTAACCCTAACCCAACCCTATCCCTATCCCTATCCCTAACCCTAACCCAACTCTATCCCTAACCCTAATCCAACTCTATCCCTAACCCTAACCCAACTCTATCCCTAACCCTAACCCAACTCTATACCTAATCCTAACCCAACTCTATCCCTAACCCTAACCCAACTCTATCCCTAACCCTAACCCAACTCAATCCCTAACCCTAACCCAACTCTATCCCTAACCCTAACCCAACTCTATCCCTAACCCTAACCCAACTCTATCCCTAACCCTAACCCAACTCTATCCCTAACCCTAACACAACCCTATCCCTAACCCTAACCCAACCCTATCCCTAACCCTAACCCAACTCTATCCCTAACCCTTGCTTCAACCCAACTCTATCCCTAACCCTAACCCAACTCTATCCCTAACCCTAACCCAACCCTATCCCTAACCCTAACCCAACTCTATCCCTAACCCTAACCCAACTCTATCCCTAACCCTAACCCAACTCTATCCCTAACCCTAACCCAACCCTATCCCTAACCCTAACCCAACTCTATCCCTAACCCTAACACAACTCTATCCCTAACCCTAACCCAACCCTAGCTCCAAGCAGCAGCACTGTGGAAAGGACTTATGCCAAGTTGTTTGGATGAATAGTGATCTGCATGATTTTTAACAAGCAACTCCACTCTACTACAAAAGTTAATATTGTCGTAGAAATATTTAATTAAATAATAGTTAACTCAAAAATATCTCTCAAGAAACCGTAGCTTGTGAATTCAAAGATATATTTTATTATTGCGCAACAAAGCCGAGGTGCTCCATGGAGCGTCTGTTTGCTTTGTCTATGAGCTCTCCTTTAATACAGACACAGGTGACAAAGGTGCATAGTTATGGTTATACATCCTACACTGTTGCTCCCATAAAATAAAAATAAATGTCTTTGGCCCCATTACACTAAAACATGTAGGCACAATGTTGTCCTCATCCATGTCATTTACAAGAACAAAATATTCAAACTGTTCTGTATATGAGCTCCACTGTTCAATACTTTTATCAAACTGTCCAATGTTTCCATTAATTCCAATAATTGTTAATTTCTCAATAAGCTCCTGATTGTCACTCACTTCAATATTGTCCTCAACCACAGCAATATTTTCCTCAGTCACGTGATCTTCATTCACTTCACTCACTGACGTTTCCTCCTAAATTCGCTCATTTAGCAGATTTAATTAAAAGGTTTGTCTTCACAGTTGAATAAATGTCCTTTGCTTTAATCACTGTATATTCCTCCTTTTTAATCACGTAGTTTTTTCCCACTCCGACGTCCGTCTCGAGTCCTTTTCTGACGTCCATGACGATGTTAACGCCAGTGGTGGAAAAAGTACCCAATTGTCATACTTGAGTAAAAGTAAAGATAACTTAATAGAAAATGACTCAACTAAAAGTGAAAGTCACCCAGTAAAATACTACTTGAGTAAAAGTCTAAAAGTATTTGGTTTTAAATATACTTAAGTTATCAAAAGTAATTGTAACTGCTAAAATATACTAAAGTATCAAAGTAAAAGTACAAGTATAAATCATTTCAATTTCCTTACATAAAGCAAAAAACCAGATGATTTTCTTGTTTTTAAAATGTACGTTCAGCCAGAGGCAAACTCCAACACTCAGACAATTTACAAACAAAGCATTTGTGTTTAGTGAGTCTGCCAGATCAGAGGCAGTAGGGATGTTCTCTCTTGATAAGTGCGTGAATTGGACCATTTCCTGTCCTGCTAAGCATTCAAAATGTAACGAGTACTTTTGGGTGTCAGGGAAAATGTATGGAGTAAAAAGTACATTATTTTCTTTAGGAATGTAGTGAAGTAAAAGTAAAAGTTGTCAAGAATATAAATAATAAAGTCAAGTACATATACCCCCCAAAAACTACTTAAGTAGTACTTTAAAGTATTTTTACTTAAGTACTTTACACCACTGGGTTAACTCTCTTTCTTAGCTAGCTCGACTATGCACTTGCCTCTGCTAGCAATACACTGTGCTAACATTAGCCTATTCTGGACCACAGAAAATAACAGTTTTAAACAGTTGTAAAAACCCACTTCTTCCAGACAGAATAGTTCCTGTAGATTCAGACTTACTCATCACCAATATTTTGTTATGTCTCGTGGGTTTCATAACCACGTCTGTATAACAATTCAATAAAGATGAGACAGGAGACAGGAATCAGTTCAACCATTTATCTGGAACGTGATCATCTCAACACATACAAACCCCCATGATGCTCTGCAGCACAACCCCAATATACAACAAATACATACATAAGTAAATGGACACGAAACAAAACTCATAGAGGAATTGAAATGTTCAGTTGTAGAAAGTAGGGCCATGGGATAGGGTCAGAAGGTCAATATGTTTGATAACTGGTTCCAGAGGTGACATAAACAAGCATAAGGTCCATTATAAACACAGTGAAGTAGAGGTGGGAGCTAAAAGCAGACATGGACAGTGAGACAGTGTGAGGAGGTCAGGGGTGAAACACTAGATCAGGACAGGTAGAAATGGCAGGGCTGGAATATAGACACAGAGACACATTCTGATCATGGCTCAGACCTGACCTGAGACACCCAAACAGAAGATGCCATAGCAAAGTCCTGTCCAGTAGGCTATATGGGATTTCCTTTCATCAAAATCCAACACATGGAAATGTGTCCAGTGTGTGTGTGTGTGTGTCCAGTGTGTGTGTGTGTGTGTGTGTGTGTCCAGTGTGTGTGTGTGTGTGTCCTGTGTGTGTTTGTCCAGTGTGTGTGTGTGTGTGTGTCCAGTGTGTGTGTCCAGTATGTGTGTTTGTTCAGTGTGTGAGTGTGTGTGCGTGTGTGTGTTTCCAGTGTGTGTGTGTATGTGTGTGTGTTCCAGTGTGTGTCTGTCAGTGTGTGTGTGTGTGTGTCCTGTGTGTGTGTGTCCAGTGTGTGTGTGTGTGTGTGTGTGTGTTTGTGTGTGTCCAGTGTGTGTGTGTGTCCAGTGTGTGTGTGTTTGTGTCCAGTTTTGTGTGTCCAGTGTGTGTGTGTGTCCAGTGTGTGTGTGTCCAGTGTGTCTGTGTGTGTGTGTGTCCAATGTGTGTGTCCTTGGTGTATGTGTGTGTGTGTGTCCTGTGTGTGTGTGTGTGTCCAGTGTGTGTGTGTGTGTGTGTCCAGTATGTGTGTGTGTCCAGTGTGTCCAGTGTGTGTTTGTGTCCAGTGTGGGTGTGTCCAGTGTGTGTGTGTGTCCATTGTGTGTTTGTCCAGTGTGTTTGTGTGTCCAGTGTGTGTGTGTGTGTCCAGTGTTTGTGTCCAGTGTGTGTGTGTGTGTATCCAGTGTGTGTGTGTGCAGTGTGCGTGTGTGTGTCCAGTGTGTGTGTGTGTCATGCGTGTGTGTGTGTTCAGTGTGTGTGTGCCCAGTTTGTGTGTTTCAGTGTGTGTGTGTCCAGTGTGTGTGTTCAGTGTGTGTGTGTGTTCAGTGTGTGTCCAGTGTGTGTGTGTTTGTGTGTTCAGTGTGTGTGTGTGTGTGTTCAGTGTGTGTGTGTTCAGTGTGTGTGTGTGTGTGTGTGTGTGTGTGTGTTTTCAGTGTGTGTGTTCAGTGTGTGTGTGTGTCAGTGTGTGTTCAGTGTGTGTGTGTGTCCAATGTGTATGTATGTGTGTGTCCAGTGTGTGTGTGTGTGTGTGTGAATCCAGTGTGTGTGTCCTGTGTGTGTGTTCAATGTGTGTGTGTCCAGTATGTGTGTGTGTTCAGTGTGTGTGTGTTCAGTGTGTGAGTGTGTGTGCGTGTGTGTGTTTCCAGTGTGTGTGTGTATGTGTGTGTGTGTGTGTGTCCAGTGTGTGTCTGTCCAGTGTGTGTGTGTGTGTGTGTGTCCTGTGTGTGTGTGTCCAGTGTGTGTGTGTGTGTGTGTGTGTGTGTGTGTTGTGTGTGTGTGTGTGTGTGTCCAGTGGTGTGTGTGTGTGTCCAGTGTGTGTGTGTGTCCCAGTGTGTGTGTGTGTGTTTGTGTGTGTGTGTGTGTGTGTGTGTGTGTGTGTGTGTGTCCAGTGTGTGTGTGTGTCCAGTGTGTGTGTGTGTCCAGTGTGTGTGTGTGTGTGTGTCCAGTGTGTGTGTGTGTCCTTGGTGTGTGTGTGTGTCCTGTGTGTGTGTGTGTGTGTCCAGTGTGTGTGTGTGTGTCCAGTGTGTGTGTGTGTGTCCAGTGTGTGTGTGTGTGTCCAGTGTGGGTGTGTGTCCAGTGTGTGTGTGTGTATCCAGTGTGTGTGTGTGCAGTGTGTATGTGTGTGTCCTGTGTGTGTTTGTCCAGTGTGTGTGTGTGTGTGTGTGTGTGTGTGTGTGTGTCCAGTGTGTGTGTGTGTGTGTCCAGTGTGTGTGTGTGTATCCAGTGTGTGTGTGTGTGCAGTGTGCGTGTGTGTGTCCAGTATGTGTGTGTGTGTACAGTGTGTGTGTTCAGTGTGTGTGTGTGTCCAGTGTGTATGTATGTGTGTGTCCAGTGTGTGTGTGTCCAATGTGTATGTATATGTGTGTCCAGTGTGTGTGTGTGTGAATCCAGTGCGTGTATGTGTGTGTGTGTCCAGTGTGTGTGTGTGGATGCGTGTCCAGTGTGTGTGTTCAGTGTGTGTGTGTGTGTGTTTTCAGTGTGTGTGTGTGTGTGTGTGTGTGTCCATTGTGTGTGTGTGTGTGTGTGTTTGTGTCCAGTGTGTGTGTGTGTGTGTTTGTGTGTGTCCAGTGTGTGTGTCCTGTGTGTGTGTGTTTGTGTGTCCAGTGTGTGTGTGTGTGTGTGTGTGTGTGTGTGTGTGTGTGTCCAGTGTGTGTGTGTGTGTGTGTGTGTCCAGTGTGTGTGTGTGTCCAGTGTGTGTGTGTGTGTCCAGTGTGTGTGTCCTTTTGTGTGTGTGTGTGTGTCCAGTGTGTGTGTGTGTGTGTCCAGTGTGTGTGTGTCCTGTGTGTGTGTCCAGTGTGTGTGTGTTTGTGTCCAGTGTGTGTGTGTGTCCAGTGTGTGTGTGTGTGTGTGTCCAGTGTTTGTGTGTCCAGTGTGTGTGTCCTTTGTGTGTGTGTGTCCTGTGTGTGTGTGTGTGTGTGTGTGTGTGTGTGTGTGTGTGTGTGTGTGTGTCCAGTGTGTGTGTACTTTGTGTGTGTGTGTGTCCTGTGTGTGTGTGCCCAGTGTGTGTGTGTGTGTGTCCAGTGTGTGTGTGTTTGTGTCCAGTGTGTGTGTGTGTGTGTGTCCAGCGTGTGTGTGTGTGTGTGTATCCAGTGTGTGTGTCCAGTGTGTGTGTGTGTCCAGTTTGTGTGTGTGTGTGTCATGTGTGTGTGTGTCCAATGTGTGTGTGTGTGTGTATCCAGTGTGTGTGTGTGTGTGTGTGTGTGTGTGTGTGTCCAGCGTGTGTGTGTGTGTGTGTGTGTTCAGTGTGTGTGTGTGTATGTGTGTGTGTGTGTGTCCAGTGTGTGTGTGTTCAGTGTGTGTATCCAGTGTGCGTGTGTGTGTGTCCAGTGTGTGTGTGTGTGTGTGTCCAGTGTGTGTGTGTTCAGTGTGTGTATCCAGTGTGCGTGTGTGTGTCCAGTGTGTGTGTGTGTGTCCAGTGTGTGTGTGTGTGTCCAGTGTGTGTGTGTGTGTGTGTTTTGTGTGTGTATCCAGTGTGTGTGTGTCCAGTGTGTGTGTGTCCAGTGTGTGTTTGTATCCAGTGTGTGTCCAGTGTGTGTGTGTGTATACAGTGTGTGTGTGTGTGTATGTGTCAGTGTTACCATGGTTATTATTTACAGGGACACTAAGGAGTCAACATACAAAACATGAAACCCTGGATAGAGGGGCTCAGTGAATGTGGAGTGGAATGTGTTCAGGTGGGTCAGTGTGTCAGAGGAGACTCTGTAGAAGGACAGAGTGCCGGCTGGCCAGTCCAGATACACTCCTACTCTGTGGGAGCTGGAGGAGGGGACGTCTATGGTAGTGGACTTATTATTGTGCCTGGCATAGTAACTGTTGTCAGAGCAGAACAGACTCCAGGACTTGTCATTCCATCCAATCCCACAGTCATCACCCCCTCCTCTCCTGCTGATTCCTTTATATGCCACTCCTATATCAGCCCCTCACCCACTCCACTCTACCTCCCAGTAACAGCGCCCAGTCAGACCCTCTCTACACAGCACCTGTCTCCAGAACTCAAATCTCTCTGGGTGATCAGGATACGGCTGCTCCTCTGTCCTCCATGTCACCTTTCTGTTCTCCTCAGACAGAGAGAGGAATCTGTTTACTGTGTTTAGGTCCAGTGTGAGATCACAGACATCTGATGGATGAAACCAGACACAATATTAGAAATCATCACCATTCACATTAGAATGTTAACTCACTTTTCACTAATTCATTTAATGTAGATGTTTCTAGGTATCAAAGGAGAAGTTATGGTAACTTGAGACTTGTTGAATGATCATATGTTATACTGTATGGTATATAAAACACACTTATTCCCATTAATTACACACACACACACATCCTGAACACACACACACACACTTACACTGAACACACACACACACACACACACACACACTGGACACACACACACATCCTGAACACACACAGGAACGCGCCACACACACACACACATTGTCAAAGCAACTCTTTGTAAACTTTGGTGTCCCTGATTTGTGCTTCTGTAGAACTACAGCTGATATTTAATATGACCAAGTAAGTAATGATGGTGGTCTTTGACTTTGACTTCACTTGAATTAAGACTTATTCTTAGTCATATTCTTCACAGCAGTCAACACTCACATTTTCTAAGTCCAGGTTTCATTGTGTTCTCTCCACCATGTTCCACACTGTAGCGGTAAGCAGAAGAACAGACAGTCATTGAGTGATACACCTGAACTCACACACACACACACTCACACACACACACACACACACACACACACACACACACACACACACACACACACACACACACACACACACACACACACACACACACACACAGTCTTTATATAACTTAGTCCAAGTGGTGGTCAGAATGTTTGTCTTAACTAGCCTGATAACTCCAACATGTCTGATATGAACATTGACATAAACCCTCTACATACTGAGTTTCTCCAGTCTGCAGTGTGGATCCTCCAGTCCAGCAGAGAGCAGTCTGACTCCTGAGTCTCCTGGGTGATTGTAGCTCAGGTCCAGCTCTCTCAGGTGTGAGGGGTTTGACTTCAGAGCTGAGACCAGAGAAGCACAGCCTTCCTCTGTGACTAGACAGCCTGACAGCCTGGAAAAGAGTCAAATCATATTAAAACCACACTGCTATTCTTTGGTGGTGAAAATAGTGGCAGTATATATTTTCTACATATTAAGATATATCAGTGTCCTGAAACCTGCCATATCTATTCATGAACGAATGTATCATTATTAGAAATGACAAATTATCAAAAGTATTTGCTTGTAGATAGAAAAAATGCATATGACAAATATTTGAGTAGACTGACCAGAGCAGTTTAAAAAGCAGTATCAGTCAAAAGACAGACAGTGAGGTATCAGATTTAGATTGTATTGAGAATACAGTCCACACCATATATATTTTGACATTGAAGATAACATTTTAAATGTGGCTCTATACTCCAGCATTTTGGATTTGAGATCAAATGTTTCACATGAGGTGACAGTATATAATGTCACCTTTTATTTGAGGGTATTTTCATACATATCTGTTTCACCGTTTAGAAATGAAAGCACTTTATGTATCTAGTCCCCCCATTTGACGAAGTCATAAGTATTTTGACCAATTCACTTATAGTGTATTAAAGTAGTCAAAAGTTGAGTATTTGGTCCCAAACTCGTTGGTTGCATTTGCAGTTTGTTTTGGTTGTGTTTTGGGTTATGTTTTGCCCAATAGTAACTGAATGGTGGATGATCACTGGAGTAATTTTCTGTCTAAGTGAGTAGATAACATGTTTCTAAACACTACTAGATTAATCCTGATGATGCCATGATTAAGAAAAATCATGAATGAATCATGAATAATAATGAGTGAGAAAGTTACAGAGGCTACAACAAAACATGCTAACCTCTCACCATTACCAATAACAGAGGTGGTATGATCCTTGTTCCTCTGTAACTTTCTCATTCATCATCATTCACGATTTACTCATGATTATTCATAATCATGGTAGCATCCACATGAATGTAGAAGTGTTCAGAAACATCTTCTATTCTTACTGACAATACAAGTGAAGTGACTCCAAAATGACAGGACATTATTCACCATTCAGTTTCTATTAGGAAAAACATCATCCAAAACACAACCAAAACAAACTGCAAATGTATTCAACAAGTTTGTAGAATCACAAGCTTGATATAATCACTGCAGGTAAGGAATATGGGACCAAATACTAAACGTATGACTACTTTAATACAATATAAGTGAATATGTCCAAATTATTAAGACTTTTTCAAATGGAAGAACTAGACACATAAAGTGCTTTCATATCTAAACAGTAACACAGATATGTATGAATACCCTCAAATAAAAGGTGACATTCTGTACTGTCGCCTAATATGAAACATTATATCTCAAATCCAAAATGCTGGAGCATAGCACCAAATGTAAAACTGTAAGCTTCACTGTCCAAACACATATGGTGTGGACTATGTGTGCCTGGTAAACACATGTGGATCTGGTGAACAGTTATCACTTGTTGACCAACTACAGGAATACTGACCTCAGAGTCTCCAGTTTACAGTGGGGATTCCCCAGTCCAGCAGAGAGCAGCTTCACTCCTGAATCCTTCAGGTCATTGTTACTCAGATCCAGCTCTCTCAGGTGTGAGGGGTTTGACTTCAGAGCTGAGACCAGAGAAGCACAGCCTTTCTCTGTGAGTCCACAGCCTGACAGCCTGACAAAGAGATCATCATGATTTCACAAACACACTGTTAATTTAACACCAGTAGTGTAGAAGGCCAATGGCAGATGCATTTGGTTTATTCTCTTAAACAACATATAGATTCATCTTCTGTCTCCTAGAATTGTATGGTCATATTGTTATACTAATGTGAACATCAATGCATTGATTCAATATGTTTTTCAATAATACATATATTTCTCTAAACTGAATATTTCTTCCTGATGATTAGTATTTTAAATGTCATTTTATGTACTCACAGAGCAGCTCTGGAGACTTTGACCACTGGCAGCAGCCTCAGAAGACCTTCCTCTGATCTGGAGTATTTCTTCAGGTCAAACACATCCAGCTCCTTTTCTGAAGTCAGCAACACAAAGACCAGAGCTGACCACTGTGCAGGTGACAGTTCTTCTTCTGAGAGACTTCCTGAGCTCAGGTAGCTTTGGATCTCCTCCACTAGAGAATGGTCATTCAGTTCATTCAGACAGTGGAACAGATTGATGCACCTCTCTGGAGAGGGATTCTGCCTGATCTTCTCCTTGATGTACTTGACTGTTTCTTCATGGCTCTGTGAGCTGCTTCTTGTCTTTGTCAGTAGACCTCGTAAGTACTTCTGATTGGACTCCAGTGAGAGGCCCAGAAGGAAGCGGAGGAAAAGGTCCAGGTTTCCCGTCTCACTTTGTAAGGCTTTATCCACAGCACTCTTGTAGACAGTAACTTCAGTAACTTGCGGATCGGCCATTAGATTCTCATTGTTGTTGATGAATGAGAGGAACACATATACAGCAGCCAGAAACTCCTGAATGCTCAGATGCACGAAGCAGTACACCTTGTCCTGGTACAGCCCACGTTCCTCTTTAAAGATCTGTGTGCACAATCCTGAGTACACTGAGGCTTCATTGACATCAATGCCAGCCTCTTTCAGGTCTTCTTCATAGAAAATCAGATTGCCATTCACAAGCTGTTGAAAAGCCAGTTTTCCCAGTGACAGAATGCTCTCTTTATTCCAGTGTGGACCTGTCTCTTCTTTCCCAAGATACTTTTCATTCTTCTGTTTGGTATGAAACATCACAAGGTGTGAGTACATCTCAGTCAGAGTCTTTGGCATCTCTTCTCTCTTGTCTGTACTCAACATGTTTTCAAGGACTGTTGCAGAAATCCAACAGAAGACTGGAATGTGGCACATGATGTGGAGGCTCCTTGATGTCTTTATGTGTGAGATGATTCTGCTGGCCAGGTCCTCATCACTGAATCTCTTCCTGAAGTACTCCTCCTTCTGTGGGTCATTGAACCCTCGTACCTCTGTCACCTGGTCAACACACCCTGAACGGATCTTATTGGCTGCTGCAGGTCGGGTAGTTATCCAGAGGAGAGCAGAGGGAAGCAGATTTCCCTTGATGAGATTTGTCAGCAGAACATCCACTGAGGTTGACTCTGTGACGTCAAAACAAATCTTGTTCTTCTGGAAGTCTAAGGGCAGTCGGCACTCATCCAGACCATCAAAGATGAACAGAACTTTGTACTTGTCGTAGTTGGAGATCCTTGATTCTTTGGTTTCGATTGAGAAGTGATTGAGAAGTTCAATCAACGTGTGTTTTTCACCTTTCATCAAATTCAGCTCCCGAAAAGGGAATGAAAATACAAATTGGACATCCTGATTTGCTTTTTCCTTCAGCCAGTCCAGAATTAACTTCTGCACAGAGACTGTTTTTCCGATGCCAGCGACTCCCTTTGTCAGCACAGTTCTGATACGTTTGTCTTGTCCAGTTAAGGGTTTGAAGATGTCTTTACATTTGATTGCAGTCTCTGGTCTTGCTTGTTTCCTGGTTGTTGTCTCAATCTGTCTCAGCTCATGTTCATTATTGACCTCTCCTGTTCCACCCTCTGTGATGTAGAGCTCTGTGTAGATCTTATTGAGAAGTGTTGGGTTTCCTTGTTTAGCGATCCCCTCAAATACACATTGAAACTTCTTCTTTAGATTAGATTTGAGTTCACGTTGAAGAATCACAGCACGCTCATCTGAATCTAGAAATAACACAGAGGATATTAATATTACATCTGTTTTAATGCCTACAGTATTGTAAGACTGTCTTATAAAGTTTAAATTATAATCATTTATTCTCTTAACTGTCTGTATAAATCTGTAAATGTTTTCATAATGCATTACACACTGGTGTGACTGATTATATTATTATTGGTATTATTGATGGCATTAATAATGTTTCTCTCTCTCTCTCTCTCCTCTGTCTCTCCTCTTCTCTCTGTCTAAATTAATCACCACAACACATCCCTGCTGCTACTTGATGAGGTCACTAGGTGTTGTGTTAAGGCTGCTACAATATCACTGAGTTACACAGCTACTTTAGCTGTACTTTAGCTACAGCTTTTAAATGTTCTAAAACAGCATTCAACATGAGGCAGACAGCTCTTACTTTTCTCCAGTGTGTCAGCAAGCTCCTTCTGGTTCATTTTCCTCAGGACGTGCAGTGTGATCTTCAGAGCCCCCTCTCTGGCACTGCTCTCCTGCTTCTCATCTTCAGCATCCACCACTTCCTTATCCTGCTTCTGACTCTCAAAGCCTTCTGGGAGTTCTGGACTAAGAATCCTCTTGAACATCTTCAGCTCGTTCTTCACAAATGTCATAATATTCTCTTCAAGCAACTGAAATAAATCAAGTAAATCAGTTAAGCAAGAGACTAAATGCTTTCTCATTAACATATTAATGAATGATTGACAGATCAACTTTACTTGAGGTAAACAAAAACAAATGTACATAACAGGACCACATACACTGAATATGGAGGCAGGTCTGTTTGATGACTCTGGGAAGACTGACCACTGAGAATCTCTGACTCTGATCTCTCCTGTTGGTTTCTGGGACAAAACATGAGATTACATCTCCTCATCCAGGGAGTGCACACACACACACACACACACACACACACACCACACACACACACACACACACACCACACACACACACACACACACACACCACACACACACACACACACACACACACACACCACACACACACACACACACACACACACACACACACACACACACACACACACACACACACACACACACAATGGGAGAGGAGAAATGACTAGAGACAGTGTTGTTTAACTCACTGACCATGACCCATGAGTTCTTCTTACCTTTGTTCACTAGAAAGTCTCCCTCTCTAAACAGTATAGGTTGACCCATAGACCGGTCAGGAAGTTCCATAGACTTGTCACTCTTCATGGACACACAGCTGGGTACAGGGGAGGCTGGTCTCTCCTTCTTGATTGGACTTCAACACAACAGAGACAAACATTACATCTCTCATCTACTCTGAGCTCAGATGGGGAAACATATGAAGAGTTTCATTCTAAAACGCAATTTTCAGAAATGTTGCTAAATTAGCTTATATTCTTTAAAGAAATTATGAAAGAGATTGGTGTGTTTTTTCACTATCTAATCATGGCATGGGGTTGTTCAATGACAGACATGTATTTGTTTAAAATCTATCACTTGATGGTTTCATTTCAGAGACAAATAATGTGTTTCTTTTGTAAAATGCTATATATCTGCCTCACTCTCAGAGAAATCAGAAGTATTGGTAGTTTTACACAGTAAATAAATGTAACAAATAACCACATTTGTAATATAGTACTGTACACATGTACAACATTCAATACAGTAATATGAGATCTGTATGTAAAACATTTACATTTTACATTTTAGTCATTTAGCAGATGTTCTTATCCAGGACTGGTTTCCCAAAAGCATCTTAAGGCTAAGTTCATTGTTAGAATCTTCCTATTAGCATCATAGATGCTTTTTTGCCCTTCCGCATGACTTTATACACAGAAGATCTCCACTAAACATAGAATCACATGGTTTATCCGTGTCTTTGTGACCGCAGATAAATTCAGAACAAAGTTGAGTACAAATACAAAGTTGCCAATGTCTTTGCAATTGATTCAAACAAGGGACGTATACAAATTTGTTTCAAATGAACACCAAGATGACTGCATTAAAATATAAACAGTAGGCTATAGGCCTATTTCAATCAAATTGAAATACATTTAATGTTCAATCAATTGAGTTCTATTTTACTACTTGTAGGCTACGGTCTGTAATTTGTCTCAATATATTTCATGATGTGTAGCCTAACATGTGCCCAATGATGTGCCAAATCTGTGATTTAGAATTAGCAGCCTCAATATTTGCAGCCGTAGGTGGTAATATCTCTCTAGGAGCTAATCTGTCATCAGTATCGTGAACTAATTATATGGAAAAATTTGAATGGGGAAAACTGATCTGAGAGCAGCGGTCCCCTTCTTTCGATCCTATCAGTATCGATACATGCTCCACCGGACGTGATACCTTGTCATGCTGCTGATCCAGTTTCTACTGGTCTGCCTGCGGCTATGGCACTCTGACCTGTTCACCGGACATGCGACCTTGTCCCGAACCTGCTGTTTCGACCCTCTCTCTCTCTCTCTCCCTCTCCTTCTCTCTCTCTACAACACCTGCTGTCTTGACCTCTGAATGCTCGGCTATGAAAAGCCAACTGACATTTACTCCTGAGGTGCTGACGTGTTGCACCCTCTATAACCACAGTGATTATTATTTGACCCTGCTGGTCATCTATGAACATTTGAAAATCTTGAAGAACGATCTGGCCTTAATGGCCATATCCTCTTATAATCTCCCCCAGCACAGCCAGAAGAGGACTGGCCACCCCTCAGAGCCTGGTTCCTCTCTAGGTTTCTTCCTAGGTTCCTGCCTTTCTAGGGAGTTTTTCCTAGCCACCGTGCTTCTACATCTGCATTGCTTGCTCTTTGGGGTTTTAGACTGGGTTTCTATATAAGCACTTCATGACAACTGCTGATGTAAAAAATGTCTTCTGGGAATACATATGAAGCAGACCAGGCCAGGGTTTGGGGATTGAGAAGTCAATGAGAGGTAAAAATGACTTCCTTAGTTGTTAATTTTGAAAATGTTCTGTCTTAAGTAGTTTAACAAACTGACACATTTTCTTGTTAGTCAAAAACAACTTTATATGGAAGGAGTGCCTTTGATTTGACGGCCTGCAGTTCAACACAAGACGACCATTAGACCCAATGACTTATTTCTGCGCATGAGCTTCAAATCAAATCAAATTGTATTTCTCACATGCGCCGAATACAACAGTGGTACACTTTACAGTGAAATGCTTACTTGCGAGCCCTAACAAAATAACAGTAATGAGTAAAGGAGTACCGAGTCAATGTGCAGGGGTACCAGGTAGTTGAGGTAATATGTAGGTAGGGGTGAAAGTGACTAGGCAATCAGGATAGAGATTACATCTCCTTATCCAGGGAGTGCACACACACTCACTGACACACACACACACACACACACACACACACACACACACACACACACACACACACACACACTCACTGACACACACACACACACACTCACACACACACACACACACACACACGCGCACACACACTCACACACAGCGAATGTTGTGTTTGTTTAATATTGTTTTAGGACTATGAAAATGGAAAAAAGGATTAGCCTATGGATTATGAAAACAACAAAAATAAATTGTTAACATATAGACTAATATGTTATTAAATGGTGTTCTTACACTGGTACAGTCATGCCCTATGAGAAATGTACAACTGCGCATGTGCGAAAATAAAGTAAGGGCATTCTGGTTAAAACACCAACGATGAACATGTGTGTTTATTCCTCCGTTAAGTAAGCCGGTATTCCTGTCCTGAAGATGACAGCACCAACAGAAATGGGAAAATGGGAGAGGATAAATGACTAGAGACAGTGTTGTTTAACTCACTGACCATGACCCATGAGTTCTTCTTACCTTTGTTCACTAGAAAAGTATCCCTCTCTAAAGGATATAGGAAAGTCCATAGACCAGTCACTCTTCATGGACACACAGCTGGGTACAGGGGAGGCTGGTCTCTCCTGCTTGATTGGACTTCAACACAACAGAGACAAGCATTACATCTCTCATCTACTCTGAGCTCAGATGGAGAAACAAGAGTTTCATTCCAAAACGCTATATATCCATTTTCAGAAATGTTCGTAAATTAGCTTTTACTGTTTAAATAAATTATGAAAGAGATTGGTGTGATTTTTCAGTAGCTAATCATGGCATGGTTGGTTGTGAATGACAGACATGTGATTATTTAAAATCTATCACTTGATGGTTTCATTTCAGAGAGACAAATAATCATGTTTTTTGCAAATGCTATATATCAGCCTCACTCTCAGAGAAATAAATAGTGCTGCTAGGTTTTACACAGTCAAACAATTTGATTCGGTCTTATGTAGCAAAATTTGAAATGGTGTTTTTTACATTGGATAAAAGTAGAGACTCAGCTAGAAAAAGGTATATCATACACTACAGTTGAGGAACAATGGGAAAGTAATTCTGCTTTGAAAGATGATAAACTTGTAACCTCACTTTTAAGAAAATGGCCTTTGAATGTTTTGGTTCACCTACTGGAGAGCTCTTCTTTATCTACAGTGGTGTTAATTTGGCAGATAATGTCACCCATCTAAATAAATAGTTATATATATAAATAAACTAAATGTATGGTGTTTTTGGTTTATGTCAGTTTAATTGTTTGTTATGCTATAAATGGTTATTTTATGGTTGTAAGTGGTAAAATGAACTAGAAAATGTCATATTTTGCAATTCTGAGTAATTACTACTTTAGTAAGGATATACTTTATTCAGTACTACTGCAGTTACTAAATAATTCCAATAGATGGCAGCATAAGACCATGAATGACATTTCAGAAGGTTAGTTTAGTTTTCTCCCTGGATACACCACCCCTCCCCCTCACAGGAAAACTTCTGCACACGCTTTTTACTGTCCCTTTCCACACTGCTAACGCAAGAGGAACGACTGAAAAAGCATTTAACAGATTACTGTGAAATAATATAATGATGATTCATGTTTATTATTAGCTGTTTTTATGCTCATGTTTTGAAATTATACTTCATTACTATAACAATTATCAATAAGCCTGAACATTAATTTAGTCGACCTCTGGTCGAGAAAAACGTATTTTACTAGTACATTCATTGTCAGATTCATCAACCAGCAGCGAGCACTCTGCCTTCTAGCACAAGTGAGGGGCATGTTGAGGTACATTTGCTAACCGCGAGGGTTGCATTATCGTGGGAAAACTACCCGCCCTCCAAGACACATACAGCACCCGATGTCACAGGAAGGCCAAAAATATCATCAAGGACATCAACCACCCGAGCCACTGCCTTTTCACCCCGCTATCATCCAGAAGGCGAGGTCAGTACAGGTGCATCAAAGCTGGGACCGAGAGACTGAAAAACTGCTTCTATCTCAAGGCCATCAGACTGTTAAATATCCATCACTAGCACATTAGAGGCTGCTGCTGCCTATTGAAATCACTGGCCACTTTAAGAAATGGAACACTAGTCACTTTAATAATGTTTACATATCTTGCACTACTCATCTCATATGTATATACTGTATTCTATAATATTCTACTGTGTCTTAGTCCATGCCGCTCTGTCATTGCTTGTACATGTATATATTCTTAAATTCCATTCCTTACTAGATTTGTGTGTATTGGGTACAGTGAGGGAAAAAAGTATTTGATCCCCTGCTGATTTTGTACGTTTGCCCACTGACAAAGAAATTATCAGTCTATAATTTTAATGGTAGGTTTATTTGAACAGTGAGAGACAGAATAATAACAAAAAAGTCCCAGAAAAAATGCATGTCAAAAATGTGTTATAAATTGATTTACATTTTAATGAGGAAATAAGTATTTGACCCCCTCTCAATCAGAAAGATTTCTGGCTCCCAGGTGTCTTTTATACAGGTAACGAGCTGAGATTAGGAGCACACTCTTAAAGGGAGTGCTCATAATCTCAGCTTGTTACCTGTATAAAAGACAACTGTCCACAGAAGCAATCAATCAATCAGATTCCAAGCTCTCCACCATGGCCAAGACCAAAGAGCTCTCCAAGGATGTCAGGGACAAGATTGTAGACCTACACAAGGCTGGAATGGGCTACAAGACCATCGCCAAGCAGCTTGGTGAGAAAGGTGACAACAGTTGGTGCGATTATTCGCAATGGAAGAAACACAAAATAACTGTCAATCTCCCTCGGCCTGGGGCTCCATGCAAGATCTCCTCGTAGAGTTGCAATGATCATGAGAACGGTGAGGAATCAGCCCAGAACTACACGGGAGGATCTTGTCAATGATCTCAAGGCAGCTGGGACCATAGTCACCTAGAAAAACAATTGGTAACACACTACGCCGTGAAGGACTGAAATCCTGCAGCGCCCGCAAGGTCCCCCTGCTCAAGAAAGCACATATTCAGGCCCGTCTGAAGTTTGCCAATGAACATCTGAATGATTCAGAGGAGAACTGGGGTGAAAGTGTTGTGGTCAGATGAGACCAAAATGGAGCTCTTTGGCATCAACTCAACTCGCCGTGTTTGGAGGAGGAGGAATGCTGCCTATGACCCCAAGAACACCATCCCCACCGTCAAACATGGAGGTGGAAACATTATGCTTTTGGGGTGTTTTTTCTGCTAAGGGGGACAGGACAACTTCACCGCATCAAAGGGACGATGGACGGCGCCATGTGTACCGTCAAATCTTGGGTGAGATCCTCCTTCCCTCAGCCAGGACATTGAAAATGGGTCGTGGATGGGTATTCCAGCATGACAATGACCCAAAACACACGGCCAAGGCAACAAAGGAGTGGCTCAAGAAAGAAGCACATTAAGGTCCTGGAGTGGTCTAGCCAGTCTCCAGACCTTAATCCCATAGAAAATCTGTGGAGGGAGCTGAAGGTTCGAGTTCCCATACGTCAGGCTCAAAACCTTAATGACTTGGAGAAGATCTGCAAAGAGGAGTGGGACAAAATCCCTCCTGAGATGTGTGCAACTTGGTGGCCAACTATAAGAAACATCTGACCTCTGTGATTGCCAACAAGGGTTTTGCCACCAAGTATTAAGTCATGTTTTGCAGAGGGGTCAAATACTTATTTCCCTCAGTAAAATGCAAATCAATTTATAAATGTTTTGACATGCGTTTTTCTAGATTTTGTTGTTGTTATTCTGTCTCTCACTGTTCAAATAAACCTACCATTAAAATTATAGACTGATCATTTCTTTGTCAGTGGGCAAACTTACAAAATCAGCAGGGGATCAAATACTTTTTTCCCTCACTGTATATGTTGTGAAATTGTTAGATATTACTTGATAGATATTACTGCACTGTCGGAGCTAGAAGCACAAGCATTTCGCTACACCCGCTATAACATCTGCTAAACACGTGTATGTGACAAATAACATTTGATTTGATTTGATGTAATTTATTGGCGGGCTGGAAGATGCACTCTTGTCTTTTCTATTCCGAGGTTATTTACTCCTAATGTCAGATATTAAGATCATTTTTTATAATACATGTATACTAGGGTTGAAGTTACCGCATCTGACTAGTGATTACATTTACATTTACATTTTAGTCATTTAGCAGACGCTCTTAACCAGAGCGACTTACAGGAGCAATTAGGGTTAAGTGCCTTGCTCAAGGGCATATTAACGTCATTTAGCAGACGCTCTTAGCCAGAGCGACTCACAAATTGGTGCGTTCACCCTATAGCCAGTGGGATAACCACTTTACAATTTGGGGGGGGGGGGGGGGGGGGGGGGGGGGTTAGAAGGAATACTTTAGCCTATCCAGGTATTCCTTAAAGAGGTGGGGTTTCAAATGTCTCCGGAAGGTGGTGAGTGACTCCGCTGTCCTGGCGTCGTGAGGGAGCTTGTTCCACCATTGGGGTGCCAGAGCAGCGAACAGTTTTGACTGGGCTGAGGGGAGCTGTGCTTCCGCAGAGGAAGGGGAGCCAGCAGGCCAGAGGTGGATGAACGCAATGTCCTCGTTTGGGTGTAGGGACTGATCAGAGCCTGAAGGTACAGGGGTGCCGTTTCCCTCACTGCTCCAAAGGCAAGCACCATGGTCTTGTAGCGGATGCGAGCTTCAATTGGAAGCCAGTGGAGTGTGCGGAGGAGACGGGGGGGGTGACGTGAGAGAACTTGGGAAGGTTGAACACCAGACGGGCTGCGGCATTCTGGATGAGTTGTAGGGGTTTAATGGCACAGGCAGGGAGCCCAGCCAAACAGCGAGTTGCAGTAGTCCAGACGGGAGATGACAAGTGCCTGGACCAGGACCTGCGCCGCTTCCTGTGTAAGGCAGGGTCGCACTCTCCGAATGTTGTAGAGCATGAACCTGCAGGAGCGGGTCACCGCCTTGATGTTGGCGGAGAACGACAGGGTGTGTTGTCCAGGGTCACGCCTAGGCTCTTCGCACTCTGGGAGGAGGACACAGCGGAGTTGTCTACCGTGATGGCGAGATCATGGAACGGGCAGTCCTTCCCGGGGAGGAAGAGCAGCTCCGTCTTGCCAGGGTTCAGCTTGAGGTGGTGATCCGTCATCCATACTGATATGTCTGCCAGACATGCAGAGATGCGATTCGCCACCTGGTGATCAGAAGGGGAAAGGAGAAGATTAGTTGTGTATCGTCAGCGTAGCAATGATAGGAAAGGCCATGTGAGGATATGACAGAGCCAAGTGACTTGGTGTATAGGGAGAAAAGGAGAGGGCCCAAAACCGATCCCTGGGGGACACCAGTGGTGAGAGCACGTGGTGCGGAGGACAGCTTCCCGCCACGCCACTTGGTAGGAGCGACCGGTCAGGTAGGACGCAATCCAGGAGTGAGCCGCGCGCGGAGATGCCCATTTCGGAGAGGGTGGAGAGGAGGATCTGATGGTTCACAGTATCAAAGGCAGCAGACAGATCTAGAAGGACAAGAGCAGAGGAGAGAGAGTTAGCTTTAGCAGTGCGGAGAGTCTCTGTGACACAGAGAAGAGCAGTCTCAGTTGAATGACCAGTCCTGAAACCTGATTGGTTTGGATCAAGAAGGTCATTCTGAGAGAGATAGCAAGAGAGTTGGCTAAAGACGGCACGCTCAATAGTTTTGGAAAGAAAAGAAAGAAGGGATACTGGTCTGTAGTTGTTGACATCAGTGGGGTCGAGTGTTGGTTTTTTGAGAAGGGGGAGTAACTCTCGCTCTCTTGAAGACGGAAGGGACATGGCCAGCGGTCAAGGATGAGTTGATCAGCGAGGTGAGGTAGGGGAGAAGGTCACCGGAGATGGTCTGGAGAAAGGGAGGAGGGGATGGGGTCAAGCGGGCAGGTTGTTTTGGGCGGCCTGCAGTCACAAGTCGCAGGATCTTATCTGGAGAGAGAGGGGAGAAAGAAGTCAAAGCATAGGGTAGGGCAGTGTGAGCAGGACCAGCAGTGGTCATTAGGCTTAACAAACAAGGATCGGATGTCGTCAACCTTCTTTTCAAAGTGGTTGACGAAGTCATCCACAGAGAGAGAGGAGGGGGGGAGGGGGGGGGGAGGATTCAGGAGGGAGGAAAATGTGGCAAAGAGCTTCCTAGGGTTAGAGGCAGATGCTTGGAATTTAGAGTGGTAGAAGGTGGCCTTAGCAGCAGAAACAGATGAAGAAAATGTAGAGAGAGGGAGTGAAAAGATGCCAGGTCGGCAGGGAATTTAGTTTTCTTCCATTTCCGCTCCGCTGCCCGGAGCTCTGTTCTGTGAGCTCGCAATGAGTCATCAAGCCACGGAGCTGGAGGGGAGGACCGAGCCGGCCGGGAGGATAGGGGACACAGAGAGTCAAAGGATGCAGAAAGGGAGGAGAGGAGGGTTGAGGAGGCAGAATCAGGAGATTGGAGGGAGAAGGATTGAGCAGAGGGAAGAGATGATAGGATGGAAGAGGAGAGAGTAGTGGGAGAGAGAGAGCGAAGGTTGCGGCGGCGCATTACCATCTGTGTAGGGGCAGAGTGAGTAGTGTGGGAGGAGAGTGAGAGAGAAAAGGAAACAAAGTAGTGGTCGGAGACTTGGAGGGGAGTTGCAGTGAGATTAGTAGAGGAGCAGCATCTAGTGAAGATGAGGTCAAGCGTATTGCCTGCCTTGTGAGTAGGGGGGGGACGGTGAGAGGGTGAGGTCAAAAGAGGAGAGGAGTGGAAAGAAGGAGGCAGAGAGAAATGAGTCAAATGTGGACATAGGGAGGTTGAAATCCCCCAAAACTGTGAGGGGTGAGCCATCCTCAGGGAAGGAACTTATCAGGCGTCAAGCTCATTGATGAACTCTCCAAGGGAACCTGGAGGGCGATAGATGACAAGGATATTAAGCTTAAATGGGCTAGTGACTGTGACAGCATGGAATTCAAATGAGGAGATAGACAGATGGGTTAGGGGAAAAATTGAGAATGTCCACTTGGGAGAGATGAGGATTCCTGTACCACCACCCCTCTGACCAGATGCTCTCGGGGTATGCGAGAACACATGGTCAGACGAGGAGAGAGCAGTAGGAGTAGCGGTGTTTTCAGTGGTGATCCATGTTTCCGTCAGCGCCAGGAAGTCGAGGGACTGGAGGTTGGCATAGGCTGGGATGAAGTCAGCTTTGTTGGCAGCAGAACGGCAGTTCCAGAGGCTGCCTGCGACCTGAACTCCACGTGGGTGGTGCGTGCAGGGACCACCAAATTGGAGAGGCAGCAGCCACGCGGTGTGGTGCGTTTGTGTAGCCTGTGCAGAGAGGAGAGAACAGGGATAGGCAGAGGCATAGTTGACAGGCTGTAGCAAATGGCTACAAAAAATGCAGAGGAGATCGGAATGAAATGGGCTAAGCATCTGGGAGTGGAGAGAGCAGGCCTCCCTCACCAAATCTTCTGCTCAGCTCGGAAACTAAAATTGTTTCACTGAACCACCGAACAAAAACTCTCCCAACTTCCGCCCTTTGGAAATCAGAATTGTTGTGAACCACAGCGGTTCAATGTTTAAAGGAGTAGACTCAACCCACTTGTTCAGCTAGCCAACTATGACTCCATAGCCAACTAGCAGACTAGCATCCAATAACAATACACACCGTTTAGCGCCAAACACTTGGTCACAACAAACCACCAATATTGTGATATCACACTAAACAGATCATTCGTGTCTGTGTCAAGTTCCTTATATGACGCAGCAATGATTAGACGTTGGCTAGCTAGGACAAGTAAATTGTGGTTAGCTACTACAGTACAGTACAGCCAAATGGTCATGTTTGGGTAGCTAGCAATGGCCCACTGTGTCGACTCTGTTTGAAGAACGGCTAGCTAGCTAGCTTCGTGCTACAGCTGGCACGGCCGAGGACACTGCCAAGACACAGTAACTACCCACAACAACCCACGAAGCCTAGCTATGACGCCGTAGCCAACCTGCAAGCTAGCATCCATTAACACACAACTTAGCATCAACACCTGGCCACAACAAACTGCCAAGAGTGTGTCAGCACACCAAACAGACAATTCAAGTCCGTGTCGAGTTCCCTTCACAACGCAGCAAAAAAAAAATAATAATAATAATAATAATTAAACGTTGGAACCAGCTCTCCAGCGTTGCTAATCGTTACCAATAGCTACCCGCTAGCTAGCTAGCCTCGTGCCTCGATACTAGTCCACAATTACCTATGGAAAGCTACTACAACCACAATACTAACCTACAATAAATTCAATACCTAACTACAGCTAGCTACCTACCTACGATCTAATACATGGTTAAGCAAAAGTTAAACGTTGGGTAGGAGTACATTACCGTTGGAACCAGCTCTCCAGCGTTGCTAATCGTTACCAATAGCTACCCGCTAGCTAGCTAGCCTCATGCCTCGAAACTAACCCACAAAATTACCCACGGAAAGCTACAATAACAACAATACTAACCTACAATAAATACAATACCTAACTACATCTAACTACCTACCTACGATCTAATACATGGTTAAGCTTTACTCAACACTACATGTAGCTTACCCCTACTTACCTACTTACCTCCAGCCAGAGAAAAACACGTCCTCTCCCGTTCAGCTCCCGTTCAGCTGATTATTTACCCGGGGTTCAACACCTGCTATAGTCACTATTTTGTTACTCTTCCAAAAGCATCACAGGCCTAATACAAGATATATAGCTAACTAAAGTAATGAGTGACCATTTTAGATAATCATGGGACATATAGTCTTGGTGAGGCAGCTGAGAAATAAAGTGTTTTTTTCTTGTTAATTCCTTAGATCAGTCTCAAACCTGACCCACCTGTCCCACGCCAATTTCTGGACTTTCACATAGAGGTTACTAGGTCACCCAGTTCAAACCACATTTGAAAAATAAAACGAATGTTTATCAAGTGTTCTGTCTTGCAATAATATATATAATAAAATATCAACAAAATAATCAAAACGCTATTTAATACTATAATTGTATTTACTAAGATAATATTATTATTAAAATAGTTTCTAAAAGTGTTCTAGGCTACCCTACCCTAGAATTAGGGGTTACGGCTAAAATAGGTTATAAGTAGGGTAAGAGTTTCTGTATAGCACTTTTGTGACATCTGCTGGTGTAAAAAGGACTTTATAAATACATTTGATTGATTGTTAGGTTTAGGGTTTATATGGCAAAAAACAGTATGGGTTTATGGCACTCTTGCTCCTCCTTGTGGCCGTATGTGGGTACTACATAACTCATTCATTACATTTACATTTTTTTTTAGTCACGGGTCTCCTGGTCTCGGCTGGCTACGACAGTCTGGATTCGAACCAGGATCTCTAGTGGCCTTAGACCACTGCGGGAGACCTGACACTTCATGACACTTGCTAGGCTTAGGCTCATAATCTGAAGTAGCAACTGCATCTGATCTACAAATCCATTAGCTAGACCACCCGATTAGACAACAATCACCCCATTATACCCATTTGGTTTGCAATTCAGTGAACCTGCGCAGCATTCGCTCAATTTGATGCCTACGAACGAAGATTTCGATGCATATCAAATTACCCAGCAGCCATTTAGAAACCACAAGTCGTAAAAAAAAGTGTTATTTCTTAATTAAAAAATCTAACCATGACCAGAAAATGTTTAATGTTTGATAGCTATCCGCCAGCCATCGCCTTTTAAATTGTGTCTCACATCACTATAGGTGACCACTACATGTACTCAGGTGAACAGTGAGCGTGCTCACCAAGTAGCTGTAACCTTGTTAATAATAAGTTACCTGAGGTAAACCTACAGGGTTAACGCTCACCAAGTAGCCATAACCTTGTTAATAATAAGTTACCTGAGGTAAACCTACAGGGTTAACGCTCACCAAGTAGCCGTAACCTTGTTAATAATAAGTTACCTGAGGTAAGCCTACAGGGTTTAACGCTCACCAAGTAGCCTTAACCTTGTTAATAATCAGTTACCTGAGGTAAACCTACAGGGTTAACGCTCACCAAGTAGCCGTAACCTTGTTAATAATAAGTTACCTGAGGTAAACCTACAGGGTTAACGCAGGCAGGTCTCATTGATAACAATAGTGAAGCTGGCATTGTGACGCAGAACAATGGGCTGGGAATAGAACGTTCTGAAGGCGAGTCGGTGTCACGGAGCTCAATAGAACTAATAGGAGCTGGTAGGGTGAAAAATGACCAAACATAAGGCCTGTTTTTTCGCGATTACTTCATAACCAGGGACAGAAGGTAATATTATGAAACTGGGCTCCATGGCGGATGCAATGAACTCATTTTATCAGAAATAAACGTTGTAAAAAAATGTAACTTGAGGCGCCCCGAAAATAATATTCAAAAAGTTCAGTCCTTGGACACAGAGGGGTTAAACACTAAAGTTACCGTCCATTTAGTGAAGAGAGGAGAACCGGACAGAGGCCAACATCCGTCAACGAGAGAGGGAGAAGCAGGGAGCTCCATCGGTCCACAAAAAATGCAGGCAGCCGGTGATGATGTAGTGGTAGCTAGGATAACTAGGATGCTGCTGGTAAAGAGTAGCTAGCTTAGCTAGCTGTACCGACTAGCTTGGATAACTAGCAGGTCGTTCGTCTGTCCCTCGAGGATGATGACGAATCCGGTGAACCACACAATTAAACAAGAATAGCGAGTGAAAAGGATCTGGCTACACTCATACTGTCCCTGACCAAAAAGAAAATTGAACAATAAACTTCGGTGTCTCAACACTGTAACAAACTCTGTCGTTGTTCCCCAACTTCACCTCTGCCCACTCTGTGCCTAACTGGACAATATGCTTGGCGCCAAACCGTACGTGGACGTGGACAGTTCCAGAACGCGGACATGAGCAGAGCAACACAATACATTTACATTTACATTTTAATCACTTAGCAGACGCTCTTATCCAGAGCGACTTACAGTTAGTGAGTGCATACATAACCCAGTCTTTACACTGGCTTACATTAGTAATATTCATTTATTTATTTTTATATGTAAAACAAACATTCAAAGTTTTTTTTATAACAATATTTTGAGATCTGGGCCCATATCCACAAAGTGTCTCAGAGTAGAACATTGGTCGTATAAGTGCCGAGAATAAAGACATTTTACACTTATGGGTATAAATTAAAGCTATGCATGAAGCCTCTAGTCCCACCTAGTCGGCAGATATTTAGGACACCTCATGAGCTGTCCTAACCAGTTAAGAATTAACAGCAGGTGTCTTGATAATACTATAGAATAATGCAGTGAGTCAGTGGTTCCTGCACCACATGTAATTGCTTTGGAGTAGTTAAAATAATGTTTCTATATTTCTATATGATCAATCCATAAATAATATAGACCTACATGGAACAGTTTCTCTTCAGCTTTTGGCAATGATTTCTGTATAATAATTATGTATAATAAGTCTTGGTGATTCAATAGCCTAGTTAATCATTACATGTCTTTTAACACACTATCTATGTTTTGCTCAGTCTGGCAGTTACCCAGAACTATCAGAGGCTCTCTCTCTTGTGGCTGCTGCTGATGACAACTGCATGTATGTTATCATAATAATGATGTCTGCATAACATTTTGTCTTCATTTTGGCAGATTAACTCATGCTTATTTCTGAATATTAAATCAGGTTTCTGCTCAGCGGCAAATGAGTTGGAGCTGTGGCAGGTGTTGGACCTGTGGCCGAAAAGTGTCCAGTTTGAATCCCGGGCCAGGCGCTGGAAAGAACGGGCGGAATTGATCTGATCACTGGAGGGCTGTTGTGTTCACATCCTCAAAACATTCACCTTTCGTTGGGCCTTTGAGCAAGGCCCTTAACCCCACAACATGCTCTCCATCCAGGGGTGCTGCACTGCAGCTTGAACCTAATAATAATATGCCATTTAGCAGACGCTTTTATCCAAAGCGACTTACAGTCATGCGTGCATACATTTTTGTGTATGGGTGGTCCCGGGGAACGAACCCACTACCTTGGCGTTACAAGCGCCGTGCTCTACCAGCTGAGCTACAGAGGACCACAACCTGTGCTGGTCTCAACTGTATGTGTGAGGTCTGCTGTTTGGGGGGGTTAAGAACGGAGCAGAATACATGTTTTTGTTGTTTGCTGTAACTATGGACAAAGTTGTACTGTATTGTAATGTATTGTATTGTAAAGAAGTCAGCCAGAGTTGACGTGGGCCATCGTTCAAACAAAGAGATGCCTCCCTGGCCACCAGTGTGTTTGCATATAACCAAGATCAATTCTACCCCCCATACAATACTTGTATACACAGTAATTACTTTTTTATAATAATAATAATAATAATAATAATAATAATAATAATAATAATATTAAATAATAATAATAATAATAATAATAAATAATAATAATAATAATAATAATAATAATAATAATAATAATAATAATAATTAATTATACACATTACATTTTGGATAGATAGTACTCAGACATCTATAGTGTTTACAGTAATGACTATTACCGATCATGATCTTTTTAAATCCCACCCCTCTGCTACTCTCAGCCCCACCCACCTATCTCCCTAGAACATCCTCTTTTTTGATTTCCACCTGCCATATTTGTTCAACTGTGATGTGATGTCATACATGCATGTTTAACCTTTCTAGTCGCATAGTATCCACAGACTAAATTAAAGGTCAATATTTTTCATAAGAGTATTATTCTATTGTTGATTGACTGACTATGGCTTTCCAAACCCCCAGCACTGCTATTTCTAAGGATCATCTTAAATGAATATTGGGATTTTTCAACCATTCCTATTTTCCTATAAATTATATTCTGAGCAAATAATATTCCTATTTAATAGTAGTAGCCATCATTCATAAATGGCACCATGCAGGGTTCTATATGGAACCATTTTGGTTCAGTGAAGAAGAACCTCTAGAGTTCTGATCAAAGAACCCTATAAAAGGGACTGTATATAGAACTTTTAGTGGTTCCATATATTAAGCAAGCGATAGAACCCTTTTGGGTTTTAAACAGGAGTGAAGAGTGTGTTGATTTGACGGAAGTATTATCAAAATTCCACTTGTAACAACGATCAGAATTAGTAAAAACAAACAAGGTTCTGCATGACAACATATTAGACAATAACTAAGAGTAGGCTAAATGATTGTGTCATGCAGAACTTCTATAGATGTGTGTGTGTATGATGGTAAAGATGTGGGTGTGTGTGTGTGTGTGTGTGTGTGTGTGTGTGTGTGTGTGTGTGTGTGTGTGTGTGTGTGTGTGTGTGTGTGTGCTGGTGAGACATCCACATATCACAGCCAAATATACAGGATACAAACATTTCATTCCAGCTATATAGCGTTTTGCAAAAATAAAAATTAATACGCAAAAATCTATTAATTAAAAATCTTAGAAGAACAATATTTTTACACGCACATGAAGGTACCCATAAGCAATCATTTCTGATGTAAAATAACAAACGTGAAACAATTGTGGATATAACGTTTTAGAAATAAACTCCTTATAAATTCTTAAAAACATTGTCATCTCACCTCTTAGCTTTGGTGTCATGTCCCCCAAAAAGACTCATTTTAGAGGCAGGGCCCCCCTCCTCTCTCTCCCCAGAGAGACTCATTTTAGAGGCAGGGCCCCCCCCTCCTCTCTCTCCCAGAGAGACTCATTTTAGAGGCAGGGCCCCCTCCTCTCTCTCCCCAGAGAGACTCATTTTAGAGGCAGGGACCCCCTCCTCTCTCTCCCCAGAGAGACTCATTTTAGACCACTGACCCCTAAACAGAGATCCAACATGTTGGTTGTGGTTAACACAGTGACAACTAATTATTGAAGGTCAATTGTTCTATTTTATTCATTATCTCTTAGAAATAAAACATTTACTAACAGACACGTCCAAACAGTCAGGTGATTTAATGCAATCACATCAACACGTAGTCATGACTGATATTTTTAACCTTTTCTCCATGTAGTGGAACTAATAATAATAATATAATAAATAATAATAATAATAATAATAAACATAATAATTAGGGGTGTAACGATCCATCTACTACATCGATGTATCGATTTATATTCATATGATCCAACTACATCGATCTCTGCTAGGCGAGTTGGCCTTTTGGGACAACATATATCGATCTAACATCGTTTTAAAATGTAATAAATCGATTGTATCGATACTAGGAAATAACCCATTGGATTTAAGCACGTCAGACTTTATATGCAGGGGTGCACATAACTGGTACGCAGATACGCAAGCGCGACAAAAATCAGGAATGCGTAATGCCACTTGTGTTACTACGCGCCTTTGCGTACTTGACCGATCTTCTCATCTAACCTTACACATGACATGTTGCTTGTCAACTACTGTCAGGGATGTCCAAAAAGCAACAGACATTAAGCAGATTCTTTGGAGTTTCGCCACCTACAAAGAAACGCCAACTGGAGCCAGAGCCGAAGAAAATACTTTTTTCGGAAAAGTGGCTTGAAGCTAACGATGAGCGCACTGAAATGTGGTGCAAGATTTGCCGCTCAAATCCACATCTAGCAGACAAAACAGGTGCATTTTATAAAGGCTCAAAGAATTTCAACCATCCTTTATTTGACAAACATGAAAAGAGCAAGGAGCACACGAATGTGGCGCAAGCCATTGCTAAAGCTAGCCGAGAATAAATGTCCAGTCGCCGAGACATGCTGAATGAAGAACAGCGGCAAGCTCTGTTTAATATTTTTCTCTTTCCATAAAGCTAAACACGCACGTCCCATGTCTTCCTATTCTGAGGATGTTCCTTTACTGAATGCTTTTTGATGGATCTGAGGACATCACAAAAACTGAGCAGGAAATAGTTTACATTGTGTCTGTGTCCAGCAACGGAGAGTCTACTCGGACTTTATTGGACTGATTGAATTGGGTGCTGACCGAACCGCACAGGCCATAACAGACGGACTTGTGAGACTTTTGGTAAGTTTCATAATACCAGATGGTCTGCATGGAGTCATGAAACACTGTTAAAAATATCAAGACTATTGCCAGCCATTAAAATGCAACTGGTTACCAGGTATTTATTTCAGTCACACTGGTTGAATTTTTGGCTAAAAGGTTACTGAATCGATTTCAAGTCACTGAATCGTTTCGGATCGTATCGTTCTAAATGAACCAATATCGTCCTTGAATCGTATCGACAACCACGAATCGTGATACAAATCGAATCGTTGTTAAAACGAATCGTTACACCCCTAATAATAATATAATATTAATAATAATAATGTCTCACTTTCTCTTGTAATAATTCCACTCATTCTAGTGTGTTGCTTTGTTCAACAGGTCTGCTATTATTATGATGTTTATTGAATTTAATTCATAATATCAATGTTAAGAAAAGTACGTTCAGGTTTCATACCAAATTACACAGGAAGCAGGAGCTCATTGTAATTTTGAAAACAAACAAATGTTCTGATATTCTGAAAGATGATTTAGAACTATGATACTTTAACATTTTTACAAATGGTTAAATATCTATGATATACGAATCCTATAATACAAGATATGAACAATATGTTTTTTGAATTTGACTTGCCTACGCCCAGTTAGCGCCATTTTGTATGATTGAACTGTCACGTACCTGTCCCAGGTGAAATGGACTGTTAGATCTGAGTGTTTTACTGTCATTCTCTATACTATAATAACACCATATATTTAATTTCCCTACACACTTTACAATAATCCCTTGGAAGAGTCTTACCTTGTAGCCTGTATTCACAACCAGAACATGTCAAGTCATTGAGATATTTTCCGTTGTGCTGAGAGAGCACCTTCCTGATGACAAGTGGCTCTGTATCTGTGTTCTAGGTACAGTTGATCTTTGGATGCAATAATATCTGGTCAAAGTCTAGTGGCACAACACCATAGTATAGCATTAACATAACAGTAGTTTAACCTTTGGCCAGTAAAGGCCATGGCATACTATAAAATGTAGAATCATTATGATGGATCCAGTTTCAACATATCTCTAACTTTGAACCATAAAGTGGGGTCCCAAATTATTGACTCCCTTGATAAAGATGAGTAAAAATGACTGTATAAAATAAATAATTCAAATACTGAGCTATATTGGATGCCAAAAAAAAATGGAATTAAATGATTTTATACAATTGCTAAGAGAAATTGCTCAGAGAAAGAGATTTTGTTTAACAAAAATAAAAAAATTCTCAAAAAGTTAGGGGTCATATTTTACACTCCCTTTCAATACCTCCCTTGTGAGGGTAACGGCACTGAGGCTTTTTGTAAAATGTTTTATGAGTTGGAGAACACATTGGGAGTGATATTAGACCATTCCTACATACAGAATCCTTCCAAATGACCAACTACAGGAAGGTAAAGGTACAACTAAACACACAATAAAGAAACAAAATCTCCCTAATTGACAGGAGGCTTGAATCTTAGTCATTTACCCACCGGCCCCTTTACTGCTATCCCAATTTATATATTCTACCAACATCATACTAAATAATCCCTGGTAGGATCCTTACTACTATCCAAATGTATACATTCTACCAACATCATACATAAATAATCCCTGGTAGGATCCTTACTACTATCCCAATGTATACATTCTACCAACATCATACATCAATAATCCCTGGTAGGATCCTTACTACTATCCCAATGTATACATTCTACCAACATCATACATAAATAATCCCTGGTAGGATCCTTACTACTATCCCAATGTATACATTCTACCAACATCATACATAAATAATCCCTGGTAGGATCCTTAATACTATCCCAATGTATACATTTCTACCAACATCATACATAAATAATCCTGGTAGGATCCTTACTACTATCCCAATATATACATTCTACTAAACATCATACATATAAATAATCCCTGGTAGGATCCTTACTACTATCCCAATGTATACATTCTACCAATATCATACATAAATAATCCCTGGTAGGATCCTTACTACTATCCAATGTATACATTCTAACAACATCATACATAAATAATCCCTGGTAGGATCCTTTTAATACTATCCTAATGTATACATTCTACCAACATCATACATAAATAATCACTGGTAGGATCCTTACATTGCAGCCTGAATTCAAAACCAGATCATGTCAAATCAGTGAGATGAAATAAAGTGTAATATTGGGATGCAAATCAAAATGTAATACATTTCAACTCTATATCTGACATGGTCCAGGTTGTCTTCTTTTTTTTAAAGCCCGTAACCATGTGTGTGAGGTGTATACTTTGGTTTTTCAAAGTAGATTTGTTTAAGACTACCAAGAAACACTGTGTGAACCCTGATTTAGGCCACTGCAGTACAAGGTTAATCATTAAAAACAATACGGTATGAACAACTTGCAGTGTCCAGGACCAGTGATTCAAGTCTGAAACCACCATCCCAAATGACACCCTGTTTCCCTACATAGTGCACTACTTTAGACCAGGACCAATATGGCTGTAGTAGTGCACTATATAGGGTGCCATTTGAGGAGGCAGACTGAGTGTTTTCCAGTCCTCTCTCTCTCTCTCTCTCTCTCTCTCTCTCTCATCTCTCTCTCTCCTCTCTCTCTCTCTCTCTCTCTCTCTCTCTCTCTCTCTCTCCTCTCTCTCTCTCTCTCTCTCTCTCTCTCTCTCCCTCATCCCTCCCTCCCTCCCTCCCTACCAGGCTGTTAGGTTAATGGACTATGGAAACCTACTGAGAATCTGCCATACAGAGAGAACTACAAATTAACATGACTAAACTATTTTAGTAAAAGGAAATTGCATTAAACCGTGTTAAAAAACATTTCCATGTATGTTGTTCTCTCTCTCTCTGTTTGCAGGACTAGAAATGGGGTTTAAATCAGGTCACTACAGCCAGAGAATGAATGATATATCCTCAAACCGTAGACTCATGTCCTTCCACATGCTGGCTCAAACCTAACCCTAACCCTAACCCAACCCTGTCCCTAACCCTAACCCTATCCCTAACCCTAACCCAACCCTATCCCTAACCTATCCCCAACCCTAACCCTAACCCTAACCCAACCTTGTCCCTAACCCTATCCCTAACCTCAAGCAACAGCACTGTGGAAAGGACTTATGCCAAGTTGTTTGGATGAATTGTGATCTGCATGATTTTTAACAAGCAACCACTCTACTACAAAGTTAATATTCAATGTGATAAAAAACAACTTGTTCCTTACTTTTTATTTTGTTTTTAGAAACCACTTTTCAGACCTTGTTTTTCCATTACCACATTTAAATGTACCCCTTGATTTCTGTTGAAATATTTTAGTGTTTGTGTGTGTATCTTGTTGCCACGTTTTCCAGCAGAAGGGATCCAGGTGGGTATCTGAAGTTCAATTGATCCTGATTGTTTACAGGTTTGATGCCAGGAACAACTAGTGAAGTATATCAACACACAAGAGCTTTCATTGGTTCTATGGTTGGTTCAACTAGATATGTATTCTGTACCTCATTATAGATCCATCTGTGGTTGGTTCAACTAGATACAGTGGGGGAAAAAAGTATTTAGTCAGCCACCAATTGTGCAAGTTTCTCCCACTTAAAAAGATGAGAGAGGCCTGTTAATTTTCATCATAGGTACACGTCAACTATGACAGACAAATTGAGATTTTTTCTCTCCAGAAAATCACACTTGTAGGATTTTAATGAATTTATTTGCAAATTATGGTGGAAAAATAAGTATTTTGGTCAATAACAAAAGTTTCTCAATTCTTTGTTATTATACCCTTTGTTGGCAATGACACAGGTCAAATATTTCTCTAAGTCTTCACAAGGTTTTCACACACTGTTGCTGGTATTTTTGCCCATTCCTCATGCAGATCTCCTCTAGAGCAGTGATGTTTTGGGGCTGTCGCTGGGCAACACAGACTTTCAACTCCCTCCAAAGATTTTCTATGGGGGTTGGAAATCTGGAGACTGGCTAGGCCACTCCAAGGACCTTGAAATGTTTTCTTACGACGCACTCCTTCATTCCCGGGTGTGGTGTGTTCGGATCATTGTAATGCTGAAAGACCCAGCCACGTTTCATCTTCAATGCCCTTGCTGATGGAAGGAGGTTTTCACTGAAAAATCTCACGATACATGGCCCCATTCATTCTTTCCTTTACACGGATCAGTCGTCCTGGTCCCTTTGCAGAAAAAACAGCCCAGAGCATGATGTTTCCAACCCCATGCTTCACAGTAGGTATGGTGTTCTTTGGATGCAACTCAGCATTCTTTGTCCTCCAAACACGACAAGTTGAGTTTTACCAAAAAGTTATATTTTGGTTTCATCTGACCATATGACATTCTCCCAATCCTCTTTTGGATCATCCAAATGCACTCTAGCAAACTTCAGACGGGCTTGGACATGTACTGGCTTAAGCAGAGGGACACGTCTTGGCACTGCAGGATTTGAGTCCCTGGCGGCGTAGTATGTTACTGATGGTATGCTTTGTTACTTTGGTCCCAGCTCTCTGCAGGTCGGTTCACTAGGTCCCCCCATGTGGTTCTGGGGATTTTTGCTCACCGTTCTTGTGATCATTTTGACCCAACGGGGTGAGATCTTGCGTGGAGCCCCAGATCGAGGGAGATTATCAGTGGTATTGTATGTCTTCCATTTCCTAATAATTGCTCCCACAGTTGATTCTTCAAACCAAAGCTGCTTACCAATTGCAGATTCAGTCTTCCCAGCCTGGTGCAGGTCTACAATTTAGTTTCTGGTGTCCTTTGACAGCTCTTTGGTCTTGGCCATAGTGGAGTTTGGAGTGTGACTGTTTGAGGTCGTGGACAGGTGTCTTTTATACTGATAACAAGTTTCAAATAGGTGCCATTAATACAGGTAAACGAGTGGAGGACAGGGAGGAGCCTCTTAAAGAAGAAGTTACAGGTCTGTGAGAGCCATAAATCTTGCTTGTTGTAGGTGACCAAATACTTATTTTCCACCATAATTTGCAAATAAATTCATTAAAATCCTACAATGTGATTTTCTGGATTTTTTTTTCTTCTCAATTTGTCTGTCATAGTTGACGTGTACTTATGATGAAAAAATTACAGGCCTCTCTCATCTTTTTAACCCTCCTGTTATGTTGGGGTCAATTTGATCCCCGTTTCCACTTTTGCGTTGTCTAAAAATACTAGTTAACCACTCTTTTTCGCCATGAAATTACATGACTTTTTCCTCATTTAGGGTCATGAACCTAACTGCAAAATGTGGACACACTGATGTGTTGTGGAATGTCTGTGTACATTTGTGTATACAAACATGATGTTGTGGGGTCATTTTGACCCGGAGGCTTTCATGTGTATATATATTTGCACAGGTGCAAAACAAAAAAAGTGTCTTTGATGTATTTTGTTTTGACTGGTCCTGGTTGCACTTTTAGAATTGTGTTTGGGTTAAAAAGGGCTTATCCCAACAGCTTCTCCCTCAGTGTGAGAGCAGCAGGTCCCTGACACAGACACTCAAAAATGAGCTCCAAAAGATTTTCAATCAATGAAGTCTTATCACAAAATTCTGGACTGTGACAGTGAAAAAGAAGAAGAGGTTTCAGAGACAGAGGATATTTCAGAGATAGAGGACAATGCTGTTGATGATCCAGATTTTGTCTTCATTGAAGAGGATTCAGAGGAGGATTCTGCCGTACCATCCCCTACATCAGATGAGAGACAGAGCATGCAACAAGCATCCGCATCAAGAGAAGAGAAGACATGGAAGTCTAAAGATGGTCCATATTGAATGGTCACCGTCACCACAACGAGGTCAAGGTAGACTCTCACTTCCAATGTAATAAAAATGGTTCCAGGACCTACACGATTTGCTGTCACTCGAGTCCATGACATACAATCAGCTTTAGAGCTCTTTTTACCCCAAGCAATAGAGAAGATTGTTCTGGACATGACCAACTTGGAGGGGAGCCGTGTGTTTCAAGAGAACTGGAAGCCACTGGATCGGATTTGACTTGCATGCATACATTGGATTGCTCATATTAGCTGGAGTCCTACCGGGTCAAACGGAGAAGCAACGCCAGCCTGTGGAATGAAGAGAATGGAAGGCCAATATTTCGGGCAAAAATGTCTCTACAAGAAATTTCCACATAATTTCTCGGGTGATTCGCTTTGATAACCGTGATACCAGGACCGGGTCGACGTGAAAGAGACAAACTAGCTGCAATCAGAGATGTATGGGATAAATGGGTGGAAATTCTACCGTTACTGTACAATCCCAGTCCTCATGTTACAGTTGATGAACGCCTTGTTCCATTCAGAGGACGTTGTCCCTTCAGAACAGTCTAATATGCAATCTAAAACAGCCTGCAAAATATGGCATCAAAATATGGGCAGCATGTGATGCCACATCAAGCTATGCATGGAATATGCAAGTTTACACTGGGAAGCCACCCGGCGGAGTGCCTGAGAAAAACCAGGGGGATGCGGGTGGTGCTGGACATGAGTGAAGGGCTGCAAGGTCATAACATCACGTTGTGACAACTTCTTCACATCCTACCGCCTTGGTGTTGAACTACAGAAGAGAAAGCTGACCATGGTTGGAACAATCAGAAAAAACAAACCTGAACTTCCCAGTGAGCTTCTGAAAATGCAGGGGCAGAACTGTGCATTCCTCTATAAATTTGCTTTCTCTGTAAAATGGCAACTGGTTGTTTCATACTGCCCAAAGAAGAACAAGAATGTCTTGTAATGAGCACAATGCACAAAGATGCATCCTGAGTGCAAGAGAGGACATCAAGCCACAAATAATACTGGACTACAATTCCACCAAAGGAGGAGTTGACAATTTGGATAAAGTCACAGCAACATATAGTTGTCAGCGCATGACTGCCCGCTGGCCTTTGGTGATTTTCTACAACATTGTGGATGTGTCTGCTTACAATGCCTATGTCCTGTGGACTGAAATCAACCAGCAATGGAATGGTGGCAAATTGTACCGACGCCGGCTTTTCCTAGAGGAGCTCGGCAAAGCTCTCATCACTCCCAAGATCCAGAGGAGAGTCCGGCCTCCTCGGTCGACAGCAGCTGCATCTGCCGTCCAGAAAATTCAAGCTGGACCATCAACACATGACTCCAATTCAACCAGAAATGGATCCAGTGGATACAGGCAGTGGCAAGAAACGGAAAAAGATGCCAGCTCTATGCCCCCTCGACAAGAACAGTTAAAACAAGCACCCACTTGTGTAGAATGAATAAATACATCTGCCAGAAAGCACTCACACACATTGTGTTCAACATGTAGAGAGAAAGACTGAAGGGATAATATGGACCAATAGGGGGGGGAGAAAACCTACTTGGGGGAAACTGAAAAATCTTGTTTGTGAGAAAGGAAATATGGTTTAACAAATATAGATTTCTTAAATATTGTTTAAAAAATAATAAAAAGAGTATGTATTTCATTTCTTTCTGAAATGTCTGATAAGACCAAAATAAAGTTGTTTCTGTTTTTACTTAATTATTTGACTGTCTTGAGTGTGTTTTAAAACTGTGCGGGTCAATTTGACCCGTAACATAATGGATGTCATTTTTTTTTCCAGCAAAGCACAAGGGTTAAGTGGGAGAACTTGCACAATTGGTGGCTGACAAATAATTTTTTTCCCCCCCACTGTATGTATTCTGTTACTCATTATAGATTCATCTGTGGTCGGTTCAGCTAGATATGTATTCTGTACCTCATTATAGATCCATCTGTGGTTGGGTTCAGCTAGATATGTATTCTGTATCTCTATATAGACCCATCTGTGGTTGGTTCAGCTAGATATGTATTCTGTACCTCATTATAGATCCATCTGTGGTTGGTTCAGCTAGATATGTATTCTGTACCTCATTATAGATCCATCTGTGGTTGGTTCAGCTAGATATGTATATTCTGTACCTCATTATAGATCCATCTGTGGTTGGTTTCAGAACTAGATATGTGTTCTGTACCATCATTATAGATCCATCTGTGGTTGGTTTCAACTAGATATGTATTCTGTACCTCATTATATATCCATCTGTGGTTGGTTCAGCTAGATATGTATTCTGTAACCTCATTATAGATCCATCTGTTGTGGGTTCAGCTAGATATGTATTCTGTATCTCGATATAGACCCATCTGTGGTTGGTTCAACTAGATATGTATTATGTACCTCATTATAGATCCATCTGTCAGCATTGTAAACAATGTCAAGTCTAGAGTGGAATGTCACACACACGGTTGTGATACCACAACTGTCTCACAACAGTTCCTCTGCATTTACAGCCCCACCCTGTGGTTTACATCAGTATTGCAGCTGTGTCAATCAGGCCAGTTTGGAGTGGATGAATTAAATAGTCTTAAAAGGGTTTTATTTATCTAAAACATTATTTTTGTTTGTTTTTGCCGCAAAATTGTATTTGTACAGAAAGGGCACACGTAGAAGACACACAGTAACTAGTATTGTTAAAATAATTTAATAACACAACACTAACAACCAGGCTATACAGTAGAAGACGGCTGAGACAAAACACCATTTTCATTTCAGAATCCTAGTAAAACAATACAGTAGTTGTATTTGGTGTATCACAAAAAACATTTACATTTACATTTACATTTACGTCATTTAGCAGACGCTCTTATCCAGAGCGACTTACAAATAGGTTCCATTCACCTTATAGCCAGTGGGATAACCCACTTTACAATATGTTTTTGTTTTTTAAACAGTAATGCTCATTCGTTCATTAACCACAATTATAATTTAGTTGGATCCTAAACATATCCCCATTTTCCTTCATCAAGAAAAACCTGTTGTTGTTTATGAATGAACTTTGTCTGAAAGGAGATGACTAGCCTGATGGCCAGTCTGTTCTTGCTTTCCCTTGACAACTCTTTATGGGAATTGTCATGTTTGACTTGACAATGACAAGCTATGAGTTGACACTACTCTATAGTAAAGCAAATAAACATTTAAAAGGTTTATAAAATGTGTGTTTTTTTTTTCCCTGCAAACGCTGATATCACAGCTTTAACCTCTTTGGCAAAGAGGAGAAAAAAAAAAATATATTTTGAAAAGCACTCTAACAATGAACTGAGCTCAACAAAGCAACTCAACCCCACTATGTACTAAAGGTATGTAGACATGTAATAAACATTCAACAGCAAACACTATGTACAGTGAGGGAAAAAACGTATTTGATCCCCTTGCTGATTTTTGTACGTTTGCAAATCAATTTATAACATTTTCGACATGCGTTTTTCTGGATTCTTTTGTTGTTATTCGGTCTCCTCACTGTTTCAAATAAAACAACCATAAAAAAATTATAGACTGATCCATTTCTTTTCTTTTGTCAGTGGGCAAAACGTACAAAATCAGGAGGGGATCAAATACTTTTTTCCCTCACTGTACATCTTTCCACTAGGAACTTGGATTGTCTGTTCTTTCTCTGTAGTTAACTCACACATGGGTATGTATAATGTAGACACTGGGTTCAAATAGGATTTGTTTCTTACCAAAAGCCTTAGATGGGGGCTTTTTGAGCTTACCTGGCACAATGAAACCAATGGGAATAATCCCAAATTGCAAACACTCAAAATGTAAACAAATGATCCAAAGTGTTTGACAGAAAACAAATACTATTTGAACTCATCTGTGGGTGTTAGTCGGCTGTTGCTGAGTGTAAGTTGCCTTGCTTAAGGGCACAGACAGATTTTTACCTTGACAGGGCTCAGGTATTCGAACCAGCAACCTTTCAGTTTTTATGGCCCCACTAGGTAATCTTACCATACCAGTTCACGCCCTCAAAGAAGACAACTGTTCAAGTGTTCAATGTAGTCCCATGAAGAGGTATTAGGGATTGTGTGCACAGCTATTCTGACGTACAATTGCAAAACTGTTGCTACACATTTGGTCAAAGATGAGTGTTCAGACCTAAATCAGGATTCATAGTATCTGTTATATCTTGTGACAAAGTGTCCTGGTTCAATTATTTCTATGTTTCAGAGAAAATGGAGGGTCAAATTTGATGCAAACTACAAAATCCCCCAGTAAAAACCAAGGAAAACAGCAGTAAGTGAGGTTTACTGCCATCTGGCTTTGTTCCACCATGTTCTACTGCAGTACTACGGTTTCCTTGGTATTCTATCAGGCTCTGAGTTCAGCCCATCCCGACCATGACACGCACCCTCAAACACTCCATGGAGGACAGCCAGTGTGATCCAGTTATCACGAGAATAAAACATGGCACAATCACGCAGGAAGAAACATTATGGTTGAACTCGCATTGAAATGCAAAGACCCATGATAAGATGGTGAAGTAAAGATAGCAAACAAAATATTGAAAACGCTTCGCTAACATAAAGAAAAGGACAGCATTGATAGTAATACAAAGTCACATAAGTAAAAACATTCTCCGTGATGAAATAGTTCTTACCTTAGGATAAAAAAACAGCTTGAGGGGTGTGCTACAAATACAACATTCAAAACATGAAAAACACAACTACACAACACCATAAAACCACAAGAAAGCTGGATAAACACATTAGATTATAGATACTGCACTTTGCTTTTGCATGACCCATACAGCTGTGTTAAGGTCATACAAAGGCAGAGTGCAGTATCAGCATTTTAAGGGTCATAGGTCAGATCAGTGGTCATAAATAAGATGATACATCAGTGCATTTACACTTATCTACCTACGACATATTGGCTGGACAGCAAAAAACAACCTTAAAGCCTTTTTTGTCCTTCAGTTGGACTATTTTCTAGTTGATGCTCTTTGCCTTTGTTTAGGTTCCGTTTATTCAAGCAGTCAACGGACAACAACTCTTAATGCAATCACGGGGAAAACACTTTTGAAAGCAGTTTTGACCTTTGTTAAAAAAAAGGGGGATCCAAGCTTTCATTGATAACACATTTATTTCTATACTCCTACAATGCATTGTTTAAAAATGCAGTTACAAACGGAGTATCAAGCATGGTTAGGAACATTTGCAACAGAGCTCTTAAAGGGGCAACGGCATCTAAAAAAAGGGCAACTTTGTAATAGAAACCCCCCCAACAAAAATTTCTGAGTGAATAATCATACTAATAATAATAAAATAATAATACATAATAATAATAATCAGGAAGTTGTGTCCAATGGGGTAAATGCAGATGGACAAAACCCCTATGCTTCATTTATAGCCACTATGCTGCATCCGTTGGGCTACAGGGGATCATGCTTATTGCTAATAGCACATCTGATAATAGACCATGATACAGGATATATGGTTCAATATGTTAAAATTCATTTAACATCTGCTAATAGACCATGAACTACAGGCTATAATGGTTCAATATGTCTAAAATCATACCATCTGATTTAATAGACCATGAATACACGATATATGTTTCAATATGTTAAAATCATTTAACATCTGATAATAGACATGCATACAGGATATATGTTCAAATAATGTTAAAATCTTAACTTCTGATAATAGACCATGAATATAGCATATATGGTTCTATATGTTTAAAAATCATTTTATAGCATCTTATAATAGCCATGAATACACGCTATATGGTTTCAATATGTAAAAATCATTTAACATCTGAGAATAGACCATGATACAGGATATATGGTTCATATGTTAAAATCATTTAACATCTGAGAATAGACCCAGAATACAGGCTATATGGTTCAATATGTTAAAATCATTTAGGCATCTGATAATAGACCATGATATATAGGCTATATGGTTCAATATGTTAAAAATCATTTACCATCTCAGAATAGACCATGCAACCAGGCTATATGGTTCATAGTGTTAAAATAATTTACCATCTGATAATAGAACCCATGCATATAGGCTATATGGTTCAAATATGTTAAAATCATTTGAACATCGGATAAATAGACTCATGAATACAGGAATATAGGGTTCATATGTTTAAAATCATTTACCATCTGATAATAGACATGAATTATAGGCATATGGTTCCATATGTTAAAATCATCATAACATCAGATAATAGACCATGAATATAGGACATATGGGTCAATATGCTAAAATATTTGACATCCTATAATAGAACCATGAATATATGCTATATGGTTCATATTTTAAAATAATTTAACATCTGGATAATAGACCATGAAAATAGGTATATAGATTCAATATGTTAAAAATCATTTTAACATCTTATAATAGACCATGCCTACCGGATAATGGTTCAATATGTTAAAGGTCATTCACCATACTGATAATAGAGCCATGAATACAGTATATATGGTCAATATGTTAAATTAAAAATCATTACCATCTGATAATTAGACCATGAATATATGGAATATGGTTCAATATGTTAAAATCATTTTACATCTGATAATAGGGACCACAGAATATAGGAAAAAAAGGATATATGGTTCAATGTGTTTAAAATCAATTTAACATCTGATAATTAGCAACCTCTGACTATAGGAGATATGGTTCAATATGTTAAAATTCTTTTAACATCTGATAATAGACCCACGCATACAGGCTATATGGTCCAAATATGTTATGTCATTCGCAACAGAGCTCTAACAAGTTCACAACGTTAAGTTCAGTTTTAGTGGCATGTGCTGTGGTTGAATGATGTTTGCTTGCAGAACGCAGCCGTGGTGCACCATGGTCTCCCTGTTGGGATCCTGTACTCAGTAAGGATGTCAACCCGTGATGATGGTGCAGGGTTCTCTCTTTGACTTGTCAGCCACTGAACTTTTCTTGTTTACGTTTTGAGGTTTTTAAACCTTGGAGTGTTGTGAACTGTCACCGGCCCCAGTATAACCACGTGGGTGTCCTCAGGATCACCAAAATCAAATCAAATCAGATGTTATTTGTCACTATACACGTTTTAGCAGATGTTATAGTGGGTGTAGTCGAACTGCCGTGTGGCTTCTAAGCTCGACAGTGCCGTAAATATCTAAACAAGTAATATCTAACAATTGTAACAACCATATACCCAATACACACAAAATCTAAGTGAAGGAATGATATTAACAATACAGTTGAAGTCGGCAGGTTTACATACACCTTAGCCAAAAATACATTTAAAACTCAGTTTTTCACAATCCTGACATTTAATCGTAGTAAATATTCCCTGTCCTTAGTCAGTTAGGATCACCGACTTATATTTTAAGAATGAAAAATGTTAGAATAATAGTAGAGATAATGATTTATTTCAGCTTTTTCATTTCTTTAATCACATTCCCAGTGGTCAGAAGTTACATACACACCAATTATTATTTGGTAGCATTGCCTTTAAATTGTTTAACTTGGGTGAAACGTTTCGGGTAGCCTTCACACGAGATTCCCACAATAAGTTGGGTGAATTTTGGACCATTCCGCCTGAAAGAGCTGGTTGTAACTGAGTCAGGTTTCTAGGCCTCCTTGACTCGCACACGCTTTTTTCATTTCTGCCCACAAATTGGCTATAGGATTGTGGTCAGGGCTTTGTGAGTGCACTCCATACCTTGACTTTTGTTGTCCTTAAGCCTTTTGCCAAACACTTTGAAGTAATGATTGGGGTCATTGTCCATTATGGAAGACCCATTTGCGACCAAGCTTATAAACTTCCTGAACTGATGTCTTGAGATGTTGCTTTCAATATATCACATAATTTTCCTCTCTAGTGATTGCCGTCTATTGTGTGAAGTGCAACAGTCCCTCCTAGCAGCAAAGCACCGCACATCATGCTGCTGCCGCCCGCCGTGCTTCACGCGTGGTATGCTGTTCTTCTTCGGATTGCAGGCTTTCCCTTTTTCCTCCAGATACAAACGATGGTCATTATGGCCAAACAGTTTTTATATTTTGGTTTAATCAGACCCGAGGGACCATTTCTCCAAAACGTTACAATCTTTGTGTCCCATGTGCAGTTTGCAAACCGTAGTCTGACTGTTTATGCGGTTTTTGGAGCAGTGGCCTTCTTCCTGCAGAGGCGGCCTTTAAGTTATGTCGATAGAGAACTTGTTTTTACGTGCGATATAGAATACATTTAGACCTGTTTTCCTCCAGCATCTTCTCAATGGGGTCCCTTTGCTGTGGTTCTGGGAGTGATTTGCACTTCTCGCACCCAAAGGTCTTTCATCTCTAGGAGACAGAACGCGTCTCTTCCTGAGTGGTATGACGGTGGCGCTTGTCCCATGGTTTTTAATACTTGCGTACTATGTGTGTACAGATGAACATTGCTCCCAAGGATGAACCAGACTTGTGGAGGTCTACAATTATTTTTCTGCGGTCTTGCTGAATATTTGTTTCACTTTCCCCATGATGTCAAACAAAGAGGCACTGAGTTGAAGGTAGGTCTTGAAATACTCCACAGGGACAACACTCCAATTGACCTCAAATGATGTCAATTAGCCGATCAGAAGCTTCTAACAGCCATGACATCATTTTCTAGAATTTTCCAAGCTGTTTTAAGGCACAGTCCAACTTAGTGTAATGTTAACGTCTTGACCCACTGTAATTGTAGATACGGAATTATTTAAAAAATAAGTGAAAATCTGTCTCTGTAAACAATTGTTGGAAAAAATTACTTGTGTCATGCCAAAGTAGAATGTATAGATAGACCCATCACCCAAACATGGTTAGGTGAGGACAACTGTCTATAATATAGATATAGCCATCTCACCCAACAGGGTTACGGGTTGGACAACTGTTAATTATTTCTATTACCATCACCCAACACAGTGTTAGGGTTAGTTACAACCTCTCTATACTTAATAGACATAGATGTATAATTTAAAAGATCTAATATATAGCACTATACCATCACCCAACATGTTAGGTTTTAGGACAACTGTCTATCTATGATATGGATGTATATATCTATATATATATAGTATATATATATATATAATATCTATATGATCGAATATATATATATATACCATCACCCAACCGGGTTATAGGGTTAGGACGAACTGTCCTATAATAATAGATTGATGGATATATATACTACCATCACCCAACAGGTTAGGGTTAGGAAACGTCTATAATATAGATATAGATGTATATATATTACCATCACCCAACAGGGTTGGGTTAGGACACCTGTCTATAATATAGATATAGAGTGGATATGTTACATCCCCCAACAGGGTTAGGGTTAGGACAAACGTCTATAATATAGCCCCTATCTTTTAAGTGATGACCAAACCACATTTCAAAGTAACCAAGCGCCCCACACCACACACAACACACACCAAAAACACACACACACACACACCAAAAACACACACACACATTGTAAAAACAACTCTTTCGAACTTTGGTGTCCTGATTTTTTTGTAGAACTACAGCTATTTTAATATGACCAAGTAAGAAATGGGGTGGTTTTTGACATTTTCTCACCCAGGTTTCATTACTTTTAATTTTTGTTTTTAGCAGACGCTTTTAGAGCGACTTACAGGAGCAATTAGGGTTAAGTCCCTTTGCTAACGCACTTTAGTCTTTTAGAAACGTTTTATCCAGGCGACTTCAAATTGGGCTTCACCCTATAGCCAGGGGGAAAACCCATTTTCCTTTTTTTTTTTTTTTTTTTTTTTTTGGGGGGGTGGGGGGGATAGAAGGATTTTTTACCTATCCCGGGACCCTTAGAGGGGGGGTTTCAAATTTTCCCCCGGGAAAGGGTGGTGAGTGACCCCCGCTGCCCGGGTGGGGAGGGGCTTTTTCCACATTGGGGGGCCAGAGCAGCGAACAGTTTGACGGGGCGGCGGGAACATGCTTCCGCGGGGAAGGGACCACAGGCCAAGGGATGAACCCCAATCCCCTGTTTGAGTGTAGGGATGATCAGAGCCTGAGGTACGGAGGTCCTTTCCCCTCACTGCTCCTAGGAAGCACCATGTTTTTGAAACGGATCAAGCTTCAAGGAACCCAGGGGAGTGTGCGGAGGAGGGGGGTGACGTGAGAAATTGGGGGTTTGAACCCAGACGGCTGCGCTTCTGGAGAGTTGTGGGGGTTTTAAAATGGCAGGGGCAGGAGCCAGCCAACAGCGGTTGCAAGTAATCCGACGGGAGATGAAAAAGTGCCTGGTTGGGACCTGTGCCGTTTTCCTTGTAAGGGCGGGGTCGTACTCTCAAATGTTTAGAGCAAAACCTCAGGATGGGGTCACCGTTTTGATGTTAGCGGAGAACGACGGGGTTTTGCCAGGTCACGAAAGGCTCTCGCACTCTGGAGGAGGACAAACGGAGGTTTTCAACCGTGATGGCGAGATCATAAAACGGGCAGCCCTTTCCCCCGGGAGGAAGAGCAGCTCGTCTTGCCGGGTTCGCTGGGGGGTGACCGTATCCATACTGATTGTTGCCGAATGCAGAGATGCGTTTCACCACCGGGTTATCAAAAGGGGGAAAGGAGAAGATTTAGTTAGTATTGTCGGAGCAAGATAGGAGGGGCCCTGTAATATGCAGAGCCAAGTGATTTGTGTTAGGGAAAATAGGAGGGGGCCCCTAGAACTGCCCTGGGGACACAGTGGGAGAGAGTGGTGCGGAGACAGCTTCTCCCCCACGCCATTTGGTAGGGGGCCCGGTCAGGTGGACGCAATCCAGGAGGACCCGCGCCGGGTGCCAGCTGGGAGAGGGGGGAGAGGGGGAAATTGTGGTTACAGTTCAAAGGCAGCGAAGGTCTAGAAGACAGAGCAGAGGAGAGAGATTTAGTTTTAGCAGTGGGGAGAGCCCTGACCAGAAAAGAGCAGTCTCATTTTGAATGACCAGCCTGAAACTGACGGTTTTGGATCAAAAGGGTAATTCTGAGAGAGATAGCAAGAGAGTGGCAAAAGACGCACGCTAAATATTTTTGGAAAAAAAAAAAGAAGGGGGATACTGGTTGTAGTTGTTGACATCGGGGGACGATTTTGGGTTTTTTTTGAAAAGGGGTAAAAATTCGCTCTCTAAAGAGGGAGGGACATGCAGCAGAAAGGAGAGTTATCAGCGAGGTGAGGTAGGGAGAAGGTCACCGGGAGGGTCGGAGAAAGAGGAGGGGGGGGGTCAAGGGGGCAGGTTTTGGGCGGCCGCGTACTGTCGAAGTTTATCTGGAGAGAGGGGGGGAAAAAGAAGTCAAAGCTAGGGTAGGGCAGGGGAGCAGGCCAAAAGGGTCTTAGACCCCAAATGAGGATCGGATGTGAAAACCTTTTTTTAAAAGTGGGACAAAGTCACCCACAGAGAGGGAGGAGGGGGGGGGGGGGGGGAGGATTCAGCAGGAGGGAATGTGGCAAGATTTTCCTGGGGGTTTAGAGCAGATGTTGGAATTTTGAGTGGTAGAAATGGCCTTTTGCAGCAGAAAAAAGATGAAAAAATGTAGAAGGAGGAGTGAAAAGATGCCAGGTCGGGGGAGTTTAGTTTTTCCATTTCCCCTCAGGGCCCGGAGCTTGTTTTGTGACTCGAAGGTCATCAAGCCCCGGGCTGGAGGGGAGGACCGAGCCGGCCGGGAGGATAAGGACAAGGGGGTAAAGGATGTAGAAGGGGGAAGGAGGTTTTAGGAGGCAGAACAGGGGATTGGAGGAGAAGGATTTACAGGGGAAGGATGATAGGAGGAAAAAGGAGAGAGTAGTGGGAGAGAGAGAGCATAGGTTTGCGGCGGCGCATTACCATCTGTTAGGGGGAGAGTGAGTAGTGTTGGGGAGAGCAGAAGAAAAGGATACAAAGTGGGTCGGAGACATGGAGGGGGTTGCAGGAGAAATAGAAGGCAACATCTGTAAAGTAAGTCAAAGGTTTTCCTGCCTTGTAGTAGGGGGGGACGGTGGAGGGGGGTCAAAAGAGGGGGGGAGTGGAAAAAAGGAAGGGAGAGGAAAAGGCAAATGTAGACGTAGGGAGGGTTTAAAAATATCAAAAAGTGAAGGGGAGCCCTCCTCAGGAAAAGGGAAATTATCAAGGCGTCAAACCATTGAGAACTCTCCAAGGGGAAAAAAGGGTTTGATTTTCTCCAGTCTGCAGTGTGGTCCTCCAGTCAGCAGGGGGGCAGTTGACTCCTGAGTTCCGGGGATTGTAGTCAGGTCAGCTCTCTCAGGTGGAGGGGTTTTTCCCCAGGCTAGGGTCAAGAAGCACAGCCTTCCTCTGGATTTTGAAGCCGACAGCCTGCAAAATCAAAAATAAAAACCTCACTGCTATTCTTTGTGGTGAAAATTTGGGAGTATATTTTTCAAAAATTTTTAGTTAAATCAGTGTTTTAAACTGCCCATCTATTCATAAATGGATGTTTCTTTTTAGAAATGACAAAATTTTCAAAGTATTTCTTGTAAGGGGGAAAAATTATAGTACAAAAATTTGAGAGAGACCCGAGCGTTTTTTAAAAACAGTTCAGTCAAAAGACAGAGAGTGAGGTATCATATTTTGATTTTATTTTAGTATACAGTCCCCCACCATATCTACAGTGCATTCAAAATATTCAGACCCACTTTTTCCACATTTTTTTTAAATTACAGCCTTTTCAAAAAAAGATTTAAAAAAGTTTTTTTTTCCTCATCAAATTTTAAAACAAACCGCATAAAAAAAAGTGAAAAAGGTTTTTAGACATGTTTGCAAATATAAAAATACCTTATTTTTCAGAAGTTTTTGACCCTTTTCTATGGATTCGAAATGAGCTCATTGCATCCTGTTTCCGTTGACTCCCCGAGTTTTCTACAACTTGATTGGGTTTAACCTGTGGGATTCAATGATTGGGCATGTTTTGGGAAAGGCACACACCTGTCATATAAGGGCCCCCAAATTTTAAGTGCATGTCAGAGCAAAAACCAAGCCATGGGTGAAGGGAAATTTTCCGTAAGCTCAGAGGGCAGGGTTGTGCCGAGGGGAAGGGTACCAAAAAATGTCTGCACCATTTAAGGTCCCCAAAACACAGTGGCCTCCCTCATTCTTAAAAAGGGAAGAAGTTGGAAAACCCCCCAAGATTCTTCTTAAGCTTGCCGCCCGGCCAAACGAGCAATCGGGGGAGAAGGGGCCCTTGGGGCGGGAGGTACCAAAAACCCCGGGCCCTCTACAGAGCCCAGAGTTCCCTGGGATATGGAGAACCTTCCGAAGGGGCATCTCTGCAACTCCCCCCAATCAGGGCTTTAGGTAAGGGGGCCAGACGGAAGCCAATCCTCGTAAAAAAACTGCGCTGTTTGGGGTTTGCCAAAGCACTAAAAGCCCAGTCCATGGAAAAAATTTTCGGGTTTATGAAAACCAGTTGACTCTTTCCCCGAATGCCCCGCGTCACATCGGAGGGAAAAATGGCACCATCCCTACGGGGAAAAATGGGTGGCAGCTGATGGGGGAGTTTTTTAGTGGCAGGGCTGGGAGAAGTCAGGTGGGGAAAGATTAACAGAGCAAAAAAAAGGATCAGAGAGATCCTTTTGAAACCTCCAGGCGTCTGGACCCAGACTGGGTGAAGGTTTCCCCTTCCAACAGGAAATAGGGCCCAAACACCAACCAAGACAAACAGGATTCTAAAAAACCCCTAATTTTTCATTATGGGAGTTGTTGTAGATGATGAGGGAAAAAAAAAAATTTAATCAATTTTAGAATAAGGCTTTAAACCCAACAAAAAGTGGAAAAAATCAAGGGGTCTGAAAACTTTCCCAAAGCACTGTTTAACATCCTAATTATAAAGCAGTATTTGGCACCCTTTCAAATTTGTGGGTTTGGATATTTTGCCACCGGTTGCGACAGGTGATAAAACGGCAACAGCCACAATCTCCATGAATAAGCGGTCCCCTTCTGTGACTTGTGTGGCCACAACTTCCGGCGGAGCGTTTTTTTTCCAGACGTTTTCCCCCACAAAAAAAGCACTTTCAGTTGACCCGGGCAGCTTAGCAGGGGAGAAATGGCTTGTTGGAAAGGGGGCATTCTATGACGGTGCCTGTTTTAAATCAATGAGCACTTCGTAAGGCCCTTTTTATCCAATGTTTTTTATGGGATTGAGGCTGTTGTGTCGTTTCTAACCTGCGCAAAAGAGTGTGAGAAATAGCCCAAACCACTCATTTTAAGGGTTGTCCCCCTCTTTGTAAATAGGTATTTCCCTGGTATATATCAGGGCTCACCGTCCATTATGCTGCTCTGGCGCCATCCCGTGGACTGCGGGGAAAAACCAAAATTTAAATCCATTTCATTCAATGATCCCCCAAAGTGCCCTTGGCTGGGCACAGCAGTCGAATGGAAACAGGTCCCAAAAGAATAAAACAACACACAGCCTTTCAGTTATCACGGGGGTCTCAGTTAAATCACGGTTTAAAATAAAAAAGTCATTTCAAATGAAAAATTTCTCAATAGGTTTAGGTTTTATTATTTCCCCCAGAGAAAAAGTGAAAGAAAAAAAATGCAGATAAATAAAACAGGTAAAAAAAAAGGGGTTAGGTGAGCGGAAAAAACCAGTTTTATTTTGTAGTGTGTGGAGAGAGAATAGGCACATGGAGGGGGTTTTGGGTATTTGGGTTCATCAGGGTGTCCCCAGTTTTCATGGAGGGATTATGGGGGGTTTGGTTCTCGGTGACCCCAGTCTTCATGGAGGGGTTTTTGGGTGTTTGGTTCACAGGGTGACCCCATCTCTGGGGGGGATTATGGGGGAGTTTTGGTTTATAGGGACCCCAGTCTTTAGGAGGGGAAATTTGGGGATTGGTATCAGGCTGACCCAGTCTTCTGGAGGGTTAGGGTTTTGGTTCATCAGGCTGACCCCCGTCTTATGGGGGGTTTTATTGGGGTTTTTGGTTCATCAGGCTGCCCCAAGTCTTTCTTGAAGTTTTGGGTGAGGGTTTTTTTTCGAGGAAAGTAAAATTCCCAGATTTGGGTACCTTGTTTGATAGAAAATTGACTATGGAGATTGGCAGGGGGTGGGGTAAAGGTTATCACAGTTACAGGGGGGGAAAAAAGTTTTTATCAGACCATTGTGCAATTCTCCCACTTAAAAAGATGAGAGAGGCCTGTTTTTTTCATAAAGGGTACACGTCAACTATGCCAGACAAATTTAGATTGTTTTTCTCCAGAAAATCACATTGTAGGATTTTAATGAATTTATTTGCAAATTATGGTGGAAAAAAGTATTGGTCCCCTAAAAAACAAGAAGATTTTTGGCTTCCGACTTTAATTTTTTTTAAGGGGCCCTCTTCCTCACTCTTTCCTTATTAAGGGCACCGTTGAACTGTTATCATAAAAAAGACCCCTGCCCCAAACTCAAACAGTCAACTCCAAACCCCACTTGGCCAAGCCCAAGAGCGTCGGACCCAGAAACAAAATTTGTAGCCCGCACCAGGCGGGGAAGTTCGCATAGGTAAGCAGCTTGGTTTAAAGAAATCAACTGTGGCACAATTTTTGGGAAAATGGAAGACATAAAGACCACTGATAATCCCCTGATTGGGCTCCACCAAGACCACCCTGGGGATAAAAAGATCACAAGAACGGTGAGAAAAAAATCCAGAACCACACGGGGGGCTAGTGAATGACCTGCGAGAGCGGGGACCAAAAAGAAAACAAGCCTCCCATCAGAACATACGCCGCCGGGGGACCAAATCCGCGTGCCAGACTTTCCCCCCTGTTAAAAATTTTTCATGTCCAGGCCCTTAAATTTTGCTAAGGCTTTTTGGGATGACCCAGAAGAGGATGGGAGAATGCATTGGTCAGAGGGAAAACAAAATAAACTTTTGGTAAAAACAATTGTCGTTTTGGGGACAAAAAATCTGTTTTGCATCCAAAGAAACCATACCTATGTGAAGCATGGGGTGGAAACATATGTTTTGGGGGCTTTTTTTTCTGAAAAGGGCCAGACGATGATCCGTGAAAAGGAAAAGAAAAGGGGCCGTTCGTGAGTTTTGAGTAAAAACCCTCCTTCCATCAGCAAGGGCATTGAAGTGAAAAGTGGCTGGGGCTTTCGCATGACAATGATCCCAAACCACCGCCCGGGCAACGAGGATGGGTTGAAGAAGCATTTCAAGGGCCGGGGTGGCCTAGCCCGTTCGATCTCAACCCCCTAAAAATCTTTTGGACGGGGTTGAAAGTCGGTTGCCCCCGACAGCCCCCAAAAAATCACTGCTTTGAGGAATCTGCATGGGGGAATGGGGCCCAAAAAACCAGCAAAAGTGTTAAACCTTTTGAAGACTTTCAGAAAAAGTTTGACCTGTGTCATTGCCAAAAAAGGGTTAAACAAAGTCTTGAGAAACTTTTGTTTTTTGAAAATACTTATTTTTCCCCCATAATTTGCAAATAAAATCTAAAAAATCCTACAATGTGATTTTTGGGTAAATAAAAATTTATTTTTTCTTTGTTTGTTGACGTGTAACTATGATGAAAATTTCGGCCTCTCTCTTTTTTAAGTGGGAAACTTGCAAAATTGGGGGCTGAAAAATATTTTTTTCCCCCACGTATATAAGGTTTTTTTAGAATGAACTGGAAGAATCCTTTGAAGGGTTTGGTAAACTGCGGTAGGTGAGAGTTTTTTGTAGATGAAGGCATAATTCTGACATTAATGGAAAATAGACAAAATGAGTTTTTTAAAAAAAGGTCCGGATGGAGCCTGGTAATTGGGAGGTGGTGGTGGTGCACATTTCTTTTGGATGGGGAAATTATGGGGTGGGAGGATATGACTGGCCCGACAATATTACAGAAAATGAGATAGGGGAAAATTTAAGTACAGATAGAGTTGGGAAGCAACCCTAAAGACCAAACCATACTTTCCGTTTTAATCATTTTGCTACAGACAAATTGAATATATTTTTTCCGGATTTTTTTCATCAATTAAACTCAGAGGAATCTATGGATGGACTGTAATTTCCTTCCCACCAATTGAGTTTTCCCCCCCCTTTTTTAAAATTTTTTGATTGTTAACTACATTACATTTTTCATTTTTGTCATTAGCAACGCTCTTACCAGAGGGCTTACAGGAGCAATAGGGAATGCCTTGCTCAAGGGTTTTATTTTTTTATTTTTCTATGAATACAAAAAAAGTTGGGGTTTTTAACATTTAAAGATAATTTTTTTTTCGGGCCTTTTGGCCCCTTCTGGTTGTGGGGAGGAGATCTTCGTGGCTAACTCCTTTTTCCCGGTAGTAAAATTGGGGGTCTGTTGATTTATAGTATAGTATACTCTCTATATAGTTAGTATTATACAGTAAATATACTCTCTCTTTCAGTTAGTATATATACAGTATAGTTACTCTTCATAGTATGTAAATTTTACAGTATGTAGACCTCTCTCTAAGTATTAAACAGTATAGTATACTCTCTCTCTCTATAGTTAGTATATATATACAGTTAGTATACTCTCTCTCTTAGTAAGATATATCGTAGTAACTCTCTCTCTCTAGATATATATAAGTATAGTATACATATCTCTAAGTATATATATATACAAAGTATACTATCTCTCTATAGTATAGTTTTAACAAATAGTATACCTCTAATTTGTATATATAAAGTAAGGACTAATCTCTATAGTATGAAAACGTATAGTATACATCTATATAGTATTATATATACAGAAGTAGAAATTTTCCCTCTATAGTATAGATATATACAGTTGTAGACTCTCCTCTAGAGTATAGTATATATATATACAGATAGTGACTTCCATAGTATGATAATCGTTAAATAACTCTTCTCTATAGTTAGTTTATACGTATAGTATACTCTCTCTCTAAGTATATATATTTTAAGTATAGTAGATCTCTCTATAGATGTATACATACATAAGTAGACTTCCCCTATAGTATAATATATTATTATATAATATTATATTATATTATTATATATATATATACAGATAGTAGACTTTTTCTATAGTAAGTATATATACAGTATAGTAATCTCCTCTCAGTATGTATAATACAGTAAGTTAAATATATCTCTATAGTATAAATATATATAAGTAAGTATACATCTCTCTATAGTATAATTATAAATAAGTTACTCTCTATTAAATATTTACAGTATAGAGACTATTCTTATAGTAATCTATATATACCCGTAAGATACTATTATATAGTATAGTTAAAATCGTATAGTAGAATCTCTCCCCCTATATATGTATATACGATAGAACTCTCTCTTAGATATAGGATATTATAACTATGTGACTCTCTCTATATAAGTAATATACGATAGTAGACTCTCTCTCTATAGTATAGTATATTACAGTATAGTATACTCTTCCTATAGTTGTATAATACAGTATAGTAGACTCCTTCTATGTATGTATAAACAGAAGTAGACTCTCTTATGTAAAATATATATATATTAAAATTTTATTATATATATATATATATATATATATAATATCAGTTAGTAGACTCCCCTATAGTAAGTATTAAAGTATGTATCTATTCTTTATTATGTATTATACAGTATAGGAACTATCTCAAGTATAGTATATATACAGTATAGTAGACTCTCTTCTCTAAGTAAGTATATATACAGTATAGTGACTCTCTCTCTATAGTATGTATTTTTATATATACAGTAAGTAGACTCTCTATAGATATATATATACAGATGTGACCTCTCTTATGTATATTTTAATACAGTATAGTAGACTCTCTTATAGTTGATATATACAGTATAGTAGACCCCTCTCTATAGATAGTATATATACAAAATTTGTAACTCTCTCTCTTAGTATAGTTTTATACAGTAGTAGACCTCTCTATATAGTATAGTATACTACAGATAGTAGACTCTTCTATAGTATAGTAATATACAGTTTGAGACTCCTTTTCTCTATAGTATGTTATATACAGTAAGTAACTCTCTCTATAATAGTATATATACGTATAGTAGATTCTCTTATAGTATAGTGTATATATATAAGTATAGTAGACCTCTCCCCTTAGTATAGTTATAACGTATAGTAGACTCTCTCTCTATAGTTAAAATATAAAAAAAGTATAGTATACTCTCTTATGTAATTTTACAGTAAGTAGACTATTCTCTTAGTATAGTATATAAACAGTATAGAAACTAATATATGTATAGTAATATACGTATAGTAGACTCTCTTCTCAGATAGTAATTTTAAAAGTATAGTAGACTCACTCTATATGTATAGTATTTAACGTATGTAGACTCCCTCTATATATAGTAATATACAGATAGTATACTATCTTCTATGTATAGTATTTTTTACGTATATTTGACTTCTCTCTATAGTATAGTATAATACAGTATAGTAGACTCTCTCTATATGATTTACAGTATAGTAGACTTTCTCTCTTATTAGTAAAATTTCAGTATTGTATCTCTTCTCTATTATAGTTAACCCTATAGTAGACTCTCCTCAATAGTATATTTTATATAAGTATAGATATCTCTCTCTATGTTAGTATATATCAGTATAGTAGATATTCTCTAAATAGATTAAAAACAGTATAGTAAAGGTAAAACGGGGTTTGGTGAGGCTGGAAGCCCAAAAGGGGGATTAAAAAAAAACAGGTAAAAACGGTGTTAGGTGAGGCGGAAGCTCAAAAGGGTGTATGAAAAAAACTGGTAAAAACGTTTCAGTGGGAGGGAAAACCAAAGGGTATATGAAACCACACCACAAATAAAAATTAAAAAAAAAAAAAAGGTTTTGTTCAAAAACAAAATTAAAAAAAAAATATAAAAATTTTAATTAAAAAAATTAAAATTTAAATTTTGGTTTTCGAAAGTATTCACTCCCCTTGGCTTTTTTTTATTTTGTTTCCTTTTAAAAACCCGGAATTAAAAAAGATTTTTGGGGGGGTTTTTATCAAAAATTTATTTAAACAAAATGCCTACCCTTTGAAGATGGGAAAAAAATTTTTTATTTGAAACAAACAAAAAATAAGAAAAAAAAAATGAAAACTTTAGCGTGCAAACTATTTTTTCCCCCAAAAACCCTTCCCAAATTTAAAGGAATTTTTACAATTTAAAACCCCCCTCGGGGTATTCTTTTAAAGGCTTTGGACAAATTAAAAAACTGGGGGTTTTTCCCCTTTTTAAAGGCAAAAATGTCCACCCCAAAAGGGGTGGGGTTTTTTTTACAGGACTCCTTTTTTAAAAACCCCAAAATTTCAATTCTTAAAGGCTGGGCCTTTTTAGGCCATTCCCAAAAATTCATTTTCCCCTTAACACCTGTTGAACCACTTTGGGGTATTATCTGGAAGGGAAAACCCCCTTTAGAAACCTGGGGAAAGGATTAATTCAGGGTTTCCTTAAAAAACCCTGAAGGATTCATCCTTACAACTGAACATTAAACCCTCAGAAAAAATTCCCCCCAAAAGGATTTTGGGGCCGAAACCACTTTAGGGGGGTTTTTTCGGGGGATGGGGGTTGGTTTTTCCCCAGAATAGCTTTTCCGGGTGGGCCAAAACTCAAAGGGGTTTATTACCCGGACCCTTTTTGGGGGGCCCCAAAAACCCCTAGGAAGGGGGTGTTTTCATTTTGGCTTGGGAACAAAAAACTTTGGGGTTTTCACTCAGGGGTTACCTTTAAAAAACCTTTAAGGGGGTTCCCCTTATAAGGGAACCCCTGTAAAAAAACCTTAAAAGGGGTTTTTTAAGGAGGGGAACTGAGAAACCCCTAAAAGAGGAAAATTTATTTAAAAAGGGGAAAAAACATTTTGGGAAAAAAATCAAAAGAGGTTTCATCTACGGAAATGGGACACTGTAAAACCCCTCAGAGAGGTATTTATCTACAGGACGGGAAAAATTTTGAAAACCACTCAGAGAGGTATTTATTTCAGGATGGGGCACTATAAAACCATCCAGAGATATTCATCTAAGGACTGGGGAAAACTGTAAAAAACCCCCAAGGGGAGGTATTTATCTACAGGGAAAGGGACAATTTAAAAAACCCCTCAGGGGAGGTATTCCCTCACAGGACTGGGGAATGTAGAACCACTCAGAGAGGTTTTTCCCTCTACAGGACGGGACACTGGGGAAAACCACCCGAAAAGGTATTAAACTAAGGACTGGGGCACTGTTTAAAAACCCCTTTAGAGAGGTATTCCTTACAGGATGAGGGCACTGTTAAAAACCATCAGAGAGGTATTTATTTTACCGGGGCTGAGGGCCCCTGTTAAAACCCCTCAGAGAGGTATTCATCTACAGGACTGGGACACGTTTAAAACCCCCAGAGAAAAGGTTTTATCTAAAAGGACTGGGGGGGATTTTTAGGCGTTCTGAGTGAAATGGATAAAAAGGATTAAAAAAACAAAAAAAAAGCGAATTTAGTGCCCAGATTCTGACACTTTTTCTCCCAAAAAGAAAAAAGGGGGTTTTTGTTTGGGGTTTCCCCATAGGAAAACCTTTTTTTTTTTTCAGGGGAGAAAAACCCTTTGGGGGGTGGAAAAAAATTTTTACTTAGAACCCCTTTTTTGGTTGGAAAAAGGGGGTTTCCCCTTGTAACAAAAAAAATTTTTTTTTCAGGGGTTTTTCCCACAGGAAATTAAAGGGAAAAAACCATTTGGTTTCTAGGGAGCGCCTTCTTTTTAAAGGGTAGTCTGAGGTTTAATTTTTAGAAACAATTATTGCCTTTTATTCTTCGCTCCAAGTTTTCTCTAGTTCAGAGTTCTTCTGCTTTAAGCTTCATAATTTTCTCTAGCTCAGAGTTTTTTGGGGGTTTTAAATTTTCCCAGAATTTTTCCCTCTAGCTCGGGTTTCTTCTGTTTTAAGTTTTTCAGAAGTTTTCTCTAGTTTCGAGTTCTTCTGCTTCAAAGTCTTGGGAAGTGTTTTTAAATTCCCGATTTTTCTCCTGTTTCAAGTAAATCAATAAATTTATTTTATATAACCCCTTCTTACTCAGCTAAAAATCTCGAAGTGCTGTACAAAAACCCAAACCTAAAACCCCAAACCTAGTAATGCAGGTGTAAAACCCACGGTGGCGGGGAAAAAACCCCCTAAAAGGGGCAAAAACCCTAGGAAGAAACCTGAGGGGAAACCAGGTATGGGGGTTTGGCAGTCCTCTTCTGGCTGTGCCGGGTGGAGATTATAACAGAACCATCCCAAGGGAATGTTCAAAAATGTTCAAATTTGACAAGCATGGTCAAATAATAATAGGAATAAATTCAGTTGGCTTTTCATAGCCGATCTTTAAAGAGTTAAAAAACAGCAGGTCGGGGACAGGTGGGGGTTTTCCAAAACCCGCGGGCCAGAACATTTGGAAACTGGAATGGGCAGAAAGGGGCCGGGGCGGACGGGGGGCAGAAAGGACACCACGGCCGGTGGGCCCGACGAAAGGGTTTCCTTAGGCTCAGTCCTCAGTTGGTTTTTCATACCCCGTTTCATTAAAGAGGAAAACAGCGGTCTGGGGACGGGGTGGGGTTTTTCGTGGGCCGCACCCAAAAAAGGTAAAACTGGAAAAAAAAAGGAAAGGGCCCGGGCGGACGGGGGAACAGCAAGGTTTTCATCATCCCCGGTGTCCTAAACTTAGGGTCCAAAGGGTCAGGTTCTCAGAGAAAAAAAGAAAACGGGGAAAAATTATAGAGACAATTTAAAAAATTCACCCCGGACCTGGAAAAGGGCCCGGAGAATACTCCGGTAAAAACCCAAACTAACCCCACCCCCCCGACACAAAAAACTACTGCGATAAATACGGGGAGGTGAGACAGGAGGGGTCCCGGGGGACATTTGGGGCCCCAAACCGAAAAACCCCCGGACGGGGCCAAACGGGAAGGAATAACCCCACCCCCCCCCAAAAGCACACCCCCCGCCCCACTAGAGGGTTTCCCCCCAAAAACCCCCTTACAATCCTGAGAAAAGGGCCGATTTAAAACCCCAAAAGGGGGTCTCCACCCCAGCAAAAACCAAGGGGGGGGCCCCAACCCCGGGACAGGAAGATCACTTCAGAAATAAAACCCACTAAAAGTGACGAAACCCCTCCCAGGGACGGCTAAAGATCACCGCAAGCCAGGGGACTCAGCCCCTGCAACGGGGTTAGAGGCAGAGAACCCCAGTGGAGGGGGAAACCCGGCGGGGAGAGCCCAGCAAGGGCTTTTTCTTTGGGCCCCACCCTTTTCCCCGTTCCCCCTTCACACCCCTGGGCCAAAACCCTAAATCATATGACCTACGAAAGAAAAGTTTTAAATAAAGGACTTAAAGGTTTGGGGACCGAGTCTGCGCCCTCTCACATGGGTAGGGCGGGATGTTCCATAAAAATGGAGATCTTGGGGATAAAGGGCCCTGCCTCCCGCTTTTTGCTTAAAAATTTTCAAAGGGACAAATTAAAGGAGGCCTTCGCCCTTTGTGACCTTTAGCTTACGTTTTGGAAAGGTGGGCAGGACCAAATGGGAAAAAGATGGGTAGGAGCAACCCCATTAACGTTTAAAAGGTTTAACAGAAAAAACCTTAAAAATCGGGCCTTCCCTTAAAAGGGGAAGGCCGGTATGGAAGCAGCACTGGAGTAATATGATAAAATTTCTTTTTTTCTAGTAAGGATTCAAAGCAGCCGTATTTACCCCTTTAACTGAAGTTTATTTAGGCTTTATCCGGGTACCGGAAAAAAAGGCATTGCAGGGGGCCCAAAACCAAAGAAGTATAAAAATGCAGGGGAAAAATTTTTTCTGCATCTTTTTTTTGGGCAGAAAAATTTCTGTTTTTGAAGGGTTAGGTAGTTTGGGAAAAAAAAGGCGGTCTTGAAACAGTCTTGTATTTTGGCCCAAAAAGAGAGATGGGGGTAAAGAAAAAGGCCGAGGCCCCTTCACATTTTTTATTTAGAAGATTTTAAAAACCTTTAAAAGATAATTTGTCAGATTTTAACAGAAAAATCTCTTTGTTTTTTGGGGGCCCCTAGAACAAGCATCTTTTGTTTTTGTCCCGGAGTTTAAAATTTTAAAAAGTTTTCAGCCTTTCCATTTCCCTTTTTGTCTAAAACCCAAGGCTTTAGCGGGGGCAATTTTGGGGTTTCCCCAACGTTTCATTGAAATTACATTGTGTGCATCCCCCAAAGCAGTGAAATTTAAAACTTATTTTTTTCGAATAACACCCCCAAGGGGTTTAAAATATATAGTAAAAAACAAAAAGGTTGGTCCTAAAACGGCCCCTTTGGGGAACACCGAAATGTACATTTGTTTTGGCGGAGGACAGCCCATTCACAGAGAAAAAAACTGATATTTTTCCCGGGAAAAGGTGGGGTTTCTAAACCAGGCCAGAATTTTGTCCGTGTAGCCCAAATTTGGGTTTTTCCAGTCTCTCCAAAAGAATGTGGTGTTTCGATGGTGTCAAAGGCAGCCCCTAAGGTCTAGTACACGAGGAAAGTTTGCAGGGGCCTGGGTTCTGACCCTTTAAAAAAGGGGCTTTTTCCCACCTTCACAAGTGCAGTCTCATTGCTATGAGGGGGTCAAAAAACCAAAACTGAAGCATTTGGGTAAAACCATTTTTTGTCTTCGAAAGGCAGGGATTTTTTTTTGCTGCGCAAAAAGTTTTTTTCTAAAATTTTTAGGGGAAAGGAAATTCGATATAGGCCAAAGGGGTTTTTTATTTTTTCCCGGGTCAAGGTTTTTGGGCCCTTTTTCAAAGATGGGCCTTTATCCCCGGGCCACTTTTTAGTGATTTTTGGTACACTTTCCGGTGGATAGGGGAGGTCCCTTATTATTTTAAACCATAGGAGGGCCAAGCAAAAAAAAGAAACTCCTTCAGCATTTTTAGAAAGGAATAGGATCCAGTATGCAGCTTAAAGGGTTTTGGGAGGCCAAGGGTTTAAATTTTCATAATTGGCCCAAGAGAAAGTAAAAAAACATAAGTGTCTCTCACCGATCCCAGGGGGGCCCCCGCAGGAGCTTTTGCAGTCCAAAGGGCAGCTAAGCCCTGGAGGAATAGGCAGATTCAAAGGAGGAGTCCCAATTTTTCTTTCTAATGGGCATGATTTTTCCTCAAAAAAAGTTCAGAATTTATCACGTGAAAATGAAAGCCATCCTCCCTTGGGGAATCTGCTTTTTTTGTTAGCTTTTTAACAGGATCAAAAATAAATTTTTGGGTTGTTCTTTTTTTCCCCAATTAAGTTCGAAAAATAGGATACGGCAAGGGAGTGAGGGCTCTTCGGTAAATTTCACCCGGGACGTTTTCCAAGCCCAGGCCGGGAAGGGGTTCCCGTTTGGTGTGGCGGGCCCTTTTTCCCTTCCCAATTTTTCCCGGGAAACTTGCTTCAAAGCCCGGGGGATTTTCTGTTACCAGGGGCTATTTTTTTATGAAAAAATGTTTTTCGTTTTTAGGGGGGCAACTGCTCTAGGGTATTGCGCAAAGGGGGAAAATTTGGGTTTCCCCAGTTAAGTGGTTAACTGATTTTTTTCCCCTGACTTTCCCCCGGGGAGGCAGAAAGGGGTCTTTGGGAAAGGGGATCAATGGGGTTTTTGTGTTTTTTGAAAAATTTATACACGACTTTTTAGCTCCTTGGGTTGGGGGGCTGAAACAATTATTTGTTTCGATTGCAAATGTAAAAAAATGGGGGCCCAAAAAAATCCAGGATTTTTTGGAAAAAAAATTTTAAGATCTTTTCAACATTTAATTTCCCCTGGGACAAACTAAGGTCCAGGTAGGATGTGGCAGGAGTAGGGCCAGGGGGACCCTGTTGGAAAAAAACCCCCCTGAGTCGATTTAAAGGCTCCGAAATACTTTGGAGTGGGCCCGTGGGCTTTTTCCCTTGAATATTAAAATCACCAAAAAAATTTGAATATTTATTTTTGCTAAAGCCTACAAGGGGCTGAAAAAGGAATTCAAGGAAAATCAGAGAGGAACGCTTTTATAGGCCCAAAGGGGGCCTGTAAACAGTAGCTATAAAAAGTGATTGAGTAGGGGTGCATAGATTTTATGACTAGAAAACTCAAAAGATGAAAAAAGCCATTTTTTTTTTGTAAATTGAAATTTGCTATCGTAAATGTTGCAAAACACCTCCCCCTTTGCGGGATTCAAGGGGAATATGGTCACTAGTGTTTAACCCGGAGGTGGGCCTATTCCAAAAAGCAAATTCATCCGGCTTAAGCCATTTTTCAGTCAGGCCAATCACATCAATTCTAAATCATTTTTTCTGTTTGGTTTCTCTAGCTCAAAATATTTTTCCTCAATAGTTTGTCAGAAATCTCCTCCCCAGAA
>CM072257.1:9472219-9494602 GCA_036851935.1 Coregonus suidteri | reverse complement strand
TGGTAAAACAGGGGGAATGGTGCCTTGGAAAGGTTTGGGGCACTTTCATGGGGGGGGGATCTGTACCGGGTTTCCCCTTTAAAAAACAGTGTTTTGACCATTAGACCAAAAGGTAATGCCTTCTTGAACCTGAGGGTGACACTGTTTTGAAGTCTAGACTGCAAGGACCTACCTCATTACCGGGATCATGAGACAGACTCATGTTTTCCTCCAAACATGGGATAGTGTAAAAGGAACTTTGCCTAGGGAAGCCCTATGCTAGACGTGTTAGGAGGTGGAAGTTTATAGAATTAGTCCAGTAACTGAAAGGTCACTGGTTTGAGTTCCTGAGCCATGCAAACAAACGTGTGAGCTTGATCTGAACTGGCAGATCTGTGGACCAAAAACCCCTTCAGAAAGACACATTCCTTCTGTCCCTGTAACATTTACTAATAAAGTTTATACCTGTGCTGTGCTGCACTTAATTGAGCCATACCTGAGAGTCCAGCATGTCAGGGGATGGGTGGGGGGGTGGGTGGTGCGAGCAGCCGAGTGGGGGATGGGGTATCTGGGTCATGTCTACAGATTCTGTTCGGTGCCTTTGTGATTGAGGAGGATGAAACAATGAGACGATTAAATCTAAAGCTTTTTTTTATTTGATGTGACGAACGTAATGTGTGTAGCTTGATAGAAAATACCTTTTTCCCATCGCTCATGTAGAAGTATTTAAGTTATTATTCTGTATTATTTCTCTCAGCAAGTCCCAATTTAATTCAAACCCCGTCACGTCATTTTTGTTATTCAACTATTCAATCTTTTCCAAATAAGCTTGAGATCAGCTTCTGGCATAATCTCACAGTTTAGATGTCGCTTGTAAAAATGGCATATTGTAATTCACGATGAAAATCAAGAAAAATGACCAGCAACCATCCTTTCCAGTTTAACCGATGAACGCAAGTTCACTAATCTAACTCCAACATTTTCGCAAGAAATGTGCAAGAATGCTGCTTAATTTCCTGACAAATTGAAATATCCTTATTTACCCTGATTTCATACACAGAAAAAGAAAAAGAAAGAAAAAGAAAAACAATAAACACTATTGATGTTATAGATTTTGTGTATTTAATAACAAAAATGTAAAAAATCATCTTCGTAACAGGGAGATTAATGCACCGCAACAGGGTTGAAAAATCAATGTAAACAGGGTTGAGTGAAAGGCGTCACGAACGTGTCATAGTGTTTATCTTGTGAGATCACTAACAATGTTGCCATTTTAAACATTTCTAAAAAAAACATTTTTTAAACCTACTGTCAACATAGCTTTTAAAATCTAAAAGAATCTATATGAAAGCTAGACAAGAGTAAAAACACAGTAATGAACTAATAACAGTACAACATTTCATTGATTTCATAAAAATATCCATCTGATAGTTGCAAGAAGTCCTGTTTTGAAACATTGAAAGCAAACATCTTAACATTGATAACCTATATCGGTCACAAGTTGCAATTTTATAACATTTTAAACTACTGGTCAACAATAGCTTTTAAAAGTTTAAACAATCACGATGAAATCTAGACAGATTAAAACACATTAATAAACTAACAACAGTTACAACATTTCGATTGATTTCATAGAAATATCCAGAGTAATAGGCAGGAATGGGTCCTGTGTTGTTTTGATGGTTGAAACATTAAGCAAACAATCTTAACATTAATAACCTATAGGTAAGCCTACAGTTTTGTTCAACCATTGTTACCTGAGAGAGGCCTAGCCCACCACACTTCTTCTGTATTTTCCATGTGCATTCTAGAAGTCCACCGTTTAGGGGATCAATGTGTTCCAAGTATGTCCCTCAATGGATACCACAGGATATCATCAAGAAGTGGCCAGAAGTACCTATTTGGTCCAGTCACAGCACATGCATTTGACCTGCACATGGGGATTCATCTGTGGCTAGAATTATTCTGGGATAGAATCGTCATCATATTTGGCCACGCAACATTTCCTTCCGCATATGTCTAGGATTTGCCCAATCAACTCCCTCTGTGACACGACTGATGTAACTTTAGGGGTAAATGTGAAATGTTGTGTATTTGAAACACTGGCACTTCCAGTTTCTTGTTGTGGAGTGTGCACATACAGCTTACATCACGGTAGCCATTTGCCTTGCAGCCACACAAACAACTTGGTGGATCCGCATTGTGGATGGAACTTACTGCAAATTGGCTGGCATACCTTGGACGGCTTTCTCGATGGCCTCGTCTTCAATGAAGTAAAGCTTGATGGCAGTGTTTGTTCTTTTGACCTCTCTTATCTATATCTCCTATTCCTTTCTTCTTTCCTGCTAAAACATCTTTTGTCCTCCTCTCATGCGTTCACGAATTCCTGAGGTACTTTTTTTCCCTTCGTTCTGGATCAGCATTTCTTTCTTGCCCTGTAACTCTCTCTTGCCTTTCTGCTGCTGTTTTTGCCATTGTTTGAATCTGAAATTGTAGGTCAAGGTCAAGTCAATGACCTGCTTACTCTTCAAGACTAAATATTGTATCCTTTTAATCACTATGTAGTAAAATGAACATGAACTTGCAGATAATACTCCTAAATATGTCAATGTATATAGGAGAGAGAACAAATTAATTGTCACTTTTTTAAAGTTATTATTTTCAAAATTCCTCGTACTTTTAGTTGATACTGTAAACCGTAAAACAACAAACATTCAACAAGAAAAATATGATTGGTATTAGCAATATACAATTAAATATTGCTAAGATTTAACAGCTATTCAACCCTGTAACAGCCATTCACCCCGTAACATTGAAAAATGTGATGGGGTTGAATGTGACAGGGTTGAAGATTTTGTGCTAATCTGTTGCTATTCGGGATGCTAGCAGCTAGCAGTGTGCCACATGGCCCTTATTCAACAAAAGACATTGTTTATACTTCATAGCTATAAAAAAACAAGTTCTTTGTAAAATCTTAACAATGAAATTACCCCCCCCCCCAACAGAGGTTGAATACCTGAGATTGACAAAGCCCATATGTGCTTAAAAAACATGAAATATTTATAAAAAGTGAGAGAGCATCTTACCACTACCACTTGTCACACCCAGGCTTCTCTGAAGACTTGTATGATGTCACTTCCTCATAAATGATGTCCACAGGATCAACCATGATTTAATTGTGATATGGGGGTATTGTTGCGTTACGGGGTTGAAAGAAATACAAGGACAGGGGTAAAAGCCTGAATTTCTCAGAAAATAAATGTCTTATGCTGAGAAATGATTATGCATAATAAGGGGGGCATATGAACAATTAATTTAACAAAAAAAAAAAAGCATTATTATTTAACACTGTGTACTCAAATGAGTCACGCCATTTTGCATGCATGATGGTCAATAGGGACAGGCGAAATTCTTAATACTCCTAAGAAAAGCAAACATATAAGTATTGAAATTCATCTCTGTTTAAAATCATATTCTCTACTCCATATTAAAAAACATGTAAACCCTTTGAAATGTTGTAATTTAAGTGTAGTTTGATAAATTTCTGACAAGTTTATAACACTAGTACATCTTGGGACACTGACAATACTGAATGTCACCGAATCTGTAGAATGACCCAGCTAGTCCTTGATTGGCTGTAGACCTGGGAGCTACAACTGCCAAGAGAAATTCAATGAAATAATAGAATTATGAAATAGGCTGAATCAAATTGTGTTTACATATGTTTAAGACTCACACTTACCTCAGCCTGGTTCTTCCACTTCATGATCTGGGTATCATTGCCGACCCTCAACCTGTTAACATGTCCTCTAGTGGCATCAGAACATAGGCATATGGCCATGGAGTTCAGAGTGAAGAATATCTTCTCCCAGCATCCTCCCCTCCACAGCTCCATCTCCCAGGCATGTTGGTACAAACTTCATTTTATTTTGCCTGCTGGTGAACAATGGCCATTGACAGCACCATCCATGTCCCTCTGTCAAGGAGGTCCTGCTTCTTACGTTGAAAGTCGTCTCTGAAAAAGAGAAGGTTTCTTCTCTTAGTTTTTGTCTTTTGTCTCGGACAAGGCTTACATGTCAGAGGCGTACTTACTTTACTAATTTACTTGTAGAAACGGTACAACTATATACAACATGTCAATTGTGAAATGATTGATATTGGACATCTAGTGTGAACATGATATTGGGTTAATCCTCACATTGTGGTGATTTCTCTACCTTTGATGAGGTCTACTTTGAGGTTTCTGGCCTGGGGAAGGGTTTGCCCTCTAACATGTGGTCATGAAAGGTGCCTTCTCCTCTGCCCACGCCAGAGTCTGAATTATAATCTCAAGTCTAAAAAACAATCACTCTTATCACATACTTCTACTACCTTACCTCTTGATGATGTCCTCTTTGTACTTCTTCATGTGTGACCTCATAAACAAAGCATGGAGGTATTGATGGCAATCCAGGTAATATCTGGCCCTGGCAAGGGGACCAGACCCATAGACTGGAGGTGTCCTCTTCACCTCGGGGACAGGGGACTTTGTTGGTCTTCCAGACAATCTCACCTTCTTCACCTTAGCTGGTGTAACAGCCAATCTCACCTTCTCACCTTAGCTGGTGTAACAGCCAATCTCACCTTCTTCTCCTTAGCTGGTGTAACAGCCAATCTACCTTCTTCTCCTTAGCTGGTGTAACAGCCAATCTCACCTTCTTCACCTTAGCTGGTGTACCAGCCAATCTCACCTTCTTCACCTTAGCTGGTGTAACAGCCAATCTCACCTTCTTCACCTTAGCTGGTGTAACAGCCAATCTCACCTTCTTCACCTTAGCTGGTGTAACAGACAGTGTCCTCTTCTTGCCCTTCTTCTGGGTCTTGGGTTCTTAGTGTGGCAACACACGGCCGGCACAGAAATGAGGTTTTTAGATGGAGACACAGGATCCAGTGGTCTGGCAGTAGGAGGACTGGTCAGGGACAAACACTTGTCCTATTGTACCCTCCTGTGCCTTTAACTCATTCTAAACTACAACCTAGATATTGTTCTCTCAGACATATTGTCCTCACATCTGTCTGTCTCTCCCTATCTCTCAATACTGTTTGTATGTGTGTGTGTGTGTGTGTGTGTGTGTGTGTGTGTGTGTGTCTATATAGTAAATGCTATATATATATTATATGGTTATATATTGATCATTATATATTATATTTATATAAATGACGGTAGTGTGTATATATATATAAAATATAATGTGTAAAACTAGCAGTGTGAATGTTAAAACAATAAATGTTATAGAATAAGAGTTTACTGAAAATAATGAGTAATTTAGTGAATAATGGAACAAATGTAGTGAATGTGTCTGTTTGTAAATGAAACCTAGGCTATACAATTATTGTAATATGTAAAATAAACATATCTTTCTATGATTTATCTTTCCTGGTTGTTATTTCTCAGTGTCTCTGGACAGAAAATGTGCCAAGTCAATAAAGTTATGCGCCACATTTTTTGCTTCCTGACGCCTGTAAATGATCTGCGAAATTTTGATTGGTTGACACAGTGTCTGTAGATTGTGTGATTTGATTGGACATCGAGTGTTTGGAGACCTAGGCCTACGTCGTTGGATATTCAATTGACACATGCGCTGAGTTTCCACCTTCGAGAAGGTTGCAAGCCACAGCACAGTTGATTAAGACGGGAAGATTTCTAGCTAAGGTGACGATAGAGTCCCCTGGTGCAAACCAGGAGTACGGTGGAAGTAACTTTAGACAAAGATTCGGTTGGAGAGCCTCGTAAATGGCGTCCCTTGAGAAAGCAAGAACAAGATGTATGTCAGGAGAAGTGCAGTATTATCCCAAGGAGACGTATACTTGGAATTCGGAGGAGGAATGGAGGGGAAAAAGAGAGGCAGAGAGGAGGTCTAAGAGAGAGAGGGAGGAAGATTGTGAGCTTGAGTCGGTTAAAAAGGCGAAAAAAAGGGAGAAGGTTTGTTAAAGAAGAATGGTAGAAAATGTAAGCAGAGTGAGCTGAAGACAGGAGGAGAAATGGAAGTGATTGAGGGTGAAGTATCGGAGGTGGTAGGTGTGGTGAAGTACTCGGAGCCAGAGGGCTAGCACCGAGGGTCAGGATAGAGATGAGTCTGTGACAGTAGGAGTGAAGTTTTTGGAAAAAGTGGACCCTTGCCCTTTTGGCTGATCCTTTTGTGGTTTCAGGGTGGGTGAAAAAACAGTTGGGTATAGTGGAATCGGTGAGGGTAACCAGAAGTGGTCTAGTGATAATTGTTTGTGTTTCTGTTGGTCAGAGGGAGAAGGCGCTCTGAGTTAAACAAATGGGGGCAAGAGAATGTGAATTGTTTTCGCTCTCAAGAAAAGGGTGCCATGAAAGGAGTGATTACTGGGGTAGCAGTAAATGTAAAGTTGACCAACTGAAGGGGAAGATTCCCGGTGTTTGTGATGCTCGTCGTTTGGTGCGACGCAAAACAGGGTGGCGAGAGTGGGGAAACAGAAGAGTCATTGTCTGTTCTTTTGAGTTTTGAAGTTGAGTCTTTGCCAGACAAAGTGATGTTAGGATATATAAGTTATCCTGTACGAGCTTATATGCCGAATACATTACGATGTTACAGGTGTCAAACTTATGGGCATGTGGCAGCAGTGTGTAGGAGGGAGGTTCCAAGGTGTGAGAAGTGTGCAGAAGGGCATGAGACAAAGGAATGTGTAGCATTGGGGAAATTAGTGGTATGTGCTAATTATAGGGGTGCCCATGGGGCTTGGGGATCAGAAATGTCCCGTGCGAGAGAGGTAGGTTGAGGTTTCCAGGGTTAGAGTAGTGAAGAAGTTGTCATATGCTGAGGCAGTGAAGAAAGTAGAGAAAAGATGGGTCAAGGGGGAGGAGTGGTGAGAGTAGGAGATATGTACCAGTACAGAGGGACAGGCCAACAAGTGATATATGTTTCAGTAAGATTGGATTTTTAGCATTTATAGCAATGGTTATTAATTGTACTGGATGGAACGTAAGTCGAAGAAATGTAGGTTGTGTTGGCAGCTGCAGAGAGGTATTTGGGTGTGCGAGACTTGCCATCAGCAGAGTTACATTTGGGGTGTGTGCAGAGAGTAAGTGGTGATGTCCCATCCTTTCAGGTTGAGGCCATGAGGTAGGAATAAATATATTTAAATAGTGGAGTAGCCTGGTGTTCATTCTATTTTATTAATTTTTTTGTATTATAATTTTTTTTTCTGAATTTGTGAGTGTAGTGTTAGATGGTAGGGTATTTCTTTATTTTATTTTTATTTTATTTTTCAAGCAAAATATAAGGGAGTTGTACTCCAGTCTAGTAGGTGGCGGTAATGCAACATATTGGATGCCAACCGCCGTTAAACCTCATCGAAGTAGTAGAAGAAGTAAGATAATTCAAGAAATCTGTCATTCATTTTTAACCGAATAGTTCTTAGTCGCGCAATTGTACATCTAATGGTAAAGATGGTGTCAGTAACTCATTAGGACAGCTGATTGACCTGATGGAAGACTCCTAGTAGAGATACAGATGGTGTCAGTAACTCATTAGGACAGCTGATTGACCTGATGGAAGACTCCTAGTAGAGATACAGATGGTGTCAGTAACTCATTAGGACAGCTGATTGACCTGATGGAAGACTCCTGGTAGTGATACAGATGGTGTCAGTAACTCATTAGGACAGTTGATTGACCTGATGGAAGACTCCTAGTAGAGATACAGATGGTGTCAGTAATTCATTAGGACAGCTGATTGACCTGATGTAAGACTCCTAGTAGAGATACAGATGGTGTCAGTAACTCATTAGGACAGCTGATTGACCTGATGGAAGACTCCTAGTAGAGATACAGATGGTGTCAGTAACTCATTAGGACAGCTGATTGACCTGATGGAAGACTCCTAGTAGAGATACAGATGGTGTCAGTAACTCATTAGGACAGCTGATTGACCTGATGGAAGACTCCTGGTAGAGATACAGATGGTGTCAGTAACTCATTAGGACAGCTGATTGACCTGATGGAAGACTCCTGGTAGAGATACCGATGGTGTCAGTAACTCATTAGGACAGCTGATTGACCTGATGGAAGACTCCTAGTAGAGATACAGATGGTGTCAGTAACTCATTAGGACAGCTGATTGACCTGATGGAAGACTCCTAGTAGAGATACAGATGGTGTCAGTAACTCATTAGGACAGCTGATTGACCTGATGGAAGACTCCTGGTAGAGATACAGATGGTGTCAGTAACTCATTAGGACAGCTGATTGACCTGATGGAAGACTCCTAGTAGAGATATCAGATGGTGTCAGTAACTCATTAGGACAGCTGATTGACCTGGTGGAAGACTCCTAGTAGAGATACAGATGGTGTCAGTAACTCATTAGGACAGCTGATTGACCTGATGGAAGACTCCTGGTAGAGATACAGATGGTGTCAGTAACTCATTAGGACAGCTGATTGACCTGATGGAAGACTCCTGGTAGAGATATCGATGGTGTCAGTAACTCATTAGGACAGCTGATTGACCTGATGGAAGACTCCTAGTAGAGATACAGATGGTGTCAGTAACTCATTGGGACAGCTGATTGACCTGATGGAAGACTCCTAGTAGAGATACAGATGGTGTCAGTAACTCATTAGGACAGCTGATTGACCTGATGGAAGACTCCTAGTAGAGATACAGATGGTGTCAGTAACTCATTGGGACAGCTGATTGACCTGATGGAAGACTCCTAGTAGAGATACAGATGGTGTCAGTAACTCATTAGGACAGCTGATAGACCTGGTGTAAGACTCCTAGTAGAGATACAGATGGTGTCAGTAACTCATTAGGACAGCTGATTGACCTGATGGAAGACTCCTAGTAGAGATACAGATGGTGTCAGTAACTCATTAGGACATCTGATTGACCTGATGGAAGACTCCTAGTAGAGATACAGATGGTGTCAGTAACTCATTAGGACAGCTGATTGACCTGATGGAAGACTCCTAGTAGAGATACAGATGGTGTCAGTAACTCATTAGGACAGCTGATTGACCTGATGGAAGACTCCTAGTAGAGATACAGATGGTGTTAGTAACTCATTAGGACAGCTGATTGACCTGATGGAAGACTCCTAGTAGAGATACAGATGGTGTCAGTAACTCATTAGGACAGCTGATTGACCTGATGGAAGACTCCTAGTAGAGATACAGATGGTGTCAGTAACTCATTGGGACAGCTGATTGACCTGATGGAAGACTCCTAGTAGAGATACAGATGGTGTCAGTAACTCATTAGGACAGCTGATTGACCTGATGGAAGACTCCTAGTAGAGATACAGATGATGTCAGTAACTCATTGGGACAGCTGATTGACCTGATGGAAGACTCCTAGTAGAGATACAGATGGTGTCAGTAACTCATTAGGACAGCTGATTGACCTGATGGAAGACTCCTAGTAGAGATACAGATGGTGTCAGTAACTCATTAGGACAGCTGATTGACCTGATGGAAGACTCCTAGTAGAGATACAGATGGTGTCAGTAACTCATTTGGGACAGCTGATTGACCTGATGGAAGACTCCTAGTAGAGATACAGATGGTGTCAGTAACTCATTAGGACAGCTGATTGACCTGATGGAAGACTTCTAGTAGAGATACAGATGGTGTCAGTAACTCATTGGGACAGCTGATTGACCTGATGGAAGACTCCTAGTAGAGATACAGATGGTGTCAGTAACTCATTAGGACAGCTGATTGACCTGATGGAAGACTCCTAGTAGAGAGATGCAGATGGTGTCAGTAACTCATTGGGACAGCTGATTGACCTGATGGAAGACTCCTAGTAGAGATACAGATGGTGTCAGTAACTCATTGGGACAGCTGATTGACCTGATGGAAGACTCCTAGTAGAGATACAGTTTTCTACCGTTTCTTTTGGATTTAATTAGCCTGTTTTTTACTTGTCATTTTGTACTTTAGGATTTGACCCTTTTTTGCCGTTCATATCACTTGGAACCTGTTTAACCTAATCTAAAATGCTTTATTTTACCAACCTGGAATCTGTGACAAACAATGGACAATTACTAGTGAGTAATTAATACATTTTAAACTGCAACAGCAATTTTCCTGTTATCTATGGAAATATTGTAAGGAACCATACCTGTATTTAGGTGTTTATTGAAGTGGCCTTCAGTATCTGGGAGCTTAGCCACTTGTTTACCTCAAGTAAAGTTGATCTGTCCATCATTCATTCACGTATTTACTTTATTTATTTCAGTTGCTTGAAGAGAATATTATGACATTTGTGAAGAACGAGCTGAAGATGTTCAAGAGGATTCTTAGTCCAGAACTCCCAGAAGGCTTTGAGAGTCAGAAGCAGGATAAGGAAGTGGTGGATGCTGAAGATGAGAAGCAGGAGAGCAGTGCCAGAGAGGGGGCTCTGAAGATCACACTGCACATCCTGAGGAAAATGAACCAGAAGGAGCTTGCTGACACACTGGAGAAAAGTAAGAGCTGTCTGCCTCATGTTGAATGCTGTTTTATAACAAACATTTAAAAGCTGTAGCTAAAGTACAGCTAAAGTAGCTGTGTAACTCAATGATATTGTAGCAGCCTTAACACAATAGTGAGAGAAAAAAATTGATACTTCACAGTATGATTCAGAGAAGTTTCATATGATTTCTCAGAATGGTCATAAAAGGGCCGGATATATTTTAATATACACTACAGTTCAAAAGTTTGGGGTCACTTAGAAATGTCCTTGTTTTTCGAAAGAAAAGCAATTTCTTTGTCCATTAAAATAACATAAAATTGATCAGAAATACAGTGTAGACATGGTTAATGTTGTAAATGGCTATTGAAGCTGGAAACTGCTGATTGTTAATGGAATATCTACATACTGTAGGCGTACAGAGGCCCATTATCAGCAACAATCAGTCCTGTGTTCCAATGGCACGTTTTTTATTTTATTTAACCTTTATTTAACCATGTAAGCCAGTTGAGAACAAGTTCTCATTTACAACTGCGACCTGGCCAAGATAAAGCAAAGCAGTGCGATAAAAACAACAACACAGAGTTACATACAAACAAAACATACAGTCAAAAATACAACATAAAATCTATATACAGTGTGTGCAAATGTAGCAAGTTATGGAGGTAAGGCAATAAATAGGCCATAGTGCAAAATAATTACAATTATTATTAACACTGGAATGATAGATGTGCAAGAGCTGATGTGCAAATAGAGATACTGGGGGTGCAAATGGGCAAAATAAATAACAATATAGGGATGAGGTAGTTGCGTGGGCTAATTTCAGATGGGCTGTGTATAGGTGCAGTGATCGGTAAGGTGCTCTGACAACTGATGCTTAAAGTTAGTGAGGGAGATAAGAGTCTCCAGCTTCAGAGATTTTTGCAGTTCGTTCCAGTCATTGGCAGCAAACGTTGTGTTTGCTAATCCAAGTCTGTCATTTTAAAAAGCTAATTGATCATTAGAAAACCCTTTTGCAAATATGTTAGCACAGCTGAAAACTGTTGTGCTGATTAAATAAGCAATAAAACTGGCCTTCTTGAGACTAGTTGAGTATCTGGAGCATCAGCAATTGTGGGTTTGATTACAGGCTCAAAAATGGCCAGAAACAAATAACTTTCTTCTGAAACTCGTCAGTCTATTCTTGTTCTGAGAAATGAAGGCTATTCCATGCGAGAAATTACCAAGAAACTGAAGATCTCGTACAACGCTGTGTACTACTCCCTTCACAGAACAGCGCAAACTGTCTCTAACCAGAATAGAAAGAGGAGTGGGAGGCCCCGGTGCACAACTGAGCAAGAGGACAAATACATTAGAGTGTCTAGTTTGAGAAACAGACGCCTCACAGGTCCTCAATTGGCAGCTTCATTAAATAATACTCAACTCCGGGATGAGAGAGAGAGAGAGAGAGAGAGAGAGAGAGAGAGAGAGAGAGAGAGAGAGAGAGAGAGAGAGAGAGAGAGAGATCCTACCAGGGATTATTCATGTATGATGTTGGTAGAATGTATACATTGGGATAGTAGTAAGGATCCTACCAGGGATTATTTATGTATGATGTTGGTAGAATGTATACATTGGGATAGTAGTAAGGATCCTACCAGGGATTATTTATGTATGATGTTGGTAGAATGTATACATTGGGATAGTAGTAAGGATCCTACCAGGGATTATTTATGTATGATGTTGGTAGAATGTATACATTGGGATAGTAGTAAGGATCCTACCAGGGATTATTTATGTATGATGTTGGTAGAATGTATACATTGGGATAGTAGTAAGGATCCTACCAGGGATTATTTATGTATGATGTTGGTAGAATGTATACATTGGGATAGTAGTAAGGATCCAACCAGGGATTATTTATGTATGATGTTGGTAGAATGTATATATATGGGATTGTAGTAAGGATCCTACCAGGGATTATTTATGTATGATGTTGGTAGAATGTATACATTGGGATGGTAGTAAGGATCCTACCAGGGATTATTTATGTATGATGTTGGTAGAATGTATACATTGGGATGGTAGTAAGGATCCTACCAGGGATTATTATTTATGTATGATGTTTGGTTGGTAGAATGTATACATTGGGATAGTAGTAAGGATCCTACCAGGGATTATTTATGTATATGATGTTTAGAATGTATACATTGAGATAGTAGTAAGGATCATACCAGGGATTATTTATGTATGATGTTGGTAGAATGTATACATTGGGATAGTAGTAAGAGGCCGGTGGGTAAATGACTAAGATTCAAGCCTCCCGTCAGTTAGGGAGATTTGTTTCTTTATTGTGTGTTTAGTTGTACCTTTACCTTCCTGTAGTTGGTCATTTGGAAGGATTCTGAATGGAGGAATGGTCTAAGATCACTCCAACTCAGAAAACATTTTAGAAAAAGGCTCAGTGCCGTTACCCTCACAAGGAGGTATTGAAAGGGAGAGCCAATTTGACCCCTACCTTTTTGAGAAAAAAAGTATTACTTGTTAAACAAAATCTATTTTCTCTGAATTTTTTTTTGGCATACAATATAGCTCAGTATTTGAATGATTTATTTTATACAGTCATTTTTGCTAATCTTTATCAAGGGTGTCAATAATTTGGGACCCCACTGTATACTTCAAAGTTAGAGATATGTTGAAACTGGATCCCTCATAATGATTCAACATTTTATAGTATGCCATGGCCTTTACTTTTACTGGCAAAGGTTAAACTACTGTTCTGTTAATGCTATACTATGGTGTTGTGCCACTAGACTTTGACCAGATATTATTGCATCCAAAGATCAACTGTACCTAGAACACAGATACAGAGCCACTTGTCATCAGGAAGGTGCTCTCTCAGCAGAACGGAAAATATCTCAATGATTTGACATGTTCTGGTTGTGAATACAGGCTACAAGGTAAGACTCTTCACAGGGATTATTGTAAAGTGTGTAGGGAAATTAAAGATATGGTGTTATTATAGTATAGAGAATGACAGTAAAACACTCAGATCTAACAGTCCATTTCACCTGGGACAGGTACGTGACAGTTCAATCATACAAAATGGCGCTAACTGGGCGTAGGCAAGTCAAATTCTAAAACATATTGTTGTTCATATCTCGTATTATATGATTCGTATATCGTGGTTATTTTACAATTTGTAAAAATGTTAATGTATCATAGTTCTAAATCATCTTTCAGAATATCAGAACATTTGTTGTTTTCAAAATTACAATGAGCTCCTACTTCCTGTGTAATTTGGTATGAAACCTGAACGTACTTTTCTTAACATTGATATTATGAATTAAATTCAATAATATCATAATAATAGCAGACCTGTTGAACAAAGCAACACACTAGAATGAGTGGAATTATTACAAGAGAAAGTGAGACATTATTATTATTATTTATTATTATTATTATTATTATTATTATTATTATTATTATTATTATTATTATTAGTTCCACTACATGGAGAAAAGGTTAAAAATATCAGTCATGACTACGTGTTGATGTGATTGCATTAAATCTCCTGACCGTTTGGACGTATCTGTTAGTAAATGTTTTATTTCTAAGAGATAATGAATAAAATAGAACAATTGACCTTCAATAATTAGTTGTCACTGTGTTAACCACAACCAACATGTTGGATCTCTGTTTAGGGGTCAGTGAACAAAAATGAGTCTCTCTGGGGAGAGAGAGGAGGGGGGCCCTGCCTCTAAAATGACTCTTTCTAGGGAACATGATACCAAAAAAAAGAGGTGAGATGACAATGTTTTAAAGAATTTATAAGGAGTGTATTTCTAAAATGTTATATCCACAATTGTTTCCTGTTTGTTATTTTCCATCAGAAATGATTGCTTATGGGGACCTTCATGTGCGTGTAAAATATTGTTCTTCTGAGATTTTAATTAATAGATTTTAATTAATAGATTTTAATTAATAGATTTTAATTAATAGATTTTTGTGTATTAATTTTTATTTTTGCAAAATGAAATGTTTGTATCCTGTATATTTGACTGTGATATGTGGATGTCTCACCAGCACACACACACACACACACACACACACACACAGACACACACACACACACACACCCACACAGACACACACACACACACACACAGACACATCTTTACCATCATACACACACACCTATAGAAGTTTTGCATGACACAATCATTTATCCTACTCTTAGTTATTGTCTAATATGTTGTCATGCAGAACCTTATTGTTTTTACTAATTCTGATCGTTGTTACAAGCGGAATTTTGACAATACTACCGTCAAATCAACACACTCTTCACTCCTGTTTAAACCAAAAAGGGTTCTATCGCTTGCTTAATATATGGAACCACTAAAAGTTCTATATAGAAACCTTTTATAGGGTTCTTTAATCAGAACTCTAGAGGTTCTTCTTCCCTGAACCAAAATGGCTCCATATAGAACCCTGCATGGTGTCATTTATGAATTATGGCTACTACTATTAAATAGGAATATTTTTAGCTAAGAATATAATTTATAGGAAAATAGGAATGGTTGAAAAATCCCGATATTCATTAAAAATTATCCTTAGAAATAGCAGTGCTGGGGGTTTGGAAAGCCATAGTCAGTCAATCAACAATAGAACAATACTCTTATGAAAAATATTGATCTTTAACTTACAGTCTGTGGATACTATGCGACTAGAAAGGTTAAAAAATGCATGCATGACATCACAGCACAGCTGAAAAAAATATGGCAGGTGGAAATCAAAAGAGGATGTTCTACGGAGATAGGTGGGCGTGGCTAAGAGTAGCAGAGGGGTGGGATTAAAAAAGATCATGATCGGTAATAGTCATTACTGTAAACACTATAGATGTCTGAGTACTATCTATCCAAAATGTAATGTGTATAATTAATTATTATTATTATATATATAAAAAAGTAATTACTGTGTATAAAAGTATTGTATGGGGGGTAGAATTTATCTTCGTTATATTCAAACACACTGGTGGCCAGGGAGGCATCTCTTTGTTTGAACGATGGCCCAACTCTGGCTGACTTCTTTACAATACAATACATTACAATACAGTACAACTTTGTCCATTAGTTCCAGCAAACAACAAAAATGTATTTTCTGCTCCGTTCATAACCCCCCCAAACAGCAGACCTCACACATACAGTTGAGACCAGCACAGGTTCAAGCTGCAGTGCAGCGCCCCTGGATGGAGAGCATGTTGTGGGGTTAAGGGCCTTGCTCAAGGGCCCAACGAAAGGTGATTGTTTTGAGGACGTGGACCCAGCAGCCCTCCAGGGGTCAGATCAATTCTGTCCGTTCTTTTCCAGCGCCCGGCCCGGGATTCAAAACTGGACACTTTTCGGCCACAGGTCCAACGCCTGCCACAGCTCCAACTCATTTGCCGCTGGGGCGAAAACCTGAGTTAATATTCAGAAATAAGCATGAGTTAATCTGCCAAAATGAAGACAAAATGTTATGCAGACATCATTATTATGATAACATACATGCAGTTGTCATCAGCAGCAGCCACAAGAGAGAGAGCCTATGATAGTTCTGGGTAACTGCCAGACTGAGCAAAACATAGATAGTGTGTTAAAAGACATGTAATGATTAACTAGGCTATTGAATCACCAACACTTATTATACATCATTATTATACAGAAATCATTGTCAAAAGCTGAAGAGAAACTGTTGCATGTAGGTCAATATTATTTATGGATTGATCATATAGAAATATAGAAACATTATTTTAACTACTCCAAAGCAATTACATGTGGCGCAGGAACCACTGACTCACTGCATTATTATATAGTATTATCAAGACACCTGCTGTTAACTCTTAACTGGTTAGGACAGCTCATGAGGTGTCCTAAATATCTGCCGACTAGGTGGGACTAGAGGCTTCATGCATAGCTTTAATTTATACCCATAAGTGTAAAATGTCTTTCTTCTCAGCACTTATACGACCAATGTTCTACTCTGAGACACTTTGTTATTAAAAAACTTTGAATGTTTGTGTAGTATACGTCAATCGTAGGGTGTTACCATCAATAAAGAGTCTGCTTAGGCTGTATCGCGTTCAAAGGCCTTTATTCAAACCACGAGGTTCCAGCGTAAGTACAGACACAATGTCCGGAGAACCAGACCCAAATAAATATTCTGTATTCTAACTCTCCACCGTTCTTCACCCCCTTTATATAGCCTTCCAAGAGTTGAATGGCTCCCTCTACTGTTCAATCCCGTATCTTACAACCCACTTCCTGTTTGTCATATGTGGAGTCACACTAAAACCTTCCCTCTTGATACCACAACTCAACATTCTTTCAGTTCCATTTAAAAACATTTAACACCATCGTATTGTCAATACACTACATTTGTTTTACATATAAAAATAAATAAATGAATATGACTAATGTAAGCCAGTATAAAGACTGGGTTATGTATGCACTCACTAACTGTAAAGTCGCTCTGGATAAGAGCGTCTGCTAAGTGATTAAAATGTAAATGTATTGTGTTGCTCTGCTCATGTCTGCGTTCTGGAACTGTCCGCGTCCACGCCCAGAACTGCCCGCGTCCCCGTACAGAACGGTTTGGCGCCAAGCTATTGTCCAGTTACGCGCTGAGTGGGTCTGAGGTGATGTTGGGGAATAACGACGGAGTTCGTTACAGTGTTGAGAGTTTATTGTTCAATTAGCTTTTTTTTGCGTAATGGACAGTGAAAGTATGAGTGTAGCCAGATCCTTTTCACTCGTAGCCAGATCCTTTTCACTAGCTATCCTTGTTTCATCTTGTGGTTCACCCGGATTCGTCATCATTTTCGAGGGACAGACGAACGACCTGCTAGCTAGCCAAGCTAGTCGGTACAGCTAGCTAAGCTAGCTACCACTACATCATCACCGGCTGCCTGCTTTTCTTGTGGACCGATGGAGCTCCCGGGTTTGTTTCTTCCACCTGTTAAATACGGTGGAGGGCTTCTCCCTCTCTCGTTGACGGATGCTGTCCTCTGTCCGGTTCTCCTCTTGACTAGATGGACAGTAACTTTAGTGTTTAACCCCTCTGTGTCCAAGGACTGAACTTTTTGAATATTATTTTCGGGGCGCCTCAAGTTACATTTTTTTACAAAGTTTATTTCTGATAAAATTAGTTCATTGCATCCGCCATGGAGCCCAGTTACATAATATTACCTTCTGTCCCTGGTTATGAAGTAATCGCGAAAAAAACAGGCCTTATGTTTTGGGCATTTTTCACCCTGCCAGCTCCTATTAGTTCTACTGTTAGGTTTACCTCAGGTAACTGATTATTAACAAGGTTACAGCTACTTGGTGAGCATTAACCCTGTAGGTTTACCTCAGGTAACTTATTATTAACAAGGTTACAGCTACTTGGTGAGCATTAACCCTGTAGGTTTACCTCAGGTAACTTATTATTAACAAGGTTACAGTTTACTTGGTGAGCGCGCTCAATGTTAACCTGAGTACATGTTGTGGTGAGCCACAGTCTAAGAGGTGTTGTCTGGCGCAAAGCCATCAAACGTTAAACATATTTGTTTTAAGAAAAAAGTGTACAATCTAAACAAAACGCATGTCCCTGTCCTCTTTTTCAAGATGTGGCAGATTTAAACAGCCAGAAGACATTTTTTTTATTAAGAAATAACAATTTTTCTGATGACTTGTTGTTTCTAAATGGCTGCTGGGTAATTTGATATGCATCGAAATCTTCGTTCATAGGCATCAAATTGAGCGAATGCTGCGCAGGTTCACTGAGTTGCAAACCAAATGGATATAATGGGGTGATTGTTGTCTAATTGGGTGGTCTAGCTAATGGATTTGTAGATCTGACACAGTTGCTACCTCAGATTATGAGCCTAGCAAGTGTCATATAGCTCAGTTGGTACAGCATGGTGCTTGCAACGCCAGGGTTGTGGGTTCGTTTCCCACGGGGGGCCAGTATGAAAATGTATGCACTCACTAACTGTAAGTCGCTCTGGATAAGACCGTCTGCTAAATATGTAAAATGTAAATGTAAAAAATGTCATGAATTAGTTATTTAGTACCCACATATGGCCAAAGGGAGGAGCAAGAGTGCTATAAACCCATACTGTTTTTTGCCATAAAACCCCTAAACCTAACAATCAATCTCATGTATTTATAAAGCCCTTTTTACACCAGCAGATGTCACAAAGTGCTATACAGAAACTCTTACCCTACTTATAACCTATTTTAGCCGTAACCCTAACCCCTAATTCTAGGGTATGGTAGCCTAGAACACTTTTAGAAACTATTTTAGTAATAATATTATCTTAGTAAATACAATTATAGTATTAAATAGCGTTTTGATTATTTTGTTGATATTTTATTATATGTATAATAGCAAGACAGAACACTTGATAAATAAGACACATTGTTTTATTTTTCAAATGTGGTTTGAATTGGGTGACCTAGTAACCTCTGTGTGAAGGTCCAGCAAATTGGCGTGGGGCAGTTTGAGACTGATCTAATACACTTTATTTCTGAGCTGCCTCACCAATGTCTGTACGTGAATTAATAACTTTTAATAGCTAAATATTTCCAATAGATGGTGGCAAAAGACCACGAAGCATCAGTTATAGGCTACAAGCAGCAATATGATTGACATAAAATAGCATGCAACCAAATACTATATGTCCCATGATTTTCTGAAATGGTCACTCATTACTTTTAGTTAGCTATATATCTCGTATTAGGCCTGTGATGCTTTTGGAAGAGCAATTAAATAGTGACTATAGCAGGTGTTGAACCCGGGTAAATAATCACTAGTCACATGCTCCAACCTCAACCCTAGTATACATTCATTTTTAAATATCTATAATATTACGATTAAACAACCTCGGAATAGAAAAGACAAGAGTGCGTCTTCCAGCCCACCAATAAATTACATCATGCAACCCTCGCGGTTAGCAAATGTACCTCAACATGCCCCTCGCTTGTGCTAGAAGGCAGAGTGCTCGCTGCTGGTTGATGAATCTGACAATGACTGTACCAGGAAAATACGTTTTTCTCTCGACCAGAGGTGACTAAATTAATGTTCAGGCTTATTGATAATCGTTATAGTAATGAAGTATAATTTCAAAACATGAGCATAAAAAACAGGTAATAATAAACATGAATCATCATTATATTATTTCACAGTAATCTGTTAAATGCTTTTTCAGTCGTTCCTCTTGCGTTAGCAGTGTGGAAAGGGACAGTAAAAAGCGTGTGCAGGAGTTTTCCTGTGAGGGGGAGTGGTGGTGTATCCAGGAGAGAAACTAAAACTGATCTTCTGAAATGTCATTCATGGTCTTATGCTGCCATCTATTGGAATTATTTAGCAACTGCAGTAGTACTGAATAAAGTATATCCTTACTAAAGTAGTAATTACTCAGAAATTGCAAAATATGACATTTTCTAGTTAATTTTACCACTTACAACCATAAAATAACCATTTATAGTATAACAAACAATGAAACTGACATAAACCAAAAACACCATACATTTAGTTAACTATATATATTTAAAAAACTATTTATTTAGATGACATTATCTGCCAAAGTAACACCCACTGTAAATAAAGAAGAGCTCTCCAGTAGGTGTACCAAACATTCAAAGGCCATTTTCTCAAAATGTAGGTTACAAGTTTATCATCTTTCAAAGCAGAATTACTTTCCCCATTGTTCCTCAACTGTAGTGTATGATATACCTTTTTCTAGCTGAGTCTCTGCTTTTATCCAATGTAAAAAAACACAATTTCAAATTTTGCTACATAAGACCGAATCGAGCCGGTCGGCCACATTTGACTGTGTAAAACCTAGCAGTACTACTTATTTCTCTGAGAGTGAGGCAGATATATTATTACTGTGTAAAACCTAGCAGTACTACTTATTTCTCTGAGAGTGAGGCAGATATATTATTACTGTGTAAAACTTAGCAGTACTACTTATTTCTCTGAGAGTGAGGCAGATATATAGCATTTTAGCAAAAAAAAAACATGATTATTTGTCTCTCTGAAATGAAACCATCAAGTGATAGATTTTAAACAAATACATGTCTGTCATTGAACAACCCCATGCCATGATTAGATAGTGAAAAAACACACCAATCTCTTTCATAATTTCTTTAAACAATAAAAAGCTAAAAGCTAATTTCTGAAAATGGATATATAGCGTTTTGGAATGAAACTCTCTTCTCATGTTTCCCCATCTGAGCTCAGAGTAGATGAGAGATGTAATGTTTGTCTCTGTTGTGTTGAAGCCCAATCAAGCAGGAGAGACCAGCCTCCCCTGTACCCAGCTGTGTGTCCATGAAGAGTGACCAGTCTATGAGTCGTCCTATACAGTTTAGAGAGGGAGACTTTTCTAGTGAACAAAGGTAAGAAGAACTCATGGGTCATGGTCAGTGAGTTAAACAACACTGTCTCTAGTCATTTCTCCTCTCCCATTTTACCATTTATTTTTGTTGTTTTCATAATCCATAGGCTAATCCTTTTTTCCATTTTCATAGTCCTGAAACAATATTAAACAAACACAACATTCCCTGTGTTTGTGTGTCTCTCAGTGAGTGTGTGTGTGTGTTTGTGTCAGTGAGTGTGTGTTCACTCCCTGGATGATGTACATACAGTGGGGGAAAAAAGTATTTAGTCAGCCACCAATTGTGCAAGTTCTCCCACTTAAAAAGATGAGAGAGGCCTGTAATTTTCATCATAGGTACACGTCAACTATGACAGACAAATTTAGATTATTTTTTCCAGAAAATCACATTGTAGGATTTTTAATGAATTATTTGCAAATTATGGTGGAAAATAAGTATTTGGTCACCTACAAACAAGCAAGATTTCTGGCTCTCACAGACCTGTAACTTCTTCTTTAAGAGGCTCCTCTGCCCTCCACTCGTTACCTGTATTAATGGCACCTGTTTGAACTTGTTATCAGTATAAAAGACACCTGTCCACAACCTCAAACAGTCACACTCCAAACTCCACTATGGCCAAGACCAAAGAGCTGTCAAAGGACACCAGAAACAAAATTGTAGACCTGCACCAGGCTGGGAAGACTGAATCTGCAATAGGTAAGTAGCTTAGTTTGAAGAAATCAAATATGGGAGCAATTATTAGGAAATGGAAGACATACAAGACCACTGATAATCTCCCTCGATCTGGGGCTCCACGCAAGATCTCACCCCGTGGGGTCAAAATGATCACAAGAACGGTGAGCAAAAATTCCAGAACCACACAGGGGGACCTACATCAGTAACACACTACGCCACCAGGGACTCAAATCCTGCAGTGCAAGACGTGTCCCCCTGCTTAAGCCAGTACATGTCCAGGCCCATCTGAAGTTTGCTAGAGTTCATTTGGATGATCCAGAAAGAGGATTGCGGGAGAATGTCATATGGTCAGATGAAACCAAATATACTGAACTTTGGTAAAAACTAACTCGTCGTGTTTGGAGGACAAAGAATGCTGAGTTGCATCCAAAGAACATACTACTGTGAAGCATGGGGGTGGAACATCATGCTTGGGTGGCTGTTTTTCTGCAAATGGACCATGGACGACTGATCCGTGTAAAGGAAAGAATGAATGGGGCCATGTATCGTGAGATTTTGAGTGAAAACCTCCTTCCATCAGCAGCCGGCATTGAAGATGAAACTTTGCTGGGTCTTTCAGCATGACAATGATCCCAAACACACCGCCCGGGCAATGAAGGAGTGGCTTCATAAGAAGCATTTTCAAGGTCCTGGAGTGGGCCTAGAAGTTCCAGATCTCAAACCCCATTTAGAACATCTTTGGGGGAGTGAAAGGTCTGTGTTGCCCAGCGACAGCCCCAAAACATCACTGCTCTAGAGAGATCTGCATGGAGGAATGGTCAAAAAAACAACATTTGTGAAAACCTTGTGAAGACTTACGAAA
>CM072257.1:9434745-9471719 GCA_036851935.1 Coregonus suidteri | reverse complement strand
GGGGCCTTGCAAAAAATTTGGAAATTTGGTTTGTGGAAAAATCATGGGGTTTATAATTTTATTTATTTTGATGTGATACATTGAACATTTGATTAATATAGATCTGGAACCTTATGTCTGTTGTAATTGGTGGAGTCCTTACTGTTTCAAGTTTCATTTAATGCATGGGAAAGCATAATCCTTCATACCAACTAACCAAGTCTATAATCATTCTATCGGAATTTTAATACCCTATTTGTCATTTTTTTCACAACTCTAGTAAGTTTACAATAGGGATTTCTTATTGGAGATGTCCTTCTCACCTAATATCACGCATGCTGTTTCAGATATTCTAAATAAGGTAATATCTGGAGAGTCAAATTCGAGCCTGGGGTGAGAGTGTTACATATCAACGATCAGTCATCAAAAGTTTTGAAAACACACCTACTCATTCAAATTAGTTTAAAAAAAACATTGTAAGAATAATAGTGAAGGACATTAAAACTATGAAATAACACATATGGAATCATTAGTAACCAAAGAAAGTGGTTAAACAAATTAAAATATATGTTGATATTTGGAGATTGCCTCTTCGAATAGCCACCCTTTGGTGCTTGATGAAAAACAGCTTTGCACACTCTTGACATTCTCTCAACCAGCTTCATGAGGTAGTCACCTGGAATGCTTTCACAATTAACCAGATTTGCCTTCTGAAAGTTAATTTGTGGAAATTTCTTTTCCCTGTTAATGCGTTTTTCCAGCCCAATCAGTTGTGTTGTGATGACAGATAGTGGGGTATAACGTAGGCTAGCCCTATTTGGGGTAAAAGACCAGTTCATATTATGGCAAGAACAGCTCAAATAAGCAAGAGAAGAAAACGACAGTCCCATCATTACTTTAAGACATGACGGTCAGTCAATAAGGAAAGCATTTAAAGAACTTTATGAACAATGTGGCGTCACCAAACCATCAATCGCTATGAATTGAAACTGGCTCTCGCTTGGAACACCACAGGAATTGAATACCCAGAGTTACATCTGCTGCAGAGGATACGTTCATTAGAGTTACCACATCCTCAGAAATTACAGCCCAAATAAATGCTTCCAGAGTTTTCAAGTCACAGACACATCTCAACTCATCACTGTTCTAGAGGGACTGTGGTGAATCCAGGCCTTCATGGTCCCGAATTTGCTGTAAGAAAACCACTACTAAAGGACAACCAATAATAAGAAGAGACCATGCTTGAGCCAAGAAACACAAGCAATGGACATTACAAACACACCGTGAAACAATTGTCCTTTGGTCTAGAGTCCAAAATTTGAGATTGTTGGTTTCCAACCGCTGTCCTCTTTGTGAGAAGCGTTGTGGGTGAATGGATGATCTCCGCATGTGTAGTTCCCACCATAAAGCATGGAGGAGGAGGTGTTATGGTGTGGGGGGGGGGTGCTTTGCTGGTGACACTGTCTGTGATTTTATTTAGAATTTAACCACACTTAACCACATGGCTACCACAGCTTTTCTGCAGCGTCACGCCATGCCCATCTGGTTTTAAGCTTAGTGGGACTATCATTTGTTTTTTAACAGGGACAATGACTCAACACACCTCTATTTTGACCAAGAAAGGAGAGTGATTGAGTGCTGCATCAGATGACCTGGCCTCAACAATCACCCAACCTCAAACCCAATTGAGATGGTTTTGGGATGAGTTGGATCGCAGAGTGAAGGAAAAGCAGCCAACAAGTGCTCAGCATATGTGGGAACTCCTTCAAGACTGTTGGAAAAGCATTCCAGGTGAAGCTGGTTGAGAAAATGCCAAGAGTCTGCAAAGCTGTCATCAAGGCAAAGGTGGCTATTTGAAGATTTTCAAATATAACATATATATTTTTATTTGTTTAAACACTTTTTTGGTTACTACATGATTCCATATGTGTTATTTCATAGTTTTGATGTCTTCACTATTATTCTACAAATGTAAAAAATAGTAAAAAATTAAAAGAAAAAAAACCCTTGAATGAGTAGGTGTGTCCAAACTTTTGACTGGTACTGTATATAAATGAATGAATGTATCATTATTAACAGTAGATAACATGTTTCTAAAACAACACTACTCAATTAATCTTGTGTGTGTGTGTGTGTGTGTCCAGTGTGGTGTGTGTCCAGTGTGTGTTTTGTGTGTGTGTCCAGTTTGTGTGTGTGTGTGTTGTCCAATGAGTGTGTGTCCAGGTTGTGTGTCTAGTGTGTGTGTGTGTCCAGTGTGTGTGTGTATATTATGTGTGTCCTGGGTGTGTGTGTGTGTGTCCAGTGTGTGTCCAGTGTATGTGTGTTCATTGAGTGATACAGGAATACTGACCTCAGAGTCTCCAGTTTACAGTGGGGATTCCCCAGTCCAGCAGAGAGCAGCTTCACTCCTGAATCCTTCAGGTCATTGTTACTCAGATCCAGCTCTCTCAGGTGTGAGGGGTTTGACTTCAGAGCTGAGACCAGAGAAGCACAGCCTTCCTCTGTGACTCTACAGCCTGACAGCCTGCAAAGAGATCATCATAATTTCACAAACTGTTAATTTAACAGAGCAGCATTTGGTTTATTCTCTTAAACAACATATAGATTCATCTTCTGTCTCCTAGAATTGTATGATCATATTGTTATACTAATGTGAACATCAATGCAGTGATTCAATATGTTTTTCAATATAATATTATATACATACTATAATATATATTTTTCGCTAAACTGATGATTAATACTTAAATATACTTGTATTTACTCACAGAGCAGCTCTGGAGACTTTGACCACTGGCAGCAGCCTCAGAAGACCTTCCTCTGATCTGGAGTATTTCTTCAGGTCAAACACATCCAGCTCCTTTTCTGAAGTCAGCAGCACAAAGACCAGAGCTGACCACTGTGCAGGTGACAGTTTGGCTTCTGAGAGACTTCCTGATCTCAGGTAGCTTTGGATCTCCTCCACTAGAGAATGGTCATTCAGTTCATTCAGACAGTGGAACAGATTGATGCACCTCTCTGGAGAGGGATTCTCCCTGATCTTCTCCTTGATGTACTTGATTGTTTCTTCATGGCTCTGTGAGCTGCTTCTTGTCTTTTGTCAGTAGACCTCGTAAGTGCTTCTGATTGGACTCCAGTGAGAGGCCCAGAAGGAAGCGGAGGAACAGGTCCAGGTTTCCCGTCTCACTTTGTAAGGCTTTATCCACAGCACTCTTGTAGAAAGTAACTTCAGGCTTGTCTCTGAACAGTGCAAAAAAGTTCCTGGTTGATTGAGGTTTGGCCATTAGATTCTCATTGTTGTTGATGAATGAGAGGAACACATATACAGCAGCCAGAAACTCCTGAATGCTCAGATGCACGAAGCAGTACACCTTGTCCTGGTACAGCACACATTCCTCTTTAAAGAGCTGTGTGCACAATCCTGAGTACACTGAGGCTTCATTGACATCAATGCCAGCCTCTTTCAGGTCTTCTTCATAGAAAATCAGATTGCCATTCACAAGCTGTTGAAAAGCCAGTTTTCCCAGTGACAGAATGCTCTCTTTATTCCAGTGTGGACCTGTCTCTTCTTTCCCAAGATACTTTTCATTCTTCTGTTTGGTATGAAACTCCACAAGGTGTGTGTACATCTCAGTCAGAGTCTTGGGCATCTCTTCTGTCTTGTCTGTACTCAACATGTGTTCAAGGACTGTTGCAGAAATCCAACAGAAGACTGGAATGTGGCACATGATGTGGAGGCTCCTTGATGTCTTTATGTGTGAGATGATTCTGCTGGCCAGGTCCTGATCACTGAATCTCTTCCTGAAGTACTCCTCCTTCTGTGGGTCATTGAACCCTCGTACCTCTGTCACCTGGTCAACACACCCTGAAGGGATCTGATTGGCTGCTGCAGGTCGGGTAGTTATCCAGAGGAGAGCAGAGGGAAGCAGATTTCCCTTGATGAGATTTGTCAGCAGAACATCCACTGAGGTTGACTCTGTGACGTCACAACATATCTTGTTCTTCTTGAAGTCTAGGGGCAGTCGGCACTCATCCAGACCATCAAAGATGAACAGAACTTTGTACTTGTCGTAGTTGGAGATTCTTGATTCTTTGGTTTCCATTGAGAAGTGATTGAGAAGTTCAATGAAAGTGTGTTTTTTCTTTTTTTCATCAAATTCAGCTCCCGAAAAGGGAATGAAAATACAAATTGGACATCCTGATTTGCTTTTCCTTCAGCCCAGTCCAGAATGAACTTCTGCACAGAGACTGTTTTTCCAATGCCAGCGACTCCCTTTGTCAGCACAGTTCTGATAAGTTTGTCTTGTCCAGTTAAGGGTTTGAAGATGTCGTTACATTTGATTGCAGTCTCTGGTCTTGCTTGTTTCCTGGTTGTTGTCTCAATCTGTCTCAGCTCATGTTCATTATTGACCTCTCCTGTTCCACCCTCTGTGATGTAGAGCTCTGTGTAGATCTTATTGAGAAGTGTTGGGTTTCCTTGTTTAGCGATTCCCTCAAATACACATTGAAACTTCTTCTTTAGATTAGATTTGAGTTCACGTTGGCAAATCACAGCAAGCTCATCTGAATGAAGAAATAACACAGAGGATATTAATATTACGTCTGTTTTAATGCCTACAGTATTGTAGGACTGTTATACATTTTTTAATTATAATAATTTATTAGCTTAACTGACTGTATAAATGTGTAAATGTTTTCAAAATGCATTACAGACTGGTATGACTGATTATAGTATTATTGGTATTATCTCCCTCTCTCTCTCTCTCTCTCTCTCTCTCTCTCTCTCTCTCTCTCTCTCTCTCTCTCTCTCTCTCTCTCTCTCTCTCTCTCTCTCTCTCTCTCTCTCTCTCTCTCTCTCTCTCTCTCTCTCTCTCTCTCTCTCTCAACACAACACAACACAACACATCCCTGCTGCTACTTGATGAGGTCACTAGGTGTTGTGTTAAGGCTGCTACAATATCATTGAGTTACACAGCTACTTTAGCTGTACTTTAGCTACAGCTTTTAAATGTTCTAAAACAGCATTCAACATGAGGCAGACAGCTCTTACTTTTCTCCAGTGTGTCAGCAAGCTCCTTCTGGTTCATTTTCCTCAGGACGTGCAGTGTGATCTTCAGAGCCCCCTCTCTGGCACTGCTCTCCTGCTTCTCATCTTCAGCATCCACCACTTCCTTATCCTGCTTCTGACTCTCAAAGCCTTCTGGGAGTTCTGGACTAAGAATCCTCTTGAACATCTTCAGCTCGTTCTTCACAAATGTCATAATATTCTCTTCAAGCAACTGAAATAAATCAAGTAAATAAGTTAAGCAAGAGACTAAATGCTTTCTCATTAACACATGAATGAATGATTGACAGATCAACTTTACTTGAGGTAAACAAAAACAAATGTACATAACAGGACCACATACACACTGAATATGGAGGCCAGGTCTGTTTTGATGACTCTGGGAAGACTGACCACTGATAATCTCTGACTCTGATCTCTCCTGTTGGTTTTCTGTGGACAAAACATGAGATTACATCTCCTCATCCAGGGAGTGCACACACACACACACACACACACACACACACACACACACACACACACACACACACACACACACACCACACACACACACATGGACACACACACACAGGGAGGGAGGGAATGTTGTGTTAGTTTAATATTGTTTCAGGACTATGAAAATGGAAAAAAGGATTAGCCTATGGATTATGAGAAAACAACAAAATAAATGGTAAAATGGGAGAGGAGACCATTTACATTACATTTAGTCATTTAGCAGACGCTCTTATCCAGAGCGACTTACTTCTTACCTTTGTTCATACAGTCTCCCTTTCTATTCTTTTTTTTTTATAGACTGGCCCCCCCGTGGGAATCGAACACACACCTGGGTACAGGCAAACGCCATGCTCTATCTCTCTCCTGCTACATCCCTGCCGCTTCATTCCAACCCTACCCTGAACATCTTCTCATGGGCCAATTGTGCGAACTGCCCATGAGTTCTCCCGGTTTCATGCCGGCTGCGACAGAGCAGAAATGTTTCGAACCAGGATCTTAGTATACACAGTTAGCACTTATGAAATGATTCCTCAGTGCCTTAACCACTTTATCAGGAGTACAGAAATGACTATATACAAGTGTTGTTTAACTCACTGACCATGACCCATGAGTTCTTCATAGGAGGTTCCCCTAGAAAAGTCTCCTCTCTGATGCCTTCATTGGTTGACCCATAGACTTGTCAGTCTTCATGGACACACAGCTGGGTACAGGGGGGCTGGTCTCTCCTGCTTGATTGGGCTTCAACACAACAGAGACAAACATTACATCTCTCATCTAGTCTGAGCTCAGATGGGAAACATAACAAGAGTTTCATTCAAAAACGCTATATATCCATTTTCAGAAATGTTGGTAAATTAGCTTTTTATAGTTTAAAGAATTATGAAAGAGATTGGTGTGTGTTTTTTTCACTATCTAATCATGGTATGGGATTGTTCAATGACAGACCATGTATTTGTTTTAAAATCTATCACTTGATGGTTTCATTTCAGAGAGACAAATAATCACTTTTTTGCAAAATGCTATATATATCTGCCTCACTCTCAGAGAAATAAGTAGTACTGCTAGGTTTTACACAGTAATAATATATATATCTGCCTCACTCTCAGAGAAATAAGTAGTACTGCTAGGTTTTACACAGTAATAATATATATATCTGCCTCACTCTCTGAGAAATAAGTAGTACTGCTAGGTTTTACACAGTAATAATATATCTGCCTCACTCTCAGAGAAATAAGTAGTACTGCTAGGTTTACACAGTCATAATAATATATATCTGCCTCACTCTCAGAGAAATAAGTAGTACTGCTAGGTTTTACACAGTAATAATATATATATCTGCCTCACTCTCTGAGAAATAAGTAGTACTGCTAGGTTTTTACACAGTAATAATATATCTGCCTCACTCTCAGAGAAATAAGTAGTAATGCTAGGTTTTACACAGTAATAATATATATCTGCCTCACTCTCAGAGAAATAAGTAGTACTGCTAGGTTTTTACACAGTAATAATATATATATCTGCCTCACTCTCAGAGAAATAAGTAGTACTGCTAGGTTTTACACAGTAATAATATATCTGCCTCACTCTCAGAGAAATAAGTAGTACTACTAGGTTTTACACACACTATATAATAATATATATCTGCCTCACTCTCAGAGAAATAAGTAGTACTGCTAGTTTTTACACAGTAATAATATATATATCTGCCTCACTCTCAGAGAAATAAGTAGTACTGCTAGGTTTTACACAGTCATATAATATATCTCTGCCTCACTCTCAGAGAATCTCTAAGTAGTACTGCTAGGTTTTTACACAGTAATAAATATATACTCTGCCTCACTCTTCTGAGAAATAAGTAGTACTGCTAGGTTTTACACAGACTAGCTATAAATATATCTGCCTCACTCTCAGAGAAATAAGTAGTACTGCTAGGTTTTAAGATGATAGTCATTGTATATCTGCCTCACTCTCAGAGAGAAAAGTATACTGCTAGTTTTGGTACACAGTAATAATAATCAAAATAACGCTTGAGTGAGGTGTTACTTTGGCAGATAATGTCACCTATCTAAATACATTATTTTTATTATTTTTTATAGTTAACTAAATGTATGTTGTTTTTGGTTTATGTCAGTTTCATTGTGCTATGCTATCAATTGTTATGTTATTGTTGTGTATGTGGTAAAATGAACTAGAAAATGTCATATTTTGCAATTCTGAGTATTACTACTTTAGTAAGGATATATACTTTATTCAGTACTACTGCAGTTACTAAATAATTCCAATAGATGGCAGCATAAGACCACGAATGACATTTCAGAAGGTTAGTTTAGTTTTCTCCCTGGATACACCACCACTCCCCCTCACAGGAAAACTCCTGCACACGCTTTTTACTGTCCCTTTCCACACTGCTAACGCAAGAGGAACGACTGGACATTATTTAGTCACCTCTGGTGAGAAAAACATATTTTCCTAGTTCATTCATTGTCAGATTCTGTTTTTTTATGCTCATGTTTTTCACCCATATATCATTACAATAACAAGGTCAGTAATAAGTGCTGATCAAATTGGGGTCAGAATGAAAAGAAGCTTCGTATCTCCAAGGCCAGTACAGATTGTTAAATAGCCATCACATCACATTAGAGAGCTGCTGCTGCCTATTGAAATCACTGGCCACTTTAATAATGTTTAACATAGGGGTTACTCATCTCATATGTATATACTGTATTCTATAATATACTACTGTATCTTAGTCCATGCTGCTCTGTCATTGCTTGTCCATATATTATATATTCTTAAATCCCATTCCTTACTAGATCTGTGTCTATTGGGTATATGTTGTGAAATTAAAAATATTACTTATTTAGATATTACTGCACTGTCGGAGCTAGAAGGTTGAGCATTTCGCTACACCCGCTAGTAACATCTGCTAAACACGTGGGTGACAAATACACTTTGATTTGATTTGATGTAATTTATTGGCGGGCTGGAAGATGCACTCTTGTCTTTTCTATTCCGAGGTTCACACACTCCTAATACGAGATATTAAGCTTACTAAAGTAATGAGTGTAAACTAGGGTTGAGAAAAGCATGGGACTAGTGATTAGTACCAGGGGGTTTCAACACCTATTTTATAGTCAATCATATTGCTGCTTGTAGCTTCCAAACTGATGCTTCGTGGCGTAATGCTGATATATAGCTTGGAAAATGTAATGAGTGACCATTATAGAAAATCATGGGACATATAGACTTGGTGAGGCAGCTGAGAAATAAAGTGTATTTTTCTTGTTGATCCAATTCCTTAGATCAGTCTCAAACCTGACCCACCTGTCCCACGCAATTTCTGGACTTTCACATAGAGGTTACTAGGTCACCCAGTTTCAAACCACACATTTGAAAAAAAAAACAAATGTGTAATATTTATCAAGTGTTCTGTCTTGCTATTATACATATAATAAAATAACAACAAAATAATCAAAACACTATTTAATACTATAATTGTATTTACTAAGATAATATTATTACTAAAATAGTTTCTAAAAGTGTTCTAGGCTACCCTACCCTAGAATTAGGGGTTACGGCTAAAATAGGTTATAAGTAGGGTAAGAGTTTCTGTATAGCACTTTGTGACATCTGCTGGTGTAAAAAGGGCTTTATAAATACATTTGATTGATTGTTAGGTTTAGGGTTTATATGGCAAAAAACAGTATGGGTTTATAGCACTCTTGCGCCTCCCTTTGGCCATCTGTGGGTACTACATAACTCATTCATTACATTTACATTTTACATATTTAGCAGACGCTCTTATCCAGAGCGACTTACAGTTAGTGAGTGCATACATTTTCATACTGGCCCCCCCGTGGGAAACGAACCCACAACCCTGGCGTTGCAAGCGCCATGCTGTACCAACTGAGCTATATGACACTTGCTAGGCTCATAATCTGAGGTAGCAACTGCGTCAGATCTACAAATCCATTAGCTAGACCACCCGATTAGACAACAATCACCCCATTATACCCATTTGGTTTGCAACTCAGTGAACCTGCGCAGCATTCGCGCTCATTTGATGCCTATGAACGAAGATTTCGATGCATATCAAATTACCCAGCAGCCATTTAGAAACAACAAGTCATCAGAAAAATTGTTATTTCTTAATAAAAAATGTCTTCTGGCTGTTTAAATCTGCCACATCTTGAAAAAGAGGACAGGGACATGCGTTTTGTTTAGATTGTACACTTTTTTCTTAAAACAAATATGTTTTAACCATGACCAGAAAATGTTTAAACGTTTGATGGCTATCCGCCAGCCATCGCCTCTTAAACTGTGTCTCACCTCACTATTGGTGACACACAACATGTACTCAGGTGAACAGTGTGCGCACCTCACCAAGTAGCAGTAACCTTGTTAATAATCAGTTACCTGAGGTAAACCTACAGGGTTAACGCTCACCAAGTAGCCGTAACCTTGTTAATAATAAGTTACCTGAGGTAAACCTACAGGGTTACAGGTTAATAATAAGTTACCTGAGGTAAACCTACAGGGACGCAGGCAGGTCTCATTGATAACAATAGTGAAGCTGGCATTGTGACGCAGAACAATGGGCTGGGAATAGAACGTTCTGAAGGCGAGTCGGTGTCACGGAGCTCAATAGAACTAATAGGAGCTGGTAGGGTGAAAATGCCCAAACATAAGGCCTGTTTTTTCGCGATTACTTCATAACCAGGGACAGAAGGTAATATTATGAAACTGGGCTCCATGGCGGATGCAATGAACTAATTTTATCAGAAATAAACGTTGTAAAAAATGTAACTTGAGGCGCCCCGAAAATAATATTCAAAAAGTTCAGTCCTTGGACACAGAGGGGTTAAACACTAAAGTTACCGTCCATTTAGTGAAGAGAGGAGAACCGGACAGAGGCCAGCATCCGTCAACGAGAGAGGGAGAAGCCCTCCACGGTATTTAACAGGTGGAAGAAACAACCAGGGAGCTCCATCGGTCCACAAGAAATGCAGGCAGCCGGTGATGATGTAGTGGTAGCTAGGATAACTAGGATGCTGCTGGTAGAGTAGCTAGCTTAGCTAGCTGTACCGACTAGCTTGGCTAGCTAGCAGGTCGTTCGTCTGTCCCTCGAGGATGATGACGAATCCGGTGAACCACAAGATGAAACAAGGATAGCGAGTGAAAAGGATCTGGCTGGCTACACTCATACTGTCCCTGACCATTTACGCAAAAAAGCTAAATTGAACAATAAACTTCGGTGTCTCAACACTGTAACGAACTCTGTCGTTGTTCCCCAACATCACCTCAGCCCACTCTGCGCGTAACTGGACAATATGCTTGGCGCCAAACCGTACCGTGGACAGTTCGCGGACGCAGTTCCAGAACGCGGACATGAGCAGTGCAACACAATACATTTACATTTACATTTTAATCACTTAGCAGACGCTCTTATCCAGAGCGACTTACAGTTAGTGAGTGCATACATAACCCAGTCTTTATACTGGCTTACATTAGTAATATTCATTTATTTATTTTTATATGTAAAACAAACATTCAAAGTTTTTTTATAACAATTTTTGAGATCTGGGCCCATAATCCACAAAGTGTCTCAGAGTAGAACATTGGTCGTATAAGTGCTGAGAATAAAGACATTTTACACTTATGGGTATAAATTAAAGCTATGCATGAAGCCTCTAGTCCCACCTAGTCGGCAGATATTTAGGACACCTCATGAGCTGTCCTAACCAGTTAAGAGTTAACAGCAGGTGTCTTGATAATACTATAGAATAATGCAGTGAGTCAGTGGTTCCTGCGCCACATGTAATTGCTTTGGAGTAGTTTAAATAATGTTTCTATATTTCTATATGATCAATCCATAATAATATAGACCTACATGGAACAGTTTCTCTTCAGCTTTTGGCAATGATTTCTGTATAATAATTATGTATAATAAAGTCTTTGGTGATTCAATAGCCTAGTTAATCATTACATGTCTTTTAACACACTATCTATGTTTTGCTCAGTCTGGCAGTTACCCAGAACTATCAGATGCTCTCTCTTGTGGCTGCTGCTGATGACAACTGCATGTATGTTATCATAATAATGATGTCTGCATAACATTTTGTCTTCATTTTGGCAGATTAACTCATGCTTATTTCTGAATATTAACTCAGGTTTCTCGCCCAGCGGCAAATGAGTTGGAGCTGTGGCAGGCGTTGGACCTGTGGCCGAAAAGTGTCCAGTTTGAATCCCGGGCCAGGCGCTGGAAAGAACGGGCGGAATTGATCTGATCACTGGAGGGCTGTTGTGTTCACGTCCTCAAAACATTCACCTTTCGTTGGGCCCTTGAGCAAGGCCCTTAACCCCACAACATGCTCTCCATCCAGGGGCGCTGCACTGCAGCTTGAACCTGTAATAATGGTCTCCACTTTATGTGTGAGGTCTGCTTTTATGGGGGGGTTTACAGTCGGAGCAGTGCATACATTTTTGTGTATGCTGGAACCCGGGGACGAAGTTGTACTGTACTTGGCTGTACAAGCGCCGTGCTCTACCAGCTGAGCTACAGAGGACAACAACCTGTGCTGGTCTCAACTGATGTGTGAGGTCTGCTGTGTTTGGGGGGGTTAAGAACGGAGCAGAATACATGTTTTTGTTGTTTGCTGTAACTAATGGACAAAGTTGTACTGTATTGTAATGTATTGTATTGTAAAGAAGTCAGCCAGAGTTGACGTGGGCCATCGTTCAAACAAAGAGATGCCTCCCTGGCCACCAGTGTGTTTGCATATAACCAAGATCAATTCTACCCCCCCCATACAATACTTTTATACACAGTAATTACTTTTTTATAATAATAATAATAATAATAATAATAATAATAATAATAATAATAATAATTAATTATACACATTACATTTTGGATAGATAGTACTCAGACATCTATAGTGTTTACAGTATTGACTATTACCGATCATGATCTTTTTTAATCCCACCCCTCTGCTACTCTCAGCCCCGCCCACCTATCTCCGTAGAACATCCTCTTTTGATTTCCACCTGCCATATATTTTTTCAACTGTGCTGTGATGTCATACATGCATTGTTTAACCTTTCTAGTCGCATAGTATCCACAGACTAAATTAAAGATACATATTTATCATAAGAGTATTATTCTGTTGTTGATTGACTGACTATGGCTTTCCAAATCCCCAGCACTGCTATTTCTAAGGATCATTTTAAATGAATATTGGGATTTTTCAACCATTCCTATTTTCCTATAAATTATATTCTTAGCAAAAAATATTCCTATTTAATAGTAGTAGCCATAATTCATAAATGGCACCATGCAGGGTTCTATATGGAACCATTTTGGTTCAGTGAAGAAGAACCTCTAGAGTTCTGATCAAAGAACCCTATAAAAGGGACTCTATATAGAACTTTTAGTGGTTCCATATATTAAGCAAGCGATAGAACCCTTTTTGGTTTAAACAGGAGTGAAGAGTGTGTTGATTTGACGGTAGTATTGTCAAAATTCCACTTGTAACAACGATCAGAATTAGTAAAAACAATAAGGTTCTGCATGACAACATATTAGACAATAACTAAGAGTAGGAAAAATGATTGTGTCATGCAGAACTTCTATATGATGTGTGTGTATGCTGGTTAAAGATGTGGGTTTGTGTGTGTGTGTGTGTGTGTGTGTGTGTGTGTGTGTGTGTGTGTGTGTGTGTGTGTGTGTGTGTGTGTGTGTGTGTGTGTGTGTGTGTGTGTGTGTGTGTGTGTGTGTGTGCTGGTGAGACATCCACATATCACAGTCAAATATACAGGATACAAACATTTCATTCCAGCTATATAGCGTTTTGCAAAAATAAAAATTAATACACAAAAATCTATTAATTAAAATCTTAGAACAACAATATTTGACAGACACATGAAGGTACCCATAAGCAATCATTTCTGATGTAAAATAACAAACGTGAAAAAATTGTGGATATAACGTTTTAGAAATAAACTCCTTATAAATTCTTAAACAACATTGTCATCTCACCTCTTAGCTTTGTGTCATGTCATGTCCCCAGAGAGACTTCATTTTAGAGGCAGGGCCCCCCTCCTCTCTCTCCCCAGAGAGACTCATTTTAGAGGCAGGGCCCCCCCTAAACAGAGATCCCCAGAGAGGTTCATTTTAGAGCACTGACCCCAGTGAGACAACTCTGGTTAAACACAGTGACAACTAAGAAGGTCAATTGTTCTATTTTATTCATTCTTAGAAATAAAACATACTAACAACTAACAAACACGTCCAAACAGTCAGGTGTGATTAATGAAAATCACATCAACACGTAGTCATTATCTCTGATGATTTAAGCAAACATTAACTCCATGTAGTGGAACTAATAGATTTAATAATAATGATAATAATAGTCATGAATAATATAATTAATAATAATGGGGGATTTATAATGTAGTGGAAATAATAATTATAATAATATAATATTAATAATAATAATGTCTCACTTTCTCTTGTAATAATTCCACTCATTCTAGTGTGTTGCTTTGTTCAACAGGTCTGCTATTATTATGATATTATTGAATTTAATTCATAATATCAATGTTAAGAAAAGTACGTTCAGGTTTCATACCAAATTACACAGGAAGCAGGAGCTCATTGTAATTTTGAAAACAACAAATGTTCTGATATTCTGAAAGATGATTTAGAACTATGATACATTAACATTTTTACAAATTGTAAAATAACCACGATATACGAATCCTATAATACGAGATATGAACAACAATATGTTTTTGAATCTGACTTGCCTACGCCCAGTTAGCGCCATTTTGTATGATTGAACTGTCACGTACCTGTCCCAGGTGAAATGGACTGTTAGATCTGAGTGTTTTACTGTCATTCTCTATACTATAATAACACCATATATTTAATTTCCCTACACACTTTACAATAATCCCTTGGAAGATTCTTACCTTGTAGCCTGTATTCACAACCAGAACATGTCAAGTCATTGAGATATTTTCCGTTGTGCTGAGAGAGCACCTTCCTGATGACAAGTGGCTCTGTATCTATGTTCTAGGTACAGTTGATCTTTGGATGCAATAATATCTGGTCAAAGTCTAGTGGCACAACACCATAGTATAGCATTAACATAACAGTAGTTTAACCTTTGGCCAGTAAAGGCCATGGCATACTATAAAATGTTGAATCATTATGATGGATCCAGTTTCAACATATCTCTAACTTTGAACCATAAAGTGGGGTCCCAAATTATTGACTCCCTTGATAAAGATGAGTAAAAATGACTGTATAAAATAAATAATTCAAATACTGAGCTATATTGTATGCCAAAAAAAAAAAGGAAATTAAATGATTTTATACAATTGCTAAGAGAAATTGCTCAGAGAAAGAGATTTTGTTTAACAAAAAATAAAAATGTTCTCAAAAAGGTAGGGGTCAAATTTGACACTCCCTTTCAATACCTCCCTTGTGAGGATAACGGCACTGAGGCTTTTTCTAAAATGTTTTATGAGTTGGAGAACACATTGGGAGTGATCTTAGACCATTTCTCCATACAGAATCCTTCCAAATGACCAACTACAGGAAGGTAAAGGTACAACTAAACACACAATAAAGAAACAAATCTCCCTAATTGACAGGAGGCTTGAATCTTAGTCATTTACCCACCGGCCTCTTACTACTATCCCAATGTATACATTCTACCAACATCATACATAAATAATCCCTGGTAGGATCCTTACTACTATCCCAATGTATACATTCTACCAACATCATACATAAATAATCCCTGGTAGGATCCTTACTACTATCCCAATGTATACATTCTACCAACATCATACATAAATAATCCCTGGTAGGATCCTTACTACTATCCCAATGTATACATTCTACCAACATCATACATAAATAATCCCTGGTAGGATCCTTACTACTATCCCAATGTATACATTCTACCAACATCATACATAAATAATCCCTGGTAGGATCCTTACTACTATCCCAATGTATACATTCTACCAACATCATACATAAATAATCCCTGGTAGGATCCTTACTACTATCCCAATGTATACATTCTACCAACATCATACATAAATAATCCCTGGTAGGATCCTTACTACTATCCCAATGTATACATTCTACCAACATCATACATAAATAATCCCTGGTAGGATCCTTACTACTATCCCAATGTATACATTCTACCACCATCATACATAAATAATCCCTGGTAGGATCCTTACTACTATCCCAATGTATACATTCTACCAACATCATACATAAATAATCCCTGGTAGGATCCTTACTACTATCCCCAATGTATACATTCTACCAACATCATACATCAATAATCCCTGGTAGATCCTTACTTTGCAGCATGAATAAAAAAAAAAAAAAAAAAATAGTTTGCTTGGCAACATCTATTTGGGGATCCCAATAAAACACTACATACTTAACATGACCACAATAATGTCAGCTGTAGTTGTTGTTGTAAGATGCCCATCATACACTGGTGGCAGGTAGCCTAGCGGTTAAAGGTGTTGGACCAGTACTGAAAGGTTGCTGGTTCGAAACCCTGAGCTGACTAGGTAAAAAAACTGTAGATGTGCCCTTGAGTATCTTTGATAAGAGCGTATGTTAATGACGAAAATGTAAATACTATTATTTAAAATGGTCAAGGGCTTTATGAATGTATTTTAATGCCTATCATCTGCCATGTAAAGTGTTACCATGCAATTTCTGTGAAAAAAGCCTGAAATGGTGGAAGGTCAAAGATCATGAGTATTTGATGTCTGTGTCTCTCTCAGTCTCTGTCTGTCTCTAACCCCAGTTGTCAGTAAATAAAACAGTTAGCTACACCTCATGGTTAATGGTTTATCCTCATGGTGTGTAGAAAGCATACCTATATAAAAGTATATTTGTTCTTGTCCAGCCATTACATATTTTTAGATGAAAGAGCAGGATAATCTATAACTCTAAACTGGAGAGAGGACAGGCAGGATATTCTATAAACTCTAAAACAGGAGAGAGAGACAGAGCAGGCAGGATATCCTATAAACTCTAAACTGGAGAGAAGACAGATCAGGATATCCAGATAAACTCTAAACTGGAGAGAGGACAGATCAGGATATCCTATAAACTCTAAACTGGAGAGAGGACAGAGCAGGATATCCTATAAACTCTAAACTGGAGAGAGGACAGAGCAGGATATCCTATAAACTCTAAACTGGAGAGAGGACAGAGCAGGATATCCTATAAACTCTAAACTGGAGAGAGGACAGATCAGGATATCCTATAAACTCTAAACTGGAGAGAGGACAGAGCAGGATATCCTATAAACTCTAAACTGGAGAGAGGACAGAGCAGGATATCCTGTAAACTCTAAACTGGAGAGAGGACAGAGCAGGATATCCTATAAACTCTAATCTGGAGAGAGGACAGAGCAGGATATCCTGTAAACTCTAAACTGGAGAGAGGACAGAGCAGGATATCCTATAAACTCTAAACTGGAGAGTGGACAGAGCAGGATATCCTATAAACTCTAAACTGGAGAGTGGACAGAGCAGGATATCCTATAAACTCTAAACTGGAGAGAGGACAGAGCAGGATATCCTGTAAACTCTAAACTGGAGAGAGGACAGAGCAGGATATCCTATAAACTCTAAACTGGAGAGAGGACAGAGCAGGATATCCTGTAAACTCTAAACTGGAGAGAGGACAGAGCAGGATATCCTATAAACTCTCTAAACTGGAGAGAGGACAGAGCAGGATATCCTAATAAACTCTAAAAACTGGAGAGAGGACAGAGCAGGATATCCTATAAACTTTAAACTGGAGAGAGGACAGAGCAGGATATCCTGTAAACTCTAGTAAGTATATGTTTAATCAAGGAAGTGTGTGTCTCCTCCTAAATGCTGTGTGAGTCTTTTTTATCACACTGTAATTCTGGAAGTTGGAACACACTCCTAAGATGAGTGTATCTGAGGAGAGAGAGGAGGGGGCACTGCCACCCCCAGACCCAGAGAGCAGTCTCCAGTACCCAGCTGTCTGTCTATGACTGCTCCATGTACAATCCTCTCAATGTTATCAGTGGACCAATGCCCTTTGACCCAAAGTAAGATTACTGCCATGCATTATAGATTATAAAAGGGGAATTTCCTCAAAGATCTGTGGATAATGTGAGAATGTAACAGACTGTAGTCTGGTTGGGAGGTTGGGAGTTTCAACGTTATATCAATCATTTATTTATAAAGCTCTTTTACATCAGCAGTTTCCATGTGGGGTATGAAATAGAGGGAAATGTCTGACATGATGAATGATCCAGGGTGATTTCTGATACTACTGATCATCATTACTGTATGAAATACTATGGGGTTTAATAATGATCCAGGGTGATTTCTCATACTACTGATCATCATTACTGTATGAAATACTATGGGGTTTAATAATGATCCAGGGTGATTTCTGATACTACTGATCATCATTACTGTATGAAATACTATGGGGTTTAATAATGATCAGGGTGATTTCTGATACTACTGATCATCATTACTGTATGAAATACTATGGGTTTAATAATGATCCAGGGTGATTTCTGATACTACTGATCATCATTACTGTATGAAATACTGTGGGGTTTAATAATGATCCAGGGTGATTTCTCATACTACTGATCATCATTACTGTATGAAATACTATGGGGTTTAATAACGATCCAGGGTGATTTCTGATACTACTGATCATCATTACTGTATGAAATACTATGGGGTTTAATAATGATCCAGGGTGATTTCTGATACTACTGATCATCATTACTGTATGAAATACTATGGGGTTTAATAATGATGCAGGGTGATTTCTGATACTACTGATCATCATTACTGTATGAAATACTATGGGGTTTAATAATGATCCAGGGTGATTTCTCATACTACTGATCATCATTACTGTATGAAATACTATGGGGTTTAATAATGATCCAGGGTGATTTCTGATACTACTGATCATCATTACTGTATGAAATACTATGGGGTTTAATAATGATCCATGGGGTGATTTCTGATACTACTGATCATCATTACTGTATGAAATACTATGGGGTTTAATAATGATCCAGGGTGATTTCTGATACTACTGATCATCATTACTGTATGAAATACTATGGGGTTTAATAATGATCCAGGGTGATTTCTGATACTACTGATCATCATTACTGTATGAAATACTATGGGGTTTAATAATGATCCAGGGTGATTTCTCATACTACTGATCATCATTACTGTATGAAATACTATGGGGTTTAATAATGATCCAGGGTGATTTCTCATACTACTGATCATCATTACTGTATGAAATACTATGGGGTTTAATAATGATCCAGGGTGATTTCTCATACTACTGATCATCATTACTGTATGAAATACTATGGGGTTTAATAATGATCCAGGGTGATTTCTCATACTACTGATCATCATTAATGTATGAAATACTATGGGGTTTAATAATGATCCAGGGTAATTTCTAATACTACTGATCATCATTACTGTATGAAATACTATGGGGTTTAATAATGATCCAGGGTGATTTCTGATACTACTGATCATCATTACTGTATGAAATACTATGGGGTTTAATAATGATCCAGGGTGATTTCTGATACTACTGATCATCATTACTGTATGAAATACTATGGGGTTTAATAATGATCCAGGGTGATTTCTCATACTACTGATCATCATTACTGTATGAAATATTATTTTTTTCTTTTAAAAAACTGCATTGTTTGGTTAAGGGCTTGTACGTAAGCATTTCACTGTAATGTCTACACCTGTTGTATTCAGCGCATGTGGCAAATAAAATTTGATTTGATTTGAAAATATTATAGGGGAAAAATACCCAGCTGTCAGAGACTCCAACCAGACCCAGAGAGTAGAGTCTCCAGTACCCAGCTGTCAGAGACTCCAACCAGACCCAGAGAGTAGAGTCTCCAGTACCCAGCTGTCAGAGACTCCAACCAGACCCAGAGAGTAGAGTCTCCAGTACCCAGCTGTCAGAGACTCCAACCAGACCCAGAGAGTAGAGTCTCCAGTACCCAGCTGTCAGAGACTCCAACCAGACCCAGAGAGTAGAGTCTCCAGTACCCAGCTGTCAGAGACTCCAACCAGACCCCAGAGAGTAGAGTCTCCAGTACCCAGCTGTCAGAGACTCCAACCAGACCCAGAGAGTAGAGTCTCCAGTACCCAGCTGTCAGAGACTACAAACAGACCCAGAGAGTAGAGTCTCCAGTACCCAGCTGTCTCTATGAAGAGTGACTGGTCCATGGACAATCTCCACATTTTATCAGCAGAACTACGCCATTTGATCAAAGGTAGTATGAGAGAGACAGCACTTTCAACAGTACCTTTTATTGTTCAGAGGGTTTTGAGTTCACTTCCTGGGTCGGCGAGAAAGGGACAGAACTATATATCAGTACCTGTTGCTTACTCTGCTCTGTTAAAAAGTTCATCATGACATCACATTCATTGAGAAATAGCAGTGAACGATCTCAATGTCCTTATGTTTTTATAATGTTCCTTCAGCTCTCTGCCAGAGGATCAGTCCAGGTCTGCAGTGTGTCAGCAGGTGCTGAGGGATCCAGTCTCTATCACCTGTGGACACGGGTTCTGCAGACAGTGCATCACCAGATACTGGGAGAAACCTGCTCCTTCAGGAGACTATGACTGTCCTCAGTGTAGAAAGAGATCCAGAACACGTCCTGTACTACAGCACCTGAGGGAACCCAGTGATGCAAACCCTCAACCATATTTGTTGATATGACATGGCAGGTGGAGAGGGATCCCCATATATAACTCTGTGGGGACACCACTAGGTGGAGTCAGAGTGCCACTGTCACACCACAATTTATTCTCACCACAACTACGAGTTATTGTTTAAATGGAATGGAATAGTCCCAAAGGTGCAAAGATCAGTGGAAATCAAGTTCATCTAAAATACAGTACCTAACATTATGAATCCTTTACCCAAGTCTAGTATGAAGCTATTTATTTATTTTATTTTTGGTAATTTAGCAGACGCTCTTATCCAGAGCGACTTACAGGAGCAATTAGGGTTAAGTGCCTTGCTCAAGGGCACATCGACAGATTTTTCACCTAGTCGGCTCGGGGATTAGAACCAGCGACCTTTCGGTTACTGGCACAACGCTCTTACCCACTAAGCTACCTGCCGCCCTATCATGTTCAGAACATTCCATTTTCAGACAGAAAGGTAGAACTGACCTGAAACAGGATACTGGGCCTCATAGTAGGAGTGCTGATCTAGGATCTGTCCATATAATCTTATTCATTATGATCTAAAAGGCTAAACTGATCCTAGATCAGTACTCCTACTCTGAGATGATATGTGGATACGGCCCCTGACCTGAAACAGGAAACTTTTCTCTTCATTTAAGCTTTTGTGTTAAAATTCTAAATCCCTGTAGCTCGTCAACATGGGCTCCTACTGTAACTATGGCAACCAGGACCAGATATACTGAATTACTGTGGTGTTGTGTCTATACAGCTGAACAACTCTTTCCATAATGGAGGACCAGATATACTGAATTACTGTGTTGATGTGTCTCTACAGCTGAACAACTCTTTCCATAATGGAGGACCAGATATACTGAATTACTGTGTTGTTGTGTCTCTACAGCTAAACAACTCTTTCCATAATGGCCTTGTCATTGAACAAGCCCAGAAGGCCAAAGCCTCTTCTGCACCAACATGATGGACAATATCTTTAAATAATATCTTCAATTAAACCCTTCATTAAAACCCACTAAATATAATTTTAGTGAATCCCTTGTCCTTCCAGGTGTTAGACTATTATCAGTGAGTCAGGTGTTCTCTGAACCTGGTCCTGGAGAGCCACTGGGTGTGAGCTCTGTGGGCTACGGAGTGAAGCTACACAAAAGAGACTGTTGACTGAAAGTCATCTGACCTTGGCAAAGGACATTGGAATCAGTGTGTCCATGGAACTAGCTGCTAAAGAGGCTCACCAGTTGAGTTCATCAGGAACTTAGTGGGTTCATCTAACAATCCTAATTATCAGCTGATACATTTTAATCTCATACACAGGGTATACCGTCCACCTAGAAAACATCATTTAATAGAAATCACAACCGCTCCTCTGTGTGATCTATGTAATCAAGGTGCCTTGGGCTCCTTTAATCATATGTACTGGGAGTGACCAGGGGACATGTTTTGGGAAGAGGTATCCTCATACCTTGTTCCCCCAAACTGTTAATACTGAATGATAATTCACCACTGTCATTACAGCAAAGACGTATAATGTTGTCAGGTTTGACAGCAGCTAAAAAGACGTTGGAACTAAGATGGCAACCACCACACCTCATTGGATCAGCACTTTTATAGATATAATGTATTTAGAACTATCCACTGCTAGGATCCATGGGGCCAAACAACAATTGCAGCTGAAACCATAAAATAACTCCTGTAGTGGGTTTTACCCAACAGATTGCCCATTCATGATCATTTCGTGCAAATGTGTACCTTACTGATTTTATTATTATAATTGTATTTACATGCAATAAGTGGTTTCCATAATATACTGATATACATTTTATAATTTAACAGTATTCTGTCTCTAGCTGTATAACCATTCCTGCTGCTATTTGTTCTTGTCTGTGTTCCTTTCAAATAAATGAAAAGTTGATCACAGAGTTTCAACTGAAAATCAGAGACCAGGAAATCAAGTCACATGCTTCCACTGTGGCAAGGTGGGACATCAGACGTCTACATGCTGGTGTAAGGACATGGATTGTCCAGTCTGTGGTAAAAAGGGCAACATCGAACAAGTCTCCAGAAACAAAAAGAGAACAGAGAAAACGCAAAAACGGGAAACAAGAAACAGACATTCCAACGAAAGACACATAGACATGTTCACACTGTTGAGTAAGAGAACACTGAGGTGAGTGACTCATCAGACGAGGAAGTCACACTGAAAATCCTGACTTTTTCCTGGCGGGTCGCACGGCTACTATGTCTCCCCCTTGCTAGAGGGACAGCCGGTGGGTATGGAGATTGACACAGGGGCAGCTGTATCTCTTGTGTCAGAAAAATACACTGAAACACCTTCCACTTCAACCAGCGCACCTCGTGTTTAAAGACTTACACAGGTGAATCTGTCGCTGTGAGAGGCATCACTGATGTCACAGTTCAGGTAAACAGACAAACTGAAAAGATGCTGCCACTCTATGTTGTGAAAGGAGACTATGCATCACTACTGGGATGTTCATAGTTGGAGAAAGTCACACTGGACTGGCCATCAGTGCATACAATGACACATGGAGACACAGACCTACCTGCCATCTTAAAGAAACATGAATAAGTCTTTAATGGACAGCTGGGTAGTATGAACGACATTACAGGGAAGCTTAGCATTAAGCCAGACAGCAAACCAACGTTTCTGAAAGCAGGACCTGTACCTTATGCTATCAGACCAAAAGTCAAGGCTGACTTGGAGGCTTTAGTCAAGAACAAAGTACTGGAGCCGGTCAGCATGAGTGAATGCATGAGCAACACCCATCTACCAGTCCTTAACACTAGAACCGAGTCAGGTGTGTTAGCTGAGGCTAGGGCAAAAATGTGACACCAATCAGGCCCCCGAGGACCAACGACCACCAATCAGGCCCCCGAGGACCAACGACCACCAATCAGGCCCCCGAGGACCAACGACCACCAATCAGGCCCCTGAGGACTGGAGTTTCCATGTGCTAGAGCAAGGTATCAAAATGGTTAATAAATAGTTAAAAATAAATAGTGCATAAACTATTGTAAAGGATGAATTGCATAAATAAACTATTTGTGTTAATATATTAATGACAAGATATAAAAACAATAATGTTTTGATTGTATCAGACACTGTACCGAGCCTTTACACATGAACCAATCACGTCTTCTCTTTTGCTTCTAAAGGTCCACAGTCAGCACACAGCTTCGGGGCTTTGTGTGAGCAAGCCCCACAAAACAAATCGGTTGCCCTGCACACATTTTTTATGGGACTTTTTCTGTCCGCTCTTACTTACTTGACATTGTGTCTCCTTTTTTCCCCAGTGGGAGCTGTGGTTCTTGGGGAAGAGGGAGAGCAGGACCTGCTGTCTTGACATTGTGTATTTTTCCCCAGTGGGAGCTGTGGTTCTTGGGGAAGAGGGAGAGCAGGACCTGCTGTCTTGACATTGTGTATTTTTCCCCAGTGGGAGCTGTGGTTCTTGGGGAAGAGGGAGAACAGGACCTGCTGTCTTGGCGGCCTGCTTGGTGACTGTAGCTTCTTTCTCTGCGTTCATGTGGTTCTCACCAAGCTCACATGCCAGATCCATGATGAAATGTCTCCTGCTGACTGTCTTGTCAAGGCATTGCTTGTACAACACGTGTTGATAGCAGTCATGTCGAGCACATTGTAGAACACCTCAACAGGCCAGAGGAGAATACCCCCTTTTACAGAGTACAGTCAACAGGCCAGCGGAGAGTACCCCCTTTTACAGAGTACAGTCAACAGGCCAGAGGAGAGTACCCCCTTTTACAGAGTACAGTCAACAGGCCAGAGGAGAGTACCCCCTTTTACAGAGTACAGTCAACAGGCCAGAGGAGAGTACCCCCTTTTACAGAGTACAGTCAACAGGCCAGAGGAGAGTACCCCCCTTTTACAGAGTACAGTCAACAGGCCAGAGGAGAGTACCCCCTTTTACAGAGTACAGTCTGGACATCTGGTCTAGCATCCACAAAAATAAAATAGAATAGAAAACCGTATAATTATATAGAATGATAATACTAATAGTAATAATATGAATGTAATATATAAAAGGGGATCCTATTTGGTGTTTGGCAGATGGGAAGGCTATCTGTATATGGTAGAGATACTGTATATACCTTTGTGTGATTGTAGTCTGTCACTGTCTCCGGTTTCTTCTTCTGGTCACCGCCGGTGGCAACAGTGGGGTGCATGGTGCTGAGGAAGCTAACACTTATTTATTTTACATCTGTACACCGTGAGTGTTTCTTTACCACTCTCCATCACACCGTGAGTGTTGCTTTACCACTCTCCATCACACCGTGAGTGTTGCTTTACCACTCTCCATCACACCGTGAGTGTTGCTTTACCACTCTCCATCACACCGTGAGTGTTGCTTTACCACTCTCCATCACACCGTGAGTGTTGCTTTACCACTCTCCATCACACCGTGAGTGTTGCTTTACCACTCTCCATCACACCGTGAGTGTTGCTTTACCAGCAGCTTCTGCCTTTGTTTGTTCACTGTTCTGAGCAGGATAGTCTTCTTTACGTTCTGTTTCAGCTCAGCCGTCTCCCCATCCTGATAATAAAAAGTGTTTTTATTGGTATCTTCCACTAGATGGCAGTAAACCCCTGCTGTAACTAGACTTTACTACGACTATGTGTTCGGTTTCATACATGCAGTTTCCCAGAGGAGGAGTGCTGATCTAGGATCAGGTCCCCCCTGTCCATTTAATCTGTTTCATTATGATCTAAAAGGAAAAACTGATCCCAGATCAGTACTCCTACTCTTTATGAATACTGTCACAGGTGACTCCTCAAGATGAGGCTCATATTTATAAGATATATTCTTCAAGAATGAATTAATGTCATTAATTGAACTGCTTTGCCATGAACAGATCTGTGAGGTCTTAACTTAAAGGTACTATATAGACCTTATGGTTATTTTAATGGGGTTGAACATTCATCCCATCAGATTGTGTGTATTTATGAGTTCAGAAAAATACTGACTTGGAAGCATCTCTCTGACCTCACCCTGCTGAAACACACCCAAGTAAAGACCACATAGCTACAGTTATATGCTTTTCTGTTTTTACCCACTTTTACAGCCAATGAATGGACTGGTATCAATATGAATCAGTGGAATAAACAGACTAGTTAACCATGAATAATGTTTACATATCTTGCACTACTCATCTCATATGTATATACTGTATTCTATTCTATAATATTCTACTGTATCTTAGTCAATGCCGCTCTGTCATTGCTTGTCCATATATGTATATATTCTTAAATCCCATTCCTTACTAGTTTTGTGTGTATTGGGTATATGTTGTGAAATTGTTAGATATTACTTGTTAGATATTACTGCACTGTCGGAGCTAGAAGCACAAGCATTTCGCTACACCCGCTATAACATCTGCTAAACACGTGTATGTGACAAATAAAATTTGATTTCATTTGATGAGGACTGTTATTTATTTAATCAATTGTAGAATGCTGTAACGTAACAAAATGTGGAAAAAGTCAAGGGGTCAGAATCCTTTCTGAATGCCCTGTATCCTCCTCTTTCTACCTGGTTTCCTTTTCCTCTGTCAACCACCAGCCTCTCATCTCCAAGACAAATGAATGAGGTGAGAAAAGGAAGAGGTGGATGTACTGAGGCGGCAGGTATTTAAGGGGGTCAGCCGCAGCACTAGCCGGGACTCCGGACTAATCACAAATTCTTACTCTGAATGTATCCTGCAGATCGCAAGGATACCATATTTGAGTGATCTAATGTAGTGCCACATAACTACCTTCATTAGCAGCCAAGCATCGATCAACATGTCACCAGAATAAGACCCTCGATATTTATTGGAAAGGAGCATCAATCTCATCACCTTGCACGTTCACCATCATTTATTTCACCTGTAACCCAGGCCCGGCGGTAGGATTAACTCGGCAAGGGGGCATCAGAAATTACTAAGGGGGCACAACTATTTTCGCTTGCTGATAACACAGGATGGATTATAATCGATAGTACAATTACACACAATGTATTTGCATAACAATTCATAACCGGCTCGAGAAATTGCAAGTTATGACAACGCTACACAGCTACATGCACAATACCCATCAATCCAATGCAAAAAACAGTTGCTAATTACCGTAATAACACTTCCTCATGCAAATACAATGCATTTTCCAATGGCGGAAAGCAAACATTTCCAATACGGAAAACGCACTACCACGACTTATCGGTCCAATGCAGCTTGGACGCAGCTACCAAGCTGTCTTCCCACAGAGTGCCGTCCTACGCTGCGTATGATAACAGAGACATTAGTATTCCATAGCAACGAGTTGTTTATGGCAACACTATAGCTACATCGTTACTCAACCATTGGTCAAGGTCTGCCCACCCTCATCAATGTAATGCAAAGCACCTCTTCTACATTATAAAACAACATTAAAAACAATCCGAATATATTATAAACCAAACTTTTCCAATCCAATCACAGAAATCAAGCAGCAGACTTGGCAGCAAGGCCAATAAAGAAAATCACGTCTACGCCTATTTCTGACATTTGCCACGCATTTCCAAAAGCTAGCAAATAACTAAATACTCCAAGCCCAGCCAGGCTGCCTGTTCTCACCCAGATTCAAAAGAGTTGCAGCCTCCTTGATGCTGTGTTGAACCTCCTCAGCAGTCTCTCCTTCCACTCCCCACGGAATTTGCTTGTAAGATCCCTCTCAAATGCCAGTTGAATCAGCTGCTCTTTCCTCCTCTGCAACATGCGCCGTCTGTGCTCACTGAATACGTTTTTCTATGTTGAAAAGGAGTTCTGGCAAGTTGCCGTGGATGCTCCAAATGTTAATCCCAGCTTCAATGCCATCACAGTAGACATTGCTGTTCAGGCACAGTCCAAAGATGCTCTGCGTTGTCCATTTGCTCTTTAGAGGCCCGGAGAAATCTCTCGACAAAATCAGTTGCTTTCCTCCTGAGGGTTGGTTACCTCCTATGTCACCAGGTGCCTTTGCTGCTGGGGGCTCAGCGGCTGTTTTGTTAAATCTTGCTGACATTAGTCCCGTCGGCTCCAGAGTGCTGAAAAACAGTCTTGGCCTCTCTGATTAGCGTCGGCTCAGCGGCCTTTCCACCAGTGATTCTTTCAGCGTACGGCTCAGCGGCCTTTGCCTCTTGTGATGGGGGTGTCGGCTGTGCTTGTATTGGCCTCCCATGATCATCAGTGTCGGCATCTCAGCTCTGCCTTTGAACTCGGTGATTAGCGTCGGCTCAGCGGCCTTGGCTTCGGTGATTAGCATCGGCTCAGCGGCCTTGGCTTCGGTGATTAGCATCGGCTCAGCGGCCTTGGCCTCTGTGATTAGCGTCGGCTCAGCGGCCTTGGCCTCGGTGATTAGCGTCGGCTCAGCGGCCTTGGCCTCGGTGATTAGCGTCGGACCAGCGGCCTTGGCCTCTGTGATTAGCGTCGGCTCAGCGGCCTTGGCCTCTGTGATTAGCGTCGGCTCAGCAGCCTTGCCTCTGTGATTAGCGTCGGCTCAGCGGCCTTGGCCTCGATGATTAGCGTCGACCATCAGCCTTGCCTTTGGCCTCTGTGGCAGGCTTCTCCTCCTCCCCGCCGCTTTGATCCGATGCTGCCGTTGTGCCCTGGAGAAGCCACTTTCTAATATCCATCATACTATCAGCTACCTACCTAACTGTTAACATTAGCTAAATTCCATCCAGCTGCGTGGTGAATGTTTTTTTTTTTTGTAGTACGTAATTTTGAAAGTAAACCTAAACGGTCAAATTGACCCTGCCCTTCTATCCGGTAAAATGTGTATGACGTAGGTATGATGCGTGCAAGGGAGTTGCATGAATGAAGCATACACAACAAATGGGTTGGGCATGACGGAGGGGGCAGATTGTGGGACAGAATATGGATACAGAACTGAGGAGGCACAATATTCCAACTAAGGGGGCATTGTCCTCTTCTGCCCCCTGGTGGCGCCGGGCCTGCACTTAATAGGCACTATAGACATTTGTTTTATTTGACCTCTTGAGATGGAAAACATGTCTATTAAGTTGAACATGTAGGGGAGACCGGAGATGGTTGTAACACTTTTCACCTTTTTGTCAGTTTCTCAGAGATCCTTTATGGTGGTGTTTCCAAAACTTGATACAAACAACCTACATCTGTCCTTTACAAATTGGTGTGGTTATTATATATGTAAATCAAACTGCAAATGAATGGTGTTGTCTTAACTACAAGGAGTGAAGTGTTCCAGTTTACCCCATGGTCTGGCTTAATTGGAACAGTGCTTGGGCTGAATTGGAACAGAATGAAAAAGGGCATAGATCATGACATGCAACTAAATATTGTACAACTTTATTGTGACCATGAGAGCAACATTGCCATGTTCAACATTTCATTTGGCAGAAATAATAATAAATATTTCAAAAATAAATATTGTATTATTTTCCCCTCCACTAAATGGTCTTTCTCAACCAAACAACATCTAGGCAAAACTAAACACCTGAACATGTATGTGCGTGTCTGCGTGTGTGTGCAAAACTAAACACCTGAATGTTTGGTGTGTGTGTGTGTGTGTCTGTATGTGCGTGTCTGTGTGTGTGTGTCTGTATGTGTGTGTGTGTGTCTGTGACTGAATGTTCGACATGTTCATTTAATCAGAGTCACAGTTGTGACAGTGGTATGGCTGTCCTGGGGTTCAGGCTTGGTGACAGTGGTATGGCTGTCCTGGGGTTCAGGCTTGGTGACAGTGGTATGGCTGTGGGGTATGGGCTGTGGCCTGGGGGGTTGGTGACATGGCTGTCCTGGGGTTCAGCTTGGTGACAGTGGTATGGCTGTCCTGGGGTTCAGGCTTGGTGACAGTGGTATGGCTGTCCTGGGGTTCAGGCTTGGTGGGCCCATCATTCCCAACACTGCACCCAGACCTCCTTGGACATGGAATTGTTAAAGTGCTCCATGGACACAATGCCATTTCCCCCTTTTGCACCCTCGTGGCGCAGGGCCTGCATGGGGAACACAGTGAGGGAGAAACTCTCTTCAGCTGGTGGTGCTAATGAGAGAGGGTGTGGTGGACTATACAGGTTGGTCCTCAGGGTGAGCGGTACTGTGGTCAATGTCTCCACCTAGTGGTCAATTACACAAATGGAACCAGTAAAACAATTTGGGAGACAGGGCAATCATATTTCAACTGCAGTAGATATCATTGATGTAAAACCATTGCTATATAACACATGTTCAATATGTTAGGTATTGGAAAATAAACAACAACAAGTGGGGGGTGGGGGGGGGGGGGGGGTAAAACATACTATAGTCCTTTTCCAGGTTAAGTTTACCTCTGGGACTAAAGTCTCTTCCAAAACATACTATAGTGGTTTTTCCAGGTTAAGACCTCTGGGGACTAAAGTCTCTAAAACATACTATAGTCCTTTTCCAGGTTAAGACCTCTGGGGACTAAAGTCTCTAAAACATACTATAGTCCTTTTCCAGGTTAAGACCTCTGGGGACTAAAGTCTCTAAAACATACTATAGTCCTTTTCCAGGTTAAGACCTCTGGGGACTAAAGTCTCTAAAACATACTATAGTCCTTTTCCAGGTTAAGACCTCTGGGGACTAAAGTCTCTAAAACATACTATAGTCCCTTTTCCAGGTTAAGACCTCTGGGGACTAAAGTCTCTAAAACATACTATAGTCCTTTTCCAGGTTAAGACCTCTGGGGACTAAAGTCTCTAAAACATACTATAGTCCTTTTCCAGGTTAAGACCTCTGGGGACTAAAGTCTCTAAAACATACTATAGTCCTTTTCCAGGTTAAGACCTCTGGGGACTAAAGTCTCTAAAACATACTATAGTCCTTTTCCAGGTTAAGACCTCTGGGGACTAAAGTCTCTAAAACATACTATAGTCCTTTTCCAGGTTAAGACCTCTGGGGACTAAAGTCTCTAAAACATACTATAGTCCTTTTCCAGGTTAAGACCTCTGGGACTAAAGTCTCTAAAACATACTATAGTCCTTTTCCAGGTTAAGACCTCTGGGGACTAAAGTCTCTAAAACATACTATAGTCCTTTTCCAGGTTAAGACCTCTGGGGACTAAAGTCTCTAAAACATACTATAGTCCTTTTCCAGGTTAAGACCTCTGGGGACTAAAGTCTCTAAAACATACTATAGTCCTTTTCCAGTTAAGACCTCTGGGGACTAAAGTCTCTAAAACATACTATAGTCCTTTTCCAGGTTAAGACCTCTGGGGACTAAAGTCTCTAAAACATACTATAGTCCTTTTCCAGGTTAAGACCTCTGGGGACTAAAGTCTCTAAAACATACTATAGTCCTTTTCCAGGTTAAGACCTCTGGGGACTAAAGTCTCTAAACATACTATAGTCCTTTTCCAGGTTAAGACCTCTGGGGACTAAAGTCTCTAAAACATACTATAGTCCTTTTCCAGGTTAAGACCTCTGGGGACTAAAGTCTCTAAAACATACTATAGTCCTTTTCCAGGTTAAGACCTCTGGGGACTAAAGTCTCTAAAACATACTATAGTCCTTTTCCAGGTTAAGACCTCTGGGACTAAAGTCTCTAAAACATACTATAGTCCTTTTCCAGGTTAAGACCTCTGGGGACTAAAGTATCTAAAACATACTATAGTCCTTTTCCAGGTTAAGACCTCTGGGGACTAAAGTCTCTAAAACATACTATAGTCCTTTTCCAGGTTAAGACCTCTGGGGACTAAAGTCTCTAAAACATACTATAGTCCTTTTCCAGGTTAAGACCTCTGGGGACTAAAGTCTCTAAAACATACTATAGTCCTTTTCCAGGTTAAGACCTCTGGGGACTAAAGTCTCTAAAACATACTATAGTCCTTTTCCAGGTTAAGACCTCTGGGGACTAAAGTCTCTAAAACATACTATAGTCCTTTTCCAGGTTAAGACCTCTGGGGACTAAAGTCTCTAAAAACATACTATAGTCCTTTTCCAGGACTAAAGTCTCTAAAACATACTATAGTCCTTTTCCAGGTTAAGACCTCTGGGGACTAAAGTCTCTAAAACATACTATAGTCCTTTTCCAGGTTAAGACCTCTGGGGACTAAAGTCTCTAAAAACATACTATAGTCCTTTTCCAGGTTAAGACCTCTGGGGACTAAAGTCTCTAAAACATACTATAGTCCTTTTCCAGGTTAAGACCTCTGGGGACTAAAGTCTCTAAAACATACTATGGTCCTTTTCCAGGTTAAGACCTCTGGGGACTAAAGTCTCTAAAACATACTATAGTCCTTTTCCAGGTTTAAGACCTCTGGGGACTAAAGTCTCTAAAACATACTATAGTCCTTTTCCAGGTTAAGACCTCTGGGGACTAAAGTCTCTAAAACATACTATAGTCCTTTTCCAGGTTAAGACCTCTGGGGACTAAAGTCTCTAAAGCATACTATAGTCCTTTTCCCCGGTTAAGACCTCTGGGGACTAAAGTCTCTAAAACATACTATAGTCCTTTTCCAGGTTAAGACCTCTGGGACTAAAGTCTCTAAAACATACTATAGTCCTTTTCCAGGTTAAGACCTCTGGGGGACTAAAGTCTCTAAAACATACTATAGTCCTTTTCCAGGTTAAGACCTCTGGGGACTAAAGTCTCTAAAACATACTATAGTCCTTTTCCAGGTTAAGACCTCTGGGGACTAAAGTCTCTAATAAAAAAGCATGAGCTGGCGCACCCCAGAGAACATTATTTAGTGTAGAGGTGCTGACTAACGGAGAATGAACTGGAAGATATAAATATATAGAGAGAGTCTCACACTCTGTATATCAACTGATGTCATGCATGATTGAACCAGGTTATGTAGACAAATGCAATTAGTGCAACCAATGACTATAGTGAGGGGTGTGTCAACTGTGGGACCTTATATAGACAGGTGTGTGCCTTTCCAAATCATGTCCTAACAATTGAATTTACCACAGGTGGACTCCAATCAAGTTGTAGAAAACATCTCCAGGATGATCAATGGAAACAGAATGCACCTGAGCTCAATTTCGTGTCTCATAACAAAGGGTCTGAATACTTATGTACATACGTTTTTTTCATTTTGAATTTTTATACATTTGCAAACATTTCTATAAACCTGTTTTTCGCTTTGTCATTATGGGGTATTGTGTGTAGATTGATGAGGACATTGTTTCATTTAATCAATTTTATAATAAGGCCATAACGTAACAAAATGTGGAAAAAGTCAAGGGGTCACCTTTTTTCCATGTTAAATGTCAATAATAATATTAATAATAACATAATGTGTCACTGTTTGTTAAGGTAGTTAGACAGTGCAGCAACACAAGGCCATGTCCCATGTCTCTAACATATTTAGACAGTGCAGCAACACAAGGCCATGTCCCATGTCTCTAACATATTTAGACAGTGCAGCAACACAAGGCCATGTCCCATGTCTCTAACATATTTAGACAGTGCAGCAACACAAGGCCATGTCCCATGTCTCTAACATATTTAGAACAGTGCAGCAACACAAGGCCATGTCCCATGTCTCTAACATATTTAGACAGTGCAGCAACACAAGGCCATGTCCCATGTCTCTAACATATTTAGACAGTGCAGCAACACAAGGCCATGTCCCATGTCTCTAACTGTCACGGATTCTGCCGAGGCTGCTCCCCCTCCTGGTACGAGCAGGCGTCGGCGGTCGCCGTCCCCGGAGTACTAGCTGCCACTGATCTATGTTTCTGTGTGTGATTGCTTTTGTCTGTCTGTCACACCTGTGTCCTATTGTGTATTCATCACCTGTCCTATAAGTTCCGTCTTTTTGCTTGGTAGGATTGTGTGTTGTTGTTCGCCTGTCTTTGTGCTGCGTGTTTTGTTTCTTGTTTTGTTATTCTAGTGTTTTTACGCTTTTTGCGTAAATGCTCGCCTCTTATGTTTGGAGGTCGTTTGTTTTACCGTTTCCTTTTGGAATTTTTGAGTAAACTCTGTTGGACTGAGCCTCGGTGTCCTGCGCCTGACTTCCACCACACATACACCTCACCTCATGACAGAACAACACACCATCTCCATGAGTCAGCAGAACAGCGGCGATACCCGATTCCCTGGAGGACCGGATTAATTACCAGGACGCCATGATCCGGCAACTCGGGGTCGCCATGGACGAGGTGTCCAACAGACTGCGCCGGTTGATGAATCGGGAGGTGCCCACGCCGTCTCACACCATCCCAGCACCACGGCCAGTCCTCCTCTCTCAGCACCGGAACCCAGTGGCATTCGGCTCTCGCTCCCGAGGGCATATGACGGTTCTGCAGCCGGGGTGTCAGGGCTTTCCTCCTACAGGTAGAACTTTACCTTGCCACCATACACCCGGCGCCCTCGGGATACGAGAGCGTCTCCGCCCTCATCATCTCCTGTCTCTCCGGGAAGGCGTTGGAGTGGGCCAACGCCGAATGGAGGGGAATAGACGCCGCCACCATCACCTACGCGGAGTTTTCCCGCCGCTTCAGGACTGTCTTCGATCATCCACCTGAGGGGAAAGCGGCGGGAGAGCGTCTATTTCCACCTCCGACAGGGGAGGAGGAGCGCACAGGAGTTCGCACTGGAGTTCCGGACACTAGCAGCGGATGCGGGATGGAATGAGAGGGCCCTCATTGACCACTATCGGTGTAGCCTACGAGAGGACGTCCGTCGTGAGATGGCCTGCAGGGACACCAACCTGTCGTTCGACCAGCTGGTGGACATCTCCATCAGTCTAGACACCCTGCTGGCTACCCGCGGACGTCCCGAGTGGGGGTCGTCCATTCCATCCTCCAGCACCTCCGAGCCTATTCCTATGGAGCTCGGGGGTGCTGGCGCTAGAGAGAGGAGGAGGGAGAACCCGAGGAGGGCCAACCCCTGCACCAACTGTGGCCGTGGAGGACACCACCACGGTCAGGTGCTGGGGAGGGTCTTCTGAGAGAGGGGACAACAGGTCACGCACTGTGGGAGTCATTTCAGGTGAGTAGGCGCCCCACTTACCCAGAGCTCTCTGTTGGTCACATGAGTATTCCTGTGCGTTTTCCACAGGTGGCACCTCATTCCCAGCATAAGGCGCTAGTAGAATTCAGGCGCAGCTGGGAACTTTATTGATCGTAAATTTTGTGCTAGGTTAGGAATTCCCCTTCGGCCGGTAGAAGTTCCATTCCCTGTCCATGCATTAGACAGCCGGCCGTTGGGGTCGGGTCTGATCAGGGATGTCACAGCACCACTGACGATGACTACGCAGGGGGGTCATGAGGAGATCATTCAGTTCTATCTGATTGACTCTCCTGCGTACCCAGTGGTGTTGGGGCTTCCCTGGTTAAGTACCCACGATCCTACCATAGCGTGGCAACAGAGGGCTCTTATGGAGTGGTCTGCCCAGTGTGTAGGGAGATGTCTAGGTGTTTCCATAGGGGCGACCTCGGTAGAGAGTCCGAACCAAGTGCCCGCACTGCGCATTCCCCCCGAGTATGAGGATTTAGCACTGGTATTTAGTAAATCGAGGGCAGCAAGGCTACCTCCTCATAGACAGGGGGACTGTGCGATAAATATCCAGACTGGAGCAGCTCTTCCAGGAGTCATGTGTATCCCCTGTCTCAAGAGGAGACAGCGGCTATGGAGACATACATAGCCGAGTCCTTGGCACAGGGATACATACGGCCCTCTACTTCCCCAGTCTCCTCGAGTTTCTTCTTTGTGAAGAAGAAGGACGGGGGATTGCGCCCCGTGTATTGATTATCGTAGTCTCAATCAGATTACAGTTAAATACAGCTACCCACTGCCACTGATTGCGACGATGACGGAATCATTACGCGGAGCGCGATTCTTCACAAAGTTAGATCTCAGGAGCGCGTACAATCTGGTGCGCATTAAGGGGGGGGGATGAATGGAAGACAGCATTTAGTACCACCTCGGGTCATTACGAGTATCTCGTCATGCCATACGGGTTAATGAATGCTCCTTCAGTCTCCAATCCTTTGTTGACGAGATTTTCCGGGACATGCATGGGCAGGGTGTAGTAGTTTTTACATCGACGACATCCTGGTGTACTCTTCTACACGAGCCGAGCATGTAGCCCAGGTGCGCCGAGTATTGAGACGACTGTTGGAGCATGACTTGTATGTCAAGGCAGAGAAATGCCTGTTTCTTCCAGGAGTCCTTCTTAACATATTTAGCCGTGCAGCAACAAAAGGCCTTTCCCCATGTCTTAATTTTTTAGACGTGCAGAAACACAGGCCTGTCCCATGTCTCAAATTTTTAAACAGTGCAAAACACAAGGCCATGTCCCATGTCTCTAACTTTTTTAGACATGCTTTAAACAAAAAGGCCATGCCCCAGTCTCTAACATATTTGACAGTGCAGCAACACAAGCCTGTCCCATGTCTCTAACTATTTAGCAGTCAAACAAAAAGGCCATGTCCTGTCTCAAACATTTTTTAACGGCAGCAACAAAAGGGGCCATGTCCCATGCTCTAACATTTTTAGAATGCAGCAACACAGGCCGTCCCATGTCTCTAACATTTTTTAGACAGTGCAGCAACGGGCCCTGTCCCAGCTCTAACTATTTAGACAGTGCAGCAACACAGGCCGGCCCCATTCTTAACATTTGACGGCAGAAAACAAAGGGCCTGTCCCATGTCTTAATATTTAGACAGTGCACAACACTGGGCCCATGCCCCATGTTCTAACTTTTTAGACAGTGCAGAAACACTGGGCCCAGTCCCATGTCTCTAAATTTTAACAGTGGGCAACAAAAGGGCCAGTCCATGTCTCAAAAATATTAACAGGGAGAAACCAAAAGGCCCATGTCCCATTCCTAAAAATTTTAAACCCGTGCGCAACAAAAGGCCCATGCCCCATGTTCAAACATTTGTAAAAATTAAAATTGGGCTTTTTGGTTGTTTTCAATCTGTTATTTTGAAAACTATAATGGATCTCTTTGCATCCTAAGAGCTGGGTATTTTACTGAAAACTCCGGGCGTCTTATAATAAAATGAACGATTTATTTCATGTTCTCCTTTTCAATTCCCGGGGACCCCTTTTACGCGTCTTTAGCCCCAAATCCCCCAAAACATCATTGAACTTTTTCCGCCCTTTCTCTCGCAAACCCAAACAAATTCAATGCAAGAAAGGAAAAACCAAATTTTTTGTTAATTCACATACACTCCTGCATAAAATCCCATTGGTATTTTCAACCCTTTAAAACTTGACACTTGGCTCCAGGGGCTTTTGTATTTGGCCCGGTGTATTTGTTTTGTTTGGGTTTTTGGGGGGATTTTTTTATGTTTTCATTTCGTCACGTTTTTTTTCTGGTTTGTCATTGACCCTTTCCCCAATCGGGGTAAGATGTCGCTGCGGGTTTTATCTCTGATTGGGACCATATTTTACTGTGTTTTTCCTTTGGGTGTTGTGGGTTTTTCCAAATTCTGTCAGTGTTGCAGAGGACTTTTATATTTGGGCTTGTTTGTTTGTTTTGTTCCAGACTTTGAAAAAATAAAGTCTTTCCTCAACGCGCCCCGTTTGGGGTGCTCCTTTTTAAGCGGGGCGTGACAGAAAAAACCCCCTTAAAAAGGGCAAGCACGTTTCAACGGCAACAGGGCCCCGCCCAAAAGGGTTTCCC
>CM072257.1:9412554-9434245 GCA_036851935.1 Coregonus suidteri | reverse complement strand
CCAACCAGGGTTGGGTTGGGTAAAAAAAAAAAAATTTAAAAAAATAACAAGGGTTAAACCTAAGTAAGTCCAGGGGTACCAGGAGGAGGTAAAACTAGATAATTTTTTACAAAGGATAAACCATCTTTTGTAAAATAACCAGAGTAAAAAAAACTTTTATAAAAGGAGTACGTTACTCAAGGGCCCAGGGGGGACCAGGGTTTTGAGGATTGACAATTAAAAGGAAGTACCATACAAATTTTTGCAGGGGTACCAGTGAAAAAACTAGACTTTAAAAAAGTAAGTACAAATTCATAAGGAAAATGGGAAAATAATAACAAATTATACAAGGAGACCATAGAGTCAAGCCCGGGGGGGTCCCAGGAAGTTGAGGTAATAATAGACAATACAAGGATCCCATACGATCAATGCGGGGTACCAGGATTTTGAGGTAATAACTGACTAATACAAGGAGTACAGTCGAGTCAAGGGCAGGGGCCCAGGTATTGAGGTAATAATGGGAGGAGAAATGACTAGAGACAGTGTTGTTTAACTCACTGACCATGACCCATGAGTTCTTCTTACCTTTGTTCAGTAGAAAAGTCTCCCTCTCTAAAGGTCGTAGGTAGGAAGCATAGACCAGTCACTCTTCAAGGACACACAGCTGGGTACAGGGGAGGCTGGTCTCCTCCTGCTATTGATTGGGCTTCAACACAACAGAGACAAACATTACATCTCTCATCTACTCTGAGCTCAGATGGGGAAACATAAGAAGAGTTTCATTCCAAAACGCTATATATCCATTTTCAGAAATGTTAGTAAATTAGCTTCTATTGTTTAAAAGAAATGATCAAATAAATGGTTGTTTTTCTCACTATCTAATCATGGCAGGGGGTTGTTCAATAACAGACATGTGTTTCTTTAAAATCGATCAATTAATGGCTTCATTTTAGAGAGACAAATGTTTTTTTTGCAAAAATCCAATAAATTCAGAACAAAGTTGAATACAAATACAAAGTTGCCAATGTCTTTGCAATGATGATTCAAACAAGGGACGTATAAAAATTTGCTTCAAATGAAAACCGAATGACTGCATTACAATATAAACAGTAGGCTATAGGCCTATTTCAATCATATTGAAATATATTCAATGTTCAATATATTTAGTTATATTTTGCTACTTGTAGACTACTGTCTGTAATTTGTCTCAATATATTTCATGATGTGTAGCCTAACATGTGAACAATGATGTGCCAAATCTGTGATTTAGTGCAATTTTTTATTGTGTAAGCATTAGAATAAACTACCTCAATATTTGCAACGCCGTAGGTAGTAATATCTTTCTAGAAGCTGATCCGTGGTCAGCATTGTGAAATAATTATAATTATAAGGAAAGATTTTAATGGAGAAAACTGATCCGAGAGCAGCGCTCCCCTTCTTTCGATCCTATCAGTATCGATACATGCTCCACCGGACGTGATACCTTGTCGTGCTGCTGATCCAGTTTCTACTAAGTCTGCCTGCGGATATGGAACTCTGACCTGTTCACCGGACGTGCGACCTTGTCCCAAACCTGCTGTTTTGACCCTCTCTCTCTCTCTCCCTCTCCATCTCTCTCTCTATACACACTGCTGTCTCGACCTCTGAATGCTCGGCTATGTGGTCCTCTGTAGCTCAGCTGGTAGAGCACGGCGCTCTGTAACGCCACAGGTAGTGGGTTCGATCCCTGGGACCACCCATAAACAAAAATGTATGCACGCATGACTGTAAGTCGCTTTGGATAAAAGCGTCTGCTAAATGGCATATTAATATTATTATAGTAAAACATTTTCTTAACTCAGCATTGTTGGTTAAGGGCTCGTAAGTAAGCATTTCACAGTAAGTCTACACCTGTTGTATGGGGAGCATGTGAACAAATCTCATTTGGATTGATTGATTTGTTCATTTTATAAATGTTCTGTCTTTAGTAGTTGAACACATTATTACTTCAACCTCGTGAAAGTGACAAACTGACACGTTTTCATGTTAGTCAAAAACAACTTTATATGGAAGGAGTGCCTTTGATTTGACGGCCTGCACATGCGCAGTTCGGCGTGAGACGACCGTTCGGCGTGAGACGACTGCTCGACCTGATGACATGTTTTTACGCATGACCTTCAAATTCAATCAAATTAAATTGTATGTCACATGCGCCGAATACAACAGTGGTACACTTTACCGTGAAATGCTTACTTACGAGCCCTTTCCCAACAATTTAGTTAAAAAAGTAACAAAAATTAGCTAAATAAAAAAAAGGAAATAGTAAACATAATAAAATAACAATAATGAGGGCTACATAAGGAGTACCAGTACTGAGTCAATGTGCAGGGGTACCAGGTAGTTGAGGTAATAACTAGACTATATACAAGGAGTACCAGTACTGAGTCAATGTGCAGGGGTACCAGGTAGTTGAGGTAATAACTAGACTATATACAAGGAGTACCAGTACTGAGTCAATGTGCAGGGGTACCAGGTAGTTGAGGTAATAATAACTAGACTATATAGTAAGGAGTACCAGTACTGAGTCAATGTGCAGGGGTACCAGGTAGTTGAGGTAATAACTAGACTATATACAAGGAGTACCAGTACTGAGTCAATGTCCAGGGGTACCAGGTAGTTGAGGTAATAACTAGACTATATACAAGGAGTACCAGTACTGAGTCAATGTGCAGGGGTACCAGGTAGTTGAGGAGTGAGGTAATAACTAGACTATATACAAGGAGTACCAGTACTGAGTCAATGTGCAGGGTACCAGGTAGTTGAGGTAATAACTAGACTATATACAAGGAGTACCAGTACTGAGTCAATGTGCAGGGGTACCAGGTAGTTGAGGTAATAACTAGACTATATACAAGGAGTACCAGTACTGAGTCAATGTGCAGGGGTACCAGGTAGTTGAGGTAATAACTAGACTATATACAAGGAGTACCAGTACTGAGTCAATGTGCAGGGGTACCAGGTAGTTGAGGTAATAACTAGACTATATACAAGGAGTACCAGTACTGAGTCAATGTGCAGGGGTACCAGGTAGTTGAGGTAATAACTAGACTATATACAAGGAGTACCAGTACTGAGTCAATGTGCAGGGGTACCAGGTAGTTGAGGTAATAACTAGACTATATACAAGGAGTACCAGTACTGAGTCAATGTGCAGGGTACCAGGTAGTTGAGGTAATAACTAACTAGACTATATACAAGGAGTACCAGTACTGAGTCAATGTGCAGGGTACCAGGTAGTTGAGGTAATAACTAGACTATATACAAGGAGAGTACCAGGGTACCTGAGTCAATGACTATATACAGGGGGTCAACCAGGTAGTTGAGGTAATAACTAGACTATATACAAGGAGTACCAGTACTGAGTCAATGTGCAGGGGTACCAGGTAGTTGATGTAATAACTAGACTATATACAAGGAGTACCAGTACTGAGTCAATGTGCAGGGGTACCAGGTAGTTGAGGTAATAACTAGACTATATACAAGGAGTACCAGTACTGAGTCAATGTGCAGGGGTACCAGGTAGTTTGATGTAATAAACTATACTATATCAAGGAGTACCAGTACTGAGTCAATGTGCAGGGGTACCAGGTAGTTAGACTATTGTACCAGGTAATGTTGAGGTAATAACTAGACTATATACAAGGAGTACCAGTACTGAGTCAATGTGCAGGGTACCAGGTAGTTGAGGTAATAACTAGACTATATACAAGGAGTACCAGTACTGAGTCAATGTGCAGGGGTACCAGGTAGGGAGTTGAGGTAATAACTATGTGCAGACTATATACAAGGAGTACCAGTACTGAGTCAATGTGCAGGGGTACCAGGTAGTTGAGGTAATAACTAGACTATATACAAGGAGTACCAGTACTGAGTCAATGTGGGGGGTACCAGGTAGTTGAGGTAATAACTAGACTATATACAAGGAGTACCAGTACTGAGTCAATGTGCAGGGGTACCAGGTAGTTGAGGTAATAACTAGACTATATACAAGGAGTACCAGTACTGAGTCAATGTGCAGGGGTACCAGGTAGTTGAGGTAATAACTAGACTATATACAAGGAGTACCAGTACTGAGTCAATGTGCAGGGGTACCAGGTAGTTGAGGTAATAACTACAAGGAGACTATATACACAGGAGTACCAGTACCAGTACTGAGTCAATGTGCAGAGTACCAGGTACCAGGTGAGGTAATAACTAGACTATATACAAGGAGTACCAGTACTGAGTCATGTGTGCAGGGTACCAGGTAGTTGAGGTAATAACTAGACTATATACAAGGAGTACCAGTACTGAGTCAATGTGTGCAGGGTACCAGGTAGTTGAGGTAATAACTAGACTATATACAAGGAGTACCAGTACTGAGTCAATGTGCAGGGGTACCAGGTAGTTGAGGTAATAACTAGACTATATACAAGGAGTACCAGTACTGAGTCAATGTCCAGGGGTACCAGGTAGTTGGGTACCAACTAGAGTTACAAGGAGTACCAGTACTAGACTATATACCAAGGAGTAATAACCAGTACTAAGGAGTACCAACTGAGTCAATGTCCAGGGGTACCAGGTAGTTGAGGTAATAACTAGACTATATACAAGGAGTACCAGTACTGAGTCAATGTGCAGGGGTACCAGGTAGTTGAGGTAATAACTAGACTATATACAAGGAGTACCAGTACTGAGTCAATGTGCAGGGTACCAGGTAGTTGAGGTAATAACTAGGACTATATACAAGGAGTAGTACCAGTACTGAGTCAATGGCAGGGGTACCAGAGTAGTTGAGGTAATAACTAGTAATAACTTATATTACAAGGAGTACCAGTACTGAGTCAATGTGCAGGGTACCAGGTAGTTGAGGTAATAACTAGACTATATACAAGGAGTACCAGTACTGAGTCAAATGGTACCAGTTGAGGGAAATAAAGTAGTTGAGCTAGGGGTACCAGGTAGTTGAGGTAATAACTACACTATATACAAGAGAGTACCAGTACTGAGTCAATGTGCAGGGGTACCAGGTAGTTGAGGTAATTTTAGACTATATACAAGGAGTACCAAGTACTGAGTCAATGTCCAGGTGGGGTACCAGGTAGTTGAGGTAATAACTAGACTATATACAAGGAGTACCAGTACTGAGTCAATGTCAGGGGTACCAGGTAGTTGAGCACATATAACTAGACTATATACAAGGAGTTAGAGTACTGAGTCAATGTGCAGGGGTACCATATGAGGTAAAGTGACTAGGTTTATTACATGTAGGTAGGGTAAAAGTCACTAGGAAATCAGGATAGAGATTACATCTCCTGGTAGTTGGAGGCACCACACACACATGAACACACACACACACACACACACATATCACACACACACATCTCACACAGAGTTGATGTACAATAGTACACACAGGTTTTGTTGATGTTAGTTTATTATTGTGTTCAGGACTATGAAAATTGAAAAAAAAGTTATGGATTATGAAAACAACAAAAAAAAATGGGAAAATGGGAGAGGAGAAATGACTAGATACAGTGTTGTTTAACTCACTGATCATGACCCATGAGTTCTTCTTACCTTTGTTCAGTAGAAAAGTCTCCCTCTCTAAAAGATATAGGTTGATCCATAGACTATGTCACTCTTCATGGACACACAGCTGGGTACAGGGGAGGCTGGTCTCTCCTGCTTGATTGGGCTTCAACACAACAGAGACAAACATTACTTTGACTATCTCTCATCTACTCTGAGCTCAGATGGGGAAACATAACAAGAGTTTCATTCCAAAACGCTATATATCCATATTTTCAGAAATGTGTTTAAATTAGGACTTCTTTTGTTTAAATCATTATCAAAAAATGGTTGTGTTTGAACATTAGCTAATCATGGCATGGTGTTGTTCAATAAAATGTTTACTAATAATTCATTGTCAATTCTTCAAATTAGCAGAGACACAATATACTTTTTTAGCATACTGCTGTTACTAAATTACAACTGGTTATTTATATAAAGCACTTTGAATTGACTGATGCTAATGTAAACTGGCCTGTTACACCACCACATATGTCTTTTCCTCACAGGTCAGGGTTTGGGTTTTAGATATTGTCAATTTTTAACTAACAAATACACACTATAGTTGTGCAAGAGAAAATGTTCTGACTGAAAATCCCTTTTAACAAACTGACATTTTCATGTTTATTCATAAAACAACTATATATGAATTGATGCCTATTTGTCACGGCCTGCACATGTGCAGTTCAGCACATACGACCCTTATTATCAATAAATGAACATTAATTGAGTCACCTCTGGTCGAGAAAAAACGTATTTTCCTAGTACATTCATTGTCAGATTCATCAACCAGCAGCGAGCACTCTGCCTTCTAGCACAAGCGAGGGGCAGTTGTGAGGTATTTGCTAACCGGGAGGGTTGCATGATGTAATTTATTGGCGGGCTGGAAGACGCACTCTTGTCTTATCTATTCCGAGGTTGTTTAATCCCAATATCAATATTAAGATATTTTTAAAAATGCATGTATACTAGGGTTGAGGTTGGAGCATCTGACTAGTGATTATTTACCTGGGGTTCAACACCTGCTATAGTCACTATTTAATTGCTCTTCCAAAAGCAACACAGGCCTAATACGAGATATATAGCTAACTAAAGTAATGAGTGACCATTTTAGAAAATCATGGGACATATAGTCTTTGGTTGCATGCTATTTTATGTTAAATCATATTGCTGCTTGTAGCCTATAACTGATGCTTCGTGGTCTTATGCTGCCATCTATTGGAAATATTTAGCAATTAAAAGTTATTAATTCACGTACAGACATTGGTGAGGCAGCTGAGAAATAAAGTGTATTATATCCATTTGCCCCAGTTTGTAAACTCTGTGAGTTTACCTGTGCAGCAATTGCTGGATTTGATAAACTCCTTGAGTTTATTTTAGTGGTCATTAGACATTAATAAATCACAGAAAAAACTTGGCCACTAGATCCTTGGTTCGAATCAGGCTCTGTCTTCTAAAGGTGTACAGACGGATACGCATAGGGGCGGTTACGGCGCACAATAATCTAAGTGGGTCGTCTAGGGTAAGTACTATGAATGGCATTTATTTATAGCTCATTTATTGATAGAGCATGTCGTTTGCTAAAAGGGTTCTAGGCTACCCTATTTCCATAGGGGTTACCATTACTATAAAAATTGTATAACTAACTGTAAGTCGTTCTTTCTGACAAGCGTGGTGCAATTTGCTAAATCAACATTTGAAAAAAAGTTTATGGGTATATATAAATAAATAAGTAAAAATTCGATGCATATCAAATTACCCAGAAGGCCATTTAGAAACAACAAATCTTGAAAAAAAAATTGTTATTTCTTAAATAAAAATGTATTCTGGCTTATTAAATCGGCCACATCTTGAAAAAGAGAAACAGGGACATGCGTTTTGTTTAGGTTGTACACTTTTTTTCTGAAAAAAAACAACTATGGTTAACCATGACCAGCAACTGTTTAACGTTACATGGCTTTAGCGCCCCACAACATCGCACCCCATTATTACCACAAGGTGTACAACTCAGAACTGTGAGCGCAGCATTCGCAAGGCGTAACCTTGTTAATAATAAATTACCTGAGGTCAAAACCTACAGGGTTAACGCTCACCAAGTAGCCGTAACCTTGTTAATAATAAGTTACCTGAGGTAAACCTACAGGGTTAACGCTCACCAAGTAGCCGTAACCTTGGTAATAATAAGTTACCTGAGGTAAACCTACAGGGTTAACGCAGGCAGGTCTCATTGATAACAATAGTGAAGCTGGCATTGTGACGCAGAACAAATGGGCTGGGAATAGTAACCGTAAACGTTCTGAAGGCGAGTCGGTGTCACGGAGCTCAATAGAACTAATAGGAGCTGGTAGGGTGAAAAATGCCCAAAAATAAGGCCTGTTTTTTCGCGATTACTTCATAACCAGGGACAGAAGGTAATATTATGAAACTGGGCTCCATGGCGGATGCAATGAACTAATTTTATCAGAAATAAACGTTGTAAAAAAATGTAACTTGAGAGGCGCCCCGAAAATAATATTCAAAAAGTTTCAGTCCTTGGACACAGAGGGGTTAAACACTAAAGTTACCGTCCATCTAGTGAAGAGAGGAGAACCGGACAGAGGGATGGTAGGTAGCCAGCATCCGTCAACGAGAGAGGGAGAAGCCCTCCACGGTATTTAACAGGTGGAAGAAACAACCAGGGAGCTCCATCGGTCCACAAGAAATGCAGGCAGCCGGTGATGATGTAGTGGTAGCTAGGATAACTAGGATGCTGCTGGTAGAGTAGCTAGCTTAGCTAGCTGTACCGACTAGCTTGGCTAGCTAGCAGGTCGTTCGTCTGTCCCTCGAGGATGATGACGAATCCGGTGAACCACACAATGAAACAAGGATAGCGAGTGAAAAGGATCTGGCTACACTCATACTGTCACTGACCATTACGCAAAAAAGCTAATTGAACAATAAACTTCGGCGTCTCAACACTGTAACGAACTCCGTCGTTGTTCCCCAACATCACCTCAGTCCACTCTGCGCGTAACTGGACAATATGCTTGGCGCCAAACCGTACGTGGACGCGGGCAGTTCTGTACGTGGACGCGGACAGTTCCAGAACGCGGACATGAGCAGAGCAACACAATACATTTACATTTACATTTTAATCACTTAGCAGACGCTCTTATCCAGAGCGACTTACAGTTAGTGAGTGCATACATAACCCAGTCTTTATACTGGCTTACATTAGTAATATTCATTTATTTATTTTTATATGTGTAAAACAAACATTCAAAGTTTTTTTATAACAATATTTTGAGATCTGGGCCCATATCCACAAAGTGTCTCAGAGTAGAACATTGGTCGTATAAGTGCTGAGAATAAAGACATTTTACACTTATGGGTATAAATTAAAGCTATGCATGAAGCCTCTAGTCCCACCTAGTCGGTAGATATTTAGGACACCTCATGAGCTGTCCTAACCAGTTAAGAGTTAACAGCAGGTGTCTTGATAATACTATAGAATAATGCAGTGAGTCAGTGGTTCCTGCGCCACATGTAATTGCTTTGGAGTAGTTAAAATAATGTTTCTATATTTCTATATGATCAATCCATAAATAATATAGACCTACATGCAACAGTTTCTCTTCAGCTTTTGACAATGATTTCTGTATAATAATTATGTATAATAAATGTTGGTGATTCAATAGCCTAGTTAATCATTACATGTCTTTTAACACACTATCTATGTTTTGCTCAGTCTGGCAGTTACCCAGAACTATCAGAGGCTCTCTCTCTTGTGGCTGCTGCTGATGACAACTGCATGTATGTTATCATAATAATGATGTCTGCATAACATTTTGTCTTCATTTTGGCAGATTAACTCATGCTTATTTCTGAATATTAACTCAGGTTTTCGCCCAGCGGCAAATGAGTTGGAGCTGTGGCAGGCGTTGGACCTGTGGCCGAAAAGTGTCCAGTTTGAATCCCGGGCCGGGCGCTGGAAAGAACGGACGGAATTGATCTGACCCCTGGAGGGCTGCTGGGTCCACGTCCTCAAAACAATCACCTTTCGTTGGGCCCTTGAGCAAGGCCCTTAACCCCACAACATGCTCTCCATCCAGGGGCGCTGCACTGCAGCTTGAACCTGTGCTGGTCTCAACTGTATGTGTGAGGTCTGCTGTTTGGGGGGGTTATGAACGGAGCAGAAAATACATTTTTGTTGTTTGCTGGAACTAATGGACAAAGTTGTACTGTATTGTAATGTATTGTATTGTAAAGAAGTCAGCCAGAGTTGGGCCATCGTTCGAAAAAAGAGATGCCTCCCTGGCCAACAGTGTGTTTGAATTTGAAGATAAATTTTCCGAAGATAAATTCTACCCCCAATACAATATCAAATACACAGTAATAATAATAATAATAATTTTTTATATAAATAATAATAATAATTAATTATACACATTACATTTTGGATAGATAGTACTCAGACATCTATAGTGTTTACAGTAATGACTATTACCGATCATGATCTTTTTTAATCCCACCCCTCTGCTACTCTCAGCCCCGCCCACCTATCTCCGTAGAACATCCTCTTTTGATTTCCACCTGCCATATTTTTTTCAACTGCGCTGTGATGTCTTACATGCATTTTTAACCTTTCTAGTCGCATAGTATCCACAGACTGTAAGTTAAAGATCAATATTTTTCATAAGAGTATTATTCTATTGTTGATTGACTGACTATGGCTTTCCAATCCCCAGCACTGCTATTTCTAAGGATAATTTTTAATGAATATTGGGATTTTTCAACCATTCCTATTTTCCTATAAATTATATTCTTAGCAAAAAAATATTCCTATTTAATAGTAGTAGCCATAATTCATAAATGGCACCATGCAGGGTTCTATATGGAGCCATTTTGGTTCAGGGAAGAAGAACCTCTAGAGTTCTGATTAAAGAACCCTATAAAAGGTTTCTATATATAACTTTTAGTGGTTCCATATATTAAGCAAGCGATAGAACCCTTTTTGTTTAAAACAGGAGTGAAGAGTGTGTTGATTTGACGGTAGTATTGTCAAAATTCCGCTTGTAACAACGATCAGAATTAGTAAAAACAATAAGGTTCTGCATGACAACATATTAGACAATAACTAAGAGTAGGATAAATGATTGTGTCATGCAAAACTTCTATAGATGTGTGTGTGTATGATGGTAAAGATGTGTGTGTGTGTGTGTGTGTGTGTGTGTGTGTGTGTGTGTGTGTGTGTGTGTGTGTGTGTGTGTGTGTGTGTGTGTGTGTGTGTGTGTGTGTGTGTGTGTGTGTGTGTGTGTGTGTGTGTGTGTGTGTGTGTGTGTGTGTGTGTGTGTGTTGTGTCTGTGTGTGTGTGTGTGTGTGTGTGTGTGTGTGTGTGTGTGTGTGTGTGTGTGTGTGTGTGTGTGTGTGTGTGTGTGTGCTGGTGAGACATCCACATATCACAGTCAAATATACAGGATACAAACATTTCATTCCAGCTATATAGCGTTTTGCAAAACAAAAATTAATACACAAAAATCTATTAATTAAAATCTTAGAACAACAATATTTGACAGACACATGAAGGTACCCATAAGCAATCATTTCTGATGTAAAATAACAAACGTGAAAAAATTGTGGATATAACGTTTTAGAAATAAACTCCTTTATAAATTCTTAAACAACATTTGTCATCACCTCTTTAGCTTTTGGTGTCATGTCCCCCAGAGAGACTTAGTTTTAGAGGCAGGGCCCCCTCCTCCTCTCTCCCCAGAGAGACTCATTTTAGAGGCAGGGCCCCCCTCCTCTCTCTCCCCAGAGAGACTCATTTTAGAGCACTGACCCCTAAACAGAGATCCAGCATGTTGGTTGTGGTTAACACAGTGACAACTAATTATTGAAGGTCAATTGTTCTATTTTATTCATTATCTCTTAGAAATAAAACATTTACTAACAGACATAGTCGTCACATCAAACGTAGGTCAGGAGCTTAGTTTAATGCAATCACATCAACACGTAGTCATGACTGATGTTTTTAACCCTAATTTTTCTCCATGTAGTGGAACTAAAATGTAATAATATATAATCCATGTATAATAATAATAATAATAATAATAATAATAAGTTACAATCTATCTGAATAATAAAGCTGATAAAATAAAAATAATAAAAAAAATGATAATAATGTCTCACTTTCTCTTGTAATAATTCCACTCATTCTAGTGTGTTGCTTTGTTCAACAGGTCTGCTATTATTATGATATTATTGAATTTAATTCATAATATCAATGTTAAGAAAAGTACGTTCAGGTTTCATACCAAATTACACAGGAAGCAGGAGCTCATTGTAATTTTGAAAACAACAAATGTTCTGATATTCTGAAAGATGATTTAGAACTATGATACATTAAACATTTTTACAAATTGTAAAATAACCACGATATACGAATCCTATAATACGAGATATGAACAATATGTTTTTGAATTTGACTTGCCTACGCCCAGTTAGCGCCATTTTGTATGATTGAACTGTCACGTACCTGTCCCAGGTGAAATGGACTGTTAGATCTGAGTGTTTTACTGTCATTCTCTATACTATAATAACACCATATATTTAATTTCCCTACACACTTTACAATAATCCCTTGGAAGAGTCTTACCTTGTAGCCTGTATTCACAACCAGAACATGTCAAGTCATTGAGATATTTTCCGTTCTGCTGAGAGAGCACCTTCCTGATGACAAGTGGCTCTGTATCTATGTTCTAGGTACAGTTGATCTTTGGATGCAATAATATCTGGTCAAAGTCTAGTGGCACAACACCATAGTATAGCATTAACATAACAGTAGTTTAACCTTTGGCCAGTAATGGCCATGGCATACTATAAAATGTAGAATCATTATGATGGATCCAGTTTCAACATATCTCTAACTTTGAAGTATACAGTGGGGTCCCAAATTATTGACTCCATTGATAAAGATGAGTAAAAAATGACTGTATAAAATAAAAATTCAAATACTGAGCTATATTGTATATAAAAAAAAAGGAAATTAAATGATTTTATAATTGCTCAGAGAAAGAGAGAGATTTTGTTTAACAAGTAATACTTTTTTTCTCAAAAAGGTAGGGGTCAAAATTGGCTCTCCCTTTCAATACCTCCCTTGCGAGGATAACGGCACTGAGCCTTTTTCTAAAATGTTTTCTAAAATTTTTTGGAGTGATTTTAGAGTGATATTAGACCATTCCTCCATACAGAATCCTTCCAAATGACCACTACAGGAAGGTAAAGGTACAACTAAACACACAATAAAGAAACAAATCTCCCTAATTGACAGGAGGCTTGAATCTTAGTCATTTACCCACCGGCCTCTTACTACTATCCCAATGTATACATTCTACCAACATCATACATAAATAATCCCTGGTAGGATCCTTACTACTATCCCAATGTATACATTCTACCAACATCATACATAAATAATCCCTGGTAGGATCCTTACTACTATCCCAATGTATACATTCTACCAACATCATACATAAATAATCCCTGGTAGGATCCTTACTACTATCCCAATGTATACATTCTTCCAACATCCAACATCATACATAAATAATCCCTGGTAGGATCCTTACTACTATCCCAATGTATACATTCTACTGTATACATTCACCAACATCATACATAAATAATCCCTGGTAGGATCCTTACTACTATCCCAATGTATACATTCTACCAACATCATACATAAATAATCCCTGGTAGGATCCTTACTACTATCCCAATGTATACATTCTACCAACATCATACATAAATAATCCCTGGTAGGATCCTTACTACTATCCCAATGTATACATTCTACCAACATCATACATAAATAATCCCTGGTAGGATCCTTACTACTATCCCAATGTATACATTCTACCAACATCATACATAAATAATCCCTGGTAGGATCCTTACTACTATCCCAATGTATACATTCTACCAACATCATACATAAATAATCCCTGGTAGGATCCTTACTACTATCCCAATGTATACATTCTACCAACATCATACATAAATAATCCCTGGTAGGATCCTTACTACTATCCCAATGTATACATTCTACCAACATCATACATAAATAATCCCTGGTAGGATCCTTACTACTATACTATCCCAATGTATACATTCTACCAACATCATACATAAATAATCCCTGGTAGGATCCTTACTACTATCCCAATGTATACATTCTACCAACATCATACATAAATAATCCCTGGTAGGATCCTTACTACTATCCCAATGTATACATTCTACCAACATCATACATAAATAATCCCTGGTAGGATCCTTACTACTATCCCAATGTATACATTCTACCAACATCATACATAAATAATCCCTGGTAGGATCCTTACTACTATCCCAATGTATACATTCTACCAACATCATACATAAATAATCCCTGGTAGGATCCTTACTACTATCCCAATGTATACATTCTACCAACATCATACATAAATAATCCCTGGTAGGATCCTTACTTTGCAGCCTGAATAAAAAAAAATAAAAAAAAATGATTGCCTTGGCAACATCTATTTGGGGATCCCAATAAAAAACTAAATACTTAACATGACCACAATAATGTCAGCTGTAGTTGTTGTAAGATGCCCATCATACACTGGTGGCAGGTAGCCTAGCGGTTAAGGGTGTTGGACCAGTAACCGAAAGGTTGCTGGTTCGAAACCCTGAGCTGACTAGGTAAAAAAACTGTAGATGTGCCCTTGAGTATCTTTGGATAAGAGCGTATGTTAAATGACGAAAATGTAAATACTATTATTTAAAATGGTCAAGGGCTTTATGAATGTATTTTAATGCCTATCATCTGCCATGTAAAGTGTTACCATGCAATTTCTGTGAAAAAAGCCTGAAATGGTGGAAGGTCAAAGATCATGAGTATTTGATGTCTGTGTCTCTCTCAGTCTCTGTCTGTCTCTAACCCCAGTTGTCAGTAAAGAAAACAGTTAGCTGAGGTCTGTGTCTCTCTCAGTCTCTGTCTGTCTCTAACCCCAGTTGTCAGTAAAGAAAACAGTTAGCTGATGTCTGTGTCTCTCTCAGTCTCTGTCTGTCTCTAACCCCAGTTGTCAGTAAGAAAACAGTTAGCCATATGTCTGTGTCTCTCTCAGTCTCTGTCTGTCTCTAACCCCAGTTGTCAGTAAAGATAAACAGTTTAGCTGATGTCTGTGTCTCTCTCAGTCTCTGTCTGAGAGGACAGAGCAGTTGTCTATAAACTCTAAACTGTTATCTGATGTCTGTGTCTCTGTCAGTCTCTGATAAACTCTAAACCCCAGTTGTCAGTAATGAAAACAGTTAGCTACACTCATGGAGAGAGGGTTTAGCAGGATATGGTGTGTAAACTCTAAACCTATAGAGGACAGTATATTTGTTCTTAAGCCTCTAAATATTTTTAGAGGACAGATCAGGATATCCTATAAACTCTAAACTGGAGAGAGGACAGAGCAGGATATCCTATAAACTCTAAACTGGAGAGAGGACAGAGCAGGATATCCTATAAACTCTAAACTGGAGAGAGGACAGAGCAGGATATCCTATAAACTCTAAACTGGAGAGAGGACAGAGCAGGATATCCTATAAACTCTAAACTGGAGAGAGGACAGAGCAGGATATCCTGTAAACTCTAGTAAGTATATGTTTAATCAAGGAAGTGTGTGTCTCCTAAATGGTGTGTGAGTCTTTTTATCACACTGTAATTCTGGAAGTTGGAACACACTCCTAAGATGAGTGTCTCTGAGGAGAGAGAGGAGGGGGGCACTGCCAACCCCCAGACCCAGAGAGCAGTCTCCAGTACCCAGCTGTCTGTCTATGACTGGTCCATGTACAATCCTCTCAATGTTATCAGTGGACCAATGCCCTTTGACCCAAAGTAAGATTACTGCCATACATTATAGATTATAAAAGGGGAATTCCTCAAGATCTGTGGAGAATGTGAGAATGTAACAGACTGTAGTCTGGTTGGGAGGTTGGGAGTTCAACGTTATATCAATCATTTATTTATGAAGCCCTTTTACATCAGCAGTTCCATGTGGGGAGAAATAGAGGGAAATGTCTGACATGATGAATGATGCAGGGTGATTTCTGATACTACTGATCATCATTACTGTATGAAATACTATGGGGTTTAATAATGATCCAGGGTGATTTCTGATACTACTGATCATCATTACTGTATGAAATACTATGGGGTTTAATAATGATCCAGGGTGATTTCTGATACTACTGATCATCATTACTGTATGAAATACTATGGGGTTTAATAATGATCCAGGGTGATTTCTGATACTACTGATCATCATTACTGTATGAAATACTATGGGGTTTAATAATGATCCAGGGTGATTTCTGATACTACTGATCATCATTACTGTATGAAATACTATGGGGTTTAATAATGATCCAGGGTGATTTCTGATACTACTGATCATCATTACTGTATGAAATACTATGGGGTTTAATAATGATCCAGGGTGATTTCTGATACTACTGATCATCATTACTGTATGAAATACTATGAAATACTATGTGGGTTTTTAATAATGATCCAGGGTGATTTCTCATACTACTGATCATCATTACTGTATGAAATACTATGGGGTTTAATAATGATCCAGGGTGATTTCTGATACTACTGATCATCATTACTGTATGAAATACTATGGGGTTTAATAATGATCCAGGGTGATTTCTGATACTACTGATCATCATTACTGTATGAAATACTATGGGGTTTAATAATGATCCAGGGTGATTTCTGATACTACTGATCATCATTACTGTATGAAATACTATGGGGTTTAATAATGATCCAGGGTGATTTCTGATACTACTGATCATCATTACTGTATGAAATACTATGGGGTTTAATAATGATCCAGGGTGATTTCTGATACTACTGATCATCATTACTGTATGAAATACTATGGGGTTTAATAATGATCCAGGGTGATTTCTGATACTACTGATCATCATTACTGTATGAAATACTATGGGGTTTAATAATGATCCAGGGTGATTTCTGATACTACTGATCATCATTACTGTATGAAATACTATGGGGTTTAATAATGATCCAGGGTGATTTCTCATACTACTGATCATCATTACTGTATGAAATACTATGGGGTTTAATAATGATCCAGGGTGATTTCTGATACTACTGATCATCATTACTGTATGAAATACTATGGGGTTTAATAATGATCCAGGGTGATTTCTGATACTACTGATCATCATTACTGTATGAAATACTATGGGGTTTAATAATGATCCAGGGTGATTTCTGATACTACTGATCATCATTACTGTATGAAATACTATGGGGTTTAATAATGATCCAGGGTGATTTCTGATACTACTGATCATCATTACTGTATGAAATACTATGGGGTTTAATAATGATCCAGGGTGATTTCTGATACTACTGATCATCATTACTGTATGAAATACTATGGGGTTTAATAATGATCCAGGGTGATTTCTGATACTACTGATCATCATTACTGTATGAAATACTATGGGGTTTAATAATGATCCAGGGTGATTTCTGATACTACTGATCATCATTACTGTATGAAATACTATGGGGTTTAATAATGATCCAGGGTGATTTCTGATACTACTGATCATCATTACTGTATGAAATACTATGGGGTTTAATAATGATCCAGGGTGATTTCTGATACTACTGATCATCATTACTGTATGAAATACTATGGGGTTTAATAATGATCCAGGGTGATTTCTGATACTACTGATCATCATTACTGTATGAAATACTATGGGGTTTAATAATGATCCAGGGTGATTTCTGATACTACTGATCATCATTACTGTATGAAATACTATGGGGTTTAATAATGATCCAGGGTGATTTCTGATACTACTGATCATCATTACTGTATGAAATACTATGGGGTTTAATAATGATCCAGGGTGATTTCTGATACTACTGATCATCATTACTGTATGAAATACTATGGGGTTTAATAATGATCCAGGGTGATTTCTGATACTACTGATCATCATTACTGTATGAAATACTATGGGGTTTAATAATGATCCAGGGTGATTTCTGATACTACTGATCATCATTACTGTATGAAATACTATGGGGTTTAATAATGATCCAGGGTGATTTCTGATACTACTGATCATCATTACTGTATGAAATACTATGGGGTTTAATAATGATCCAGGGTGATTTCTGATACTACTGATCATCATTACTGTATGAAATACTATGGGGTTTAATAATGATCCAGGGTGATTTCTGATACTACTGATCATCATTACTGTATGAAATACTATGGGGTTTAATAATGATCCAGGGTGATTTCTGATACTACTGATCATCATTACTGTATGAAATACTATGGGGTTTAATAATGATCCAGGGTGATTTCTCATACTACTGATCATCATTACTGTATGAAATACTATGGGGTTTAATAATGATCCAGGGTGATTTCTGATACTACTGATCATCATTACTGTATGAAATACTCATGGGGTTTAATAATGCCGAGGCAGATTTCCTCCTCCTTGTTCGGGGCAGGTTTCGCCGGTCGTCGTCTCCGGAGTTTACTAGCTGCCACCGCTCTATGTTTTCTGTTTGATTAGTTTTGTATGTTAGCCACACCTGTCTTGGTTATGTCTAATCAATGATCCTAGGGTGATTTCTGTTACTAGTGATCATCATTACTGTATGAAATTAATATGGGGTGTGAGGTAATGATCCACCTGTGATTTCTAATACTACTGATTACATTTATGTATGAACTTCTATGGGGTTTAATAAGAGTCCAGGGTGCGCTTGTTTACTTTGCATCATTACTGTATGAACGCCTGTGGCGTTTTTGATCTGTTTTGATTTATTGCCTCGTATTTCATTACTGTATAAAGACTGTTGGACTCATAATCTGCTTCTGATTTCTGATTCCGCACCACACCATTTCTACACGGCCCTACTATGAATTACACACCAATACAAAGACCAGGGTGAAATTTCTGATTGTACTCGTCATTATCACTGTAGAAGCATAGCTATGTGCATTTTCTATGTAGGCACACAAATGAATTCTGTCGTTCCCGGCCCTACAGGTGTGGAGGCATTGGCTTGAGGGGGCTCAGCAATGATCCAGGGTTATTCTGATACTACTGATCATCCGTAACCTGGAATATACTCGGGCAGCGAGTTTACTAATGATCCAGGGTGAGGCTCTGAATACTACTGATCTCATTACTGTTTGAAATACTAGATCACTTACATAATGGGTCCAGGGTGATTTCAGATACTCTGATCCCGCCGGTATGACTGTATGAAATACTATGCGTGGAGTTAATTCCCATCCAGGGTGAGTCGTGTCTGGTGGCACTGATCATCATTACTGTATGAAATACTATGGGGGAGGTCGATCCAGGGAGATTTCGATACTACTGCATCATTACGTACCGATACTAGTCCTTAATAATGTCCAGGGTGATTTCGGACGTACTGTCCCGCTCGAGGTCCTGTATGAAATCGATTGATTTATAATGCTCCAGGGTCGCCCTCCTCTGATCATCGGGTATTACTGACGGTGCACTGCCTTAGTATGAAGTACTGGTGGCCAACATTAGCCAGGGATGTGAGGGTTCTTATGTCTACTGATGCTCAATATGTGCCCAGTGTAAGGCATGGGGTTTAATAATGCCCAGGGGTGAATTCTGATACTACTGCCCGTTCATTACAGTATGAAATACTATGGGGTCCCATCTGATCGGTGGATTTTGATACTACTGATCATCATTACTGTATCTCATGGGGGAATACCATGATCCAGGGTCGTTGTGGATCTACTGATCATCATTACTGTATCTCCTTACCATGGGGTTTCCTAATGATACAGGCTGATTTCTGATTTACTGACGTCTTCCGGCATTACTGTATGAAATACTATGGGTGTTTAATAATGATCCAGGGTTATTTCCATACTCTGGAGATCATTTGTATGGAACGTTTGGGGGTTTAATAATGATCCTTACCTCTGGTTACTACTGATCAAATTACTGGGAAGGTCTATGGGGTCAACCAGGATGTAGGTAGGTTTCTGAGGTCATACTTGATCTATGGGGCATTACTGGATGAAGTACTATGAGATTTGTGCCCTGGGCCGAGATGGCACAGAACTCTCTCCGCCACTCCTCCACCCAACTACCCCTTTTCAGTGTGTATTAGGGTACTATGGGGTTTAATAATGATGGCATGAGATTTCCATACTACTGATCCCCATTACTGTATGAGTGGGTATGGGGTTTAATAATGATCCAGGGTGATTTCTGCTCTACGTCCATCATTGCTGCGGGAAATACGGGGACAATAAGACGAGGGTGATTTCTGATACTACTGATCATCATGTACTGTACCTGGAGATACTATGGGGTGGCTAATCAACCAGGGTGATTTCTGATACTACTGATCATGCCATTACTGTCGAAAGTTTATGGGGTTTTTTAATGTCCAGAGGATTTTGATACTAGGTGATCATTATTAGGTTATGAACTACTATTGATTACAATAATGATCCAGGGTCATTTCCATACTACTCTCCTCATTACTGGTGTACTATGGGGTCCAATAATGACTCCAGGGATTGAGGAGACTCCTCCGCCCCCGTTGGAGATCGAGGGGGCTCCGGCGTACACTGTTCGATCATCCTGGATTCCAGACGCCGGATGGGGGGTCTAATAATATCTCGTGGAGTGGGAGGGGTACGGTACTGGATGAGCGGTACTGGGTGCCGAGGAATGATCCAGGGTGATTCTCCATACTACTGATCATTCCATCGTATGAAATACTATGGGGCCCGGCGATCCAGCGTGATTTCTGATACTGGATCATCATTACTGTATGAAATACTATGGGGCGCAATAATGATCCAGGGTGAAGGGGGATACTACTGATCATCATTACTGTATGAAATACTATGGGGTTTAATAATGATCCAGGGTGATTTCTGATACTACTGATCATCATTACTGTATGAAATACTATGGGGTTTAATAATGATCCAGGGTGATTTCTGATACTACTGATCATCATTACTGTATGCCAAATACTATCTTGTTTATAATGATCCAGGGTGATTTCTGATACTACTGATCATCATTACTGTATGAATTACTATGGGGTTTAATAATGTCGTCCAGGGTGATTTCTGATGTTTGGTGATCATCCTTTACCTTATATTTGTACTTATATGGGTTGAGAATAATGATCCAGGGTGATTTCTGATACTACTGATCGCATTACTGTTTGAAATACTATGGGGTTTAATAATGATCCAGGGCTGTTTCTGATATTATTGATCATCATTACTGTATGAAATACTATGGGGTTTAATAATGCTTCTGATCATCAGGGTGATTCCTGACACCAGGGTGATGATACATCATTACTGTATGAAATACTATGGGGTTTAATAATGATCCAGGGTGATTTCTGATACTACTGATCATCATTACTGTATGAAATACTATGGGGTTTAATAATGATCCAGGGTGATTTCTAATACTACTGATCATCATTACTGTATGAAATACTATGGGGTTTAATAATGATCCAGGGTGATTTCTGATACTACTGATCATCATTACTGTATGAAATACTATGGGGTTTAATAATGATCCAGGGTGATTTCTCATACTACTGATCATCATTACTGTATGAAATACTATGGGGTTTAATAATGATCCAGGGTGATTTCTGATACTACTGATCATCATTACTGTATGAAATACTATGGGGTTTAATAATGATCCAGGGTGATTTCTGATACTACTGATCATCATTACTGTATGAAATACTATGGGGTTTAATAATGATCCAGGGTGATTTCTCATACTACTGATCATCATTACTGTATGAAATACTATGGGGTTTAATAATGATCCAGGGTGATTTCTGATACTACTGATCATCATTACTGTATGAAATACTATGGGGTTTAATAATGATCCAGGGTGATTTCTGATACTACTGATCATCATTACTGTATGAAATACTATGGGGTTTAATAATGATCCAGGGTGATTTCTGATA
>CM072257.1:9362970-9412054 GCA_036851935.1 Coregonus suidteri | reverse complement strand
AGTAGAAAAAAAGCCTCCCTCTCTAAAGATTAAAGGAAAGTCTATAGACCGGTCACTCTTCATGGACACACAGCCGGGTACAGGGGGGGGAGGCTGGTCTCTCCTGCTTGATTGGGCTTCAACACAACAGAGACAAACATTACATCTCTCATCTACTCTGAGCTCAGATGGGGAAACATAAGAAGAGTTTCATTCCAAAACGCTATATATCCATTTTCAGAAATGTTCGTAAATTAGCTTCTATTGTTTAAAGAAATGATCAAATAAATCGTTGTGTTTTTTTTTCAATAGCTAATGTTCAATGACAGGCATGGTGTTGTTTCAATGAATCACTTAATGGCTTCATTTCAGAGAGACAAATGTTTTTTTTTTTGGCAAAATGCTATATATCTGCCTCACTCTCAGAGAAATAAGTAGTACTAATAGATTTTTACACAGTTAAATGTAACAAATAACTACATTTTTAATAAAGAACTGTACAAATTGCTACACTTGTGACATCAATATTTAAATATTGTAAAATAATATTTCAATACAGTAATATGAGATCTGTATGTAAAACATTTACATTTTGATATTTTAGTCATTTAGCAGATGTTTTTTTTTACCCAGGGTCCGGTTTTCCAAAAGCATCTTAAGGCCAAGTTCATCATTAGAACCTTCGTAGGAGCAATGTTAAATCTCTGAGCTGTTTCCCAAAACCATCGTTATTAACGTTGCACTTGAAAACGCTCATATTCTAACACCTGCCTCAGACCACTTGTAGAACAGCCAAGTGCGCCGTTAGATGCTTTTTTGCCCTCCCACGTCACTTTATACACAGAAGATCTCCCTAAAAGTGGTATATAAAAACATAGAATCACATGGTTTATCCATCTCTTTGTGACCGCCGATAAATTCAGTAAACAAAGTTGAGTTTATGGTTTAATACAAGGTAAAAGTTGCCAATGTCTATTTGCAATTGATGCAAACAAGGGACGTATAAAATTTGCTTCAGTTTAATTAAAACCGAGATGACAGCATTACAATATAAACAGTAGGAAGTTGTGAATCATTAGAAAACTTTTTTGAAGGTCCTCCTGCGTCACTTTAAACACAGAAGATCTCCCCTAAGCATAGAATCACATGGTTGACCCCCTGGTTCCTCTCTAGGTTTCTTCCTAGGTTCCTGCCTTTCTAGGGGGGTTTTGATGAGCCACCGTTGCTTCTAGCTGTCTGCATTGTTTTGCTCTTTGGGGTACTTAACTGAGTTTCTATATAAGCACTTTGTGACAACTGCTGATGTAAAAAACCGTATTCTTCTGGGAACATTATGAAGCACAGATGCTAACGCAAGAGGAGCACTCTGCGACTGCACAAAAGGGGCATTGTAACAGATTACTGTGAAAATAATGATAATGATGATTCATGTTTATTATTACTCTTGTCTTATCTATTCCAAGGTTGTTTACTCCCAATATCAGATATTAAGATCATGTTTTATCATGCATGTATACTAGGGTTGAGGTTAGTGCATCTGACTAGTGATTATTTATCCGGGGTTCAACACCTGCTATAGTCACTATTTAATTGCTCTTCCAAAAGCAATACAGGCCTAATACGAGATATATAGCTAACTAAAGTAATGAGTGACCATTATAGAAAATCATGGGAGATATAGTCTTTGATTGCATGTTATTTTATGTCAATCATATTGCTGCTTGTAGCCTATAACTGATGCTTCGTGGTCTTTTACTGCCATCTATTGGAAATATTGTAGCAATTTAAAGTTATTAATTCACGTACAGACATTAGTGAGGCAGCTGAAAAATAAAGTGCATTTTTCTTGTTAATTCCTTTGATCAGTCTCAAACCTGCCCCACCTGTCCCACGGCAATTGCTGGACTTTCACACAGAGGTTACTAGGTCACCCAATTCAAAACCACATTTGAAAAATAAAACAAATGTGTCTTGCATTAATCAAATATAATAAAAATAACTAATAAAAAAAACAAAAACAGCAAAACGCTTAGACAGGTTTTGAGTAACAAAATAATCAAAATGCTATTTAGTACTATAATTGTATTTACTAAGATAATATTATTACTAAAATAGTTTCTAAAAGTGTTCTAGGCTACCCTACCCTAGAATTAGGGTTACGGTTAATGCTAAAATAGGTTATACCTAGGGTTAGAGTTTCTGTATAGCACTTTGTGACATCTGCTGGTGTAAAAAGGGCTTTATAAATACATTTGATTGATTGTTAGGTTTAGGGTTTATATGGTAAAAAAACTGTATGGGGTTTATGGCACTCTTGCTCCTCCTTTTGGCCGTATGTGGGTACTACATAACTCATTCATTTACACTCATAATCTGAGGCAGTAACTGTGTCTGATCTACAAATCCATTAGCTAGACCACCCGATTATACAACAATCACCCGATTATACCCATTTGGTTTGCAACTCAATGAACCTGCGCAGAATTCGCTCAATTCGATGCCTACGAACGAAGATGTCGATGCATGTGAAATTACCCAGCAGCCATTTAGAAACAACATGTTGCAAAAAAAAATGTTATTTCTTAATTAAAAAATGTCTTCTGGCTGTTTAAATCGGCCACATCTTGAAAAAGAGGACAGGGACATGCGTTTTGTTTAGGTTTTACTCCAATTTTCTGAAAACAAATATGGTTAACCATGACCAGAAAATGTTTAACGTTTGATGACTATCCGCCATCCATCCTAGCACTTTTGGTAATCGTGTACAAAGGGGAACAGTGAGGGCGCTCATCAAGTAACTGTAAACTTGTTAATAATTAAGAAAATAATAAGATACTTGACCGTAGTTAACCTACAGGGTTAACTTAGCCGGTTAATAAATTTGCAATTGTGATGCAAAATAATGGTCTGGGAATAGAACGTTCAGAACACTAAAGTTACCATTCCATCTAGTGAAGAGGAGAACCAGACAGAGGGAGCGTAGGAAGCCAACATCCGTCAACGAGAGAGGGAGAAGCCCTCCACGGGATTTAACAGGTGGAAGAAACAACCAGGGAGCTCCATCGGTCCACAATAAATGCAGGCAGCCGGTGATGATGTAGTGGTAGCTAGGATAACTAGGATGCTGCTGGTAGAGTAGCTAGCTTAGCTAGCTGTACCGACTAGCTTGGCTAGCTAGCAGGTCGTTCGTCTGTCCCTCGAGGATGATGACGAATCCGGTGAACCACACAATTAAACAAGGATAGCGAGTGAAAAGGATCTGGCTACACTCATACTGTCCACTGACCGTAAAAGCAAAAAAGCAAATTGAACAATAATGTTGGGATCTATTTTCTTATAATTAGATGTGATGCCTAGCTTAGAAAGAATACATTAATGATGAAACATAATACGTTTGTGGTGTTCTGATATAGATTGTTTAACATAACAAGCTGTGATTAATGTGAGGAACCGTTAGGGGGTAGGATGAGACAGACTTGTGACACACACACACTGCCTCTTTGTTAAACTGCTCAAGGACATGTGTTTCTGCTACAATGAAGAAGTGCTGATTCTCGAGACAAGTTGCAAAAAAAAAACAACTAATGCCTGGCAACACAGTGAAGCGCCAAGGGACTGGGACCAGCCTGTGCGCCATCGATAGGCTGGGTAAGTTTAAACCACGCTCAGTCTCTACTCTGACAGGCCCAGCCTGGAGCAGGAACTATCACTGTCAGAGTATTTAAAGAAGAACCTTGGGTTGAAAAAGTTAGTTCTCTGTCTGCCCTGCGTGGTGTTTCAGTGAGCCTGTATATACGAACATCATATTTACCATTCAAGTGTCTGCATTAATTAAAATACTAGTACATTTTAGAAGACATGTGTGCACCTATATTGTTTCAACACCAGATTCGAATTGACGCAACCTAACAATAAACTTCGCTGTAATGGATCGAAGATCTCTTGATTCTTATTCCAATACCAGATTTGAATTATAGCGCAATTTCTAAACACTACACTCATACTGTCACTGACCATTACCAAAAAGCAAATTGAACAATAAACTTCGGTGTCTCAACACTGTAACGAACTCCGTCGTTATTCCCCAAGATCACCTCAGACCACTCTGCGCGTAACTGGACAATATGCTTGGCGCCAAACTGTACGTGGACGCGGACAGTTCTGTACGGGAACGCGGGCAGTTCCAGAACGTGGACATGAGCAGTGCAACACAATGAACTAAACCCAGTCTTTACAGTGGCTTACATTAGTAATATTTCATTTTTCTTAAAAAATGTAAAACAAAATTATTCGTTTTTTTCATAACAATATTTTGAGATCTGGGCCCATATCCAAAAAGCGTCTCAGAGTAGAAAATGTGTCGTATAAGTGCTGAGAATAAAGCATTTTTTAGTCCTACTCTTATGGGTATAAATTAAAGCTATGCATGAAACCTCTTTATTCATAAGCGTCCCACCTAGTCGGCAGATATTTAGGACACCTCATGAGCTGTCCTAACCAGTTAAGAGTTAACAGCAGGTGTCTTGATAATACTATAGAATAATGCAGCGAGTCAGTGGTTCCTGTGGCCACATGTAATTGCTTTGGAGTAGTTAAAATAATGTTTCTATATTTCTATATGATCAATCCATAAATAATATAGACCTACATGGAACAGTATGTCTTCAGCTTTTGACAATGATTTTCTGTATAATAAGTCTTGGTGATTCAATAGCCTAGTTAATCATTACATGACTTTTAACACACTATCTATGTTTTGCTCAGTCTGGCAGTTACCCAGAACTATCAGAGGCTCTCTCTCTTGTGGCTGCTGCTGATGACAACTGAATGTATGTTATCATAATAATGATGTCTGCATAACATTTTGTCTTCATTTTGGCAGATTAACTCATGCTTATTTCTGAATATTAACTCAGGTTTTCGCCCAGCGGCAAATGAGTTGGAGCTGTGGCAGGCGTTGGACCTGTGGCCGAAAAGTGTCCAGTTTGAATCCCGGGCCGGGTGCTGGAAAGAACGGGCGGAATTGATCTGACCCCTGGAGAGCTAATGGGTTCACATCCTCAAAACATTCACCTTTCGTTGGGCCCTTGAGCAAGGCCCTTAACCCCACAACATGCTCTCCATCCAGGGGCGCTGCACTGCAGCTTGAACCTGTGCTGGTCTCAACTGTATGTGTGAGGTCTGCTGGGGGGGGGGGGGTTAAGAACGGAGCAGAATACATGTTTTTGTTGTTTGCTGTAACTAATGGACAAAGTTGTACTGTATTGTAATGTATTGTATTGTAAAGAAGTCAGCCAGAGTTGACGTGGGCCATCGTTCAAACAAAGAGATGCCTCCCTGGCCACCAGTGTGTTTGCATATAACCAAGATCAATTCTACCCCCCATACAATACTTTTATACACAGTAATTACTTTTTTTATATATAATAATAATAATAATAATATAATAATAATTAATTATTTCACATTACATTTTTAATAGATAGTACTCAGACATCTATAGTGTTTACAGTAATGACTATTACCGATCATGATCTTTTTTAATCCCACCCCTCTGCTACTCTCAGCCCCGCCCACCTATCTCCGTAGAACATCCTCTTTTGATTTCCACCTGCCATATTTTTTTCAACTGCGCTGTGATTTCTTACATGCATTTTTAACCTTTCTAGTCGCATAGTATCCACAGACTAAATTAAAGGTCAATATTTTTCATAAGAGTATTATTCTATTGTTGATTGACTGACTATGGCTTTCCAAATCCCCAGCACTGCTATTTCTAAGGATATTTTTTAAATGAATATTGGGATTTTTTTCAACCATTCCTATTGTCATATATTGTCCTATATATTCTTAGCAAAAAATATTCCTATTTAATAGTAGTAGCCATAATTCATAAATGACACCATGCAGGGTTCTATATGGAACCATTATGGTTCAGGGAAGAAGAACCTCTAGAGTTCTGATCAAAGAACCCTATAAAAGGTTTCTATATAGAACTTTTAGTGGTTCCATATATTAAGCAAGCGATATAACTGAATGTACACTACCAACTATTTCATAGTTTTGATGTCTTCACTATTATTCTACAATGTAACACAAATAGAAAAAATAGTCCAAACTTCTGACTGGTACTGTATGTTGTACTTCTACATCATAATAATTATGTCTGCATAGCATTTTGTCTTCATTTTGGCAGATTAACTCTTGCTTATTTCTGAAGATTAACTCAGGTTTTCGCCCAGCGGCAAATGAGTTGGACCTGTGGCCGAAAAGTGTCCGGTGTTGAATCCCCGGGCCAGTGCGCTGGAAAAAAAAACAGGCGGAATTGATCTGATCACTGGAGGACAGCTGGGTTCACATCCTCAAAAATATTCACCTTTCGTTGGGCCCTTGAGCAAGGCCTTAACCCCACAACATGCTCTCCATCCAGGGGCGCTGCACAATGCTGTTCTCAACTGTATGTGTGAGGTCTGCTGTTTGGGGGGTGTTAAGAACGGAGCAGAATACATGTTTTTGTTGTTTGCTGTAAAAAATGGACAAAGTTGTATTGTATTGTAATGTATTGTATTGTAAAGAAGTCAGCCAGAGTTAGACGTGGGCCATCGTTCAAACAAAGAGATGCCTCCCTGGCCTGCCACCAGTGTGTTTGCATATAAACCAAGATCAATTCTACCCCCCATACAATACTTGTTACACAGTAATTACTTTTTATATCTATAATAATATAATAATAATAATAATAATAATAATAATAATAATAATAATAATAATAATAATAATACAATAGATCACATTACATTTTGAATAGATAATACTCAGACATCTATAGTGTTTACAGTAATGACTATTACCGATCATGATCTTTTTTAATCCCACCCCTCTGCTACTCTCAGCCCCGCCCACATATCTCTGTAGAACATCCTCTTTTGATTTCCACCTGCCATATTTTTTTCAAATGTGCTGTGATGTCATACATGCATTTTTTAACCTTTCTAGTCGCATAGTATCCACAGACTAAATTAAAGATCAATATTTTTCATAAGAGTATTGTTCTATTGTTGATTGACTGACTATATGGCTTTCAAATCCCCAGCACTGCTATTTCTAAGGATCATTTTAAATGAATATTGGGATTTTTAAACCATTCCTATTGTCATATATTGTCCTATATATTCTTAGCAAAAAAAAATTCCTATTTAATAATAGTAGCCATAATTCATAAATGACACCATGCAAGGTTCTACATGGAAGCATTTTGGTTCAGGGAAGAAGAACCTCTAGAGTTCTGATTAAAGAACCCTATAAAAATTATATATATATATAGCAATATATAGAACTTTTAGTGGTTCCATATATTAAGCAAGCGATATAACCTTTTTTGGTTTAAACAGGAGTGAAGAGTGTGTTGATTTGAATGTAGTATTGTCAAAATTCCGCTTGTAACAACGATCAGAATTAGTAAAAACAATAAGGTTCTGCATGACAACATATATTAGACAATAACTAAGAGTAGGATAAATGATTGTGTCATGCAGAACTTCTATAGATGTGTGTGTGTGTGTGTATGATGGTAAAGATGGTGTGTGTGTGTGTGTGTGTGTGTATGTGTGTCTCTGTGTGTGTGTGTGTGTGCTGGTGAGACATCCACATATCACAGCCAAATATACAGGATACAAAACATTTCATTCCAGCTATATAGCGTTTTGCAAAATAAAAAATTAATACACAAAAATCTATTAATTAAAATCTTAGAACAAACAATATTTGACAGACACATGAAGGTACCCATAAGCAATCATTTCTGATGTAAAATAAACAAACGTGAAAAATTGTGGATATAACGTTTTAGAAATAAACTCTTTATGAATTTTTAAAACAACATTGTCATCTCACCTCTTAGTTTTTGGTGTCATTTCCCCAGAGAGACTCATTTTAGGGGCAGGGGACCCCCTCCTCTCTCTCCCCAGAGAGACTCATTTTAGAGGCAGCAGGGCAGGGGCCCCCCTCCTCTCTCTCCCCAGAGAGACTCATTTTAGGGGCAGGGACCCCCCTCCTCTCTCTCCCCAGAGAGACTCATTTTCGTTCACTGACCCCTAAACAGAGATCCAGCATGTTGGTTGTGGTTAACACAGTGACAACTAATTATTGAATGGTCAATTGTTCTATTTTATTTCATTATCTCTTAGAAATAAAACATTTACTAACAGATACGTCCAAACGGTCAGGAGATTTAATGCAATCACATCAACACGTAGTCATGACTGATTTTTTTTAACCTTTTCTCCATGTAGTGGAAACTACTAATAATAATAATAATAATAATATAATATTAATAATAATAATACAATAATAAATAATAATAATGTCTCACTTTCTCTTGTAATAATTTCACTCATTCTAGTGTGTTGCTTTGTTCAACAGGTCTGCTATATTATGATATTATTGAATTTATTCATAAATATCAATGTTAAGAAAAGTACGTTCAGGTTTTCATACCAAATTACACAGGAAGTAGGAGCTTATTGTAATTTTGAAAACAACAAATGTTCTGACATTCTGAAAGATGATTTAGAACTATGATACATTAACATTTTTACAAATTGTAAAATAACCACGATATACGAAATCCTATAATACGAGATATGAACAACAATATGTTTTTGAATTTGACTTGCCTACGCCCAGTTAGCACCATTTTGTATGATTGAAACTCACACGTACCTGTCCCAGGTGAAATGGACTGTTAGATCTGAGTGTTTTACTGTCATTCTCTATACTATAATAACACCATATATTTAATTTCCCAACACACTTTATAATAATCCCTTGGAAGATTCTTACCTTGTAGCCTGAATTCACAACCAGAACATGTCAAGTCACTGAGATATTTTCCGTTGTGCTGAGAGAGCACCTTCCTGATGACAAGTGGCTCTGTATCTATGTTGTAGGTACAGTTGATCTTTGGATGCAATAATATCTGGTCAAAGTCTAGTGACTCAACCCCATAGTATAGCATAAACATAACAGTAGTTTAACCTTTGGCCAGTAAATTTACATTTGAGTTATTTAGCAGACACTCTTATCCAGAGCGACTTACAGGAGCAATTAGGGTTAAGTGTCTTGCTCAAGGGCACATCTACAGATTTTTCACCTAGTTGGCTCGGGATTAGAACCAGCGACCTTTCGGTTACTGGCACAACGCTATTAACCACTAAGCTACCTCGCCCCCCAGTAAAGGCCATGGCATACTATAAAATGTAGAATCATTATGAGGTTCAACATATCTCTAACTTTGAAGTATACAGTGGGGTCCCAAATTATTAAATTAAATGATTTTATACTAATACAATTGCTCAGAGAAAGAGATTTTGTTTAACAAGTAATACTTTTTTTCTCAAAAAGGTAGGGGTCAAAATTTGGCTCTCCCTTTCAATAACTCCCTTGCGAAGATAACGGCACTGAGCCTTTTTCTAAAATGTTTTGAGTTGGAGTGATATTAGACCATTCCTCCATACAGAATCCTTCCAAATGACCAACTACAGGAAGGTAAAGGTACAACTAAACACACAATAAAGAAACAAATCTCCTTAACTGACGGGAGGCTTGAATCTTAGTCATTTTACCCACCGGCCTCTTACTACCATCCCAATGTATACATTCTAACAACATCATACATAAATAATCCCTGGTAGGATCCTTACTACTATCCCAATGTATACATTCTACCAACATCATACATAAATAATCCCTGGTAGGATCCTTACTACTATCCCAATGTATACATTCTACCAACATCATACATAAATAATCCCTGGTAGGATCCTTACTACTATCCCAATGTATACATTCTACCAACATCATACATAAATAATCCCTGGTAGGATCCTTACTACTATCCCAATGTATACATTCTACCAACATCATACATAAATAATCCCTGGGTAGGATCCTTACTACTATCCCAATGTATACATTCTACCAACATCATACATCAATAATCCCTGGTAGGATCCTTACTACTATCCCAATGTATACATTCTACCAACATCATACATAAATAATCCCTGGTAGGATCCTTACTACTATCCCAATGTATACATTCTACCAACATCATACATAAATAATCCCTGGTAGGATCCTTACTACTATCCCAATGTATACATTCTACCAACATCATACATAAATAATCCCTGGTAGGATCCTTACTACTATCCCAATGTATACATTCTACCAACATCATACATCAATAATCCCTGGTAGGATCCTTACTACTATCCCAATGTATACATTCTACCAACATCATACATAAATAATCCCTGGTAGGATCCTTACTACTATCCCAATGTATACATTCTACCAACATCATACATAAATAATCCCTGGTAGGATCCTTACTACTATCCCAATTTATACATTCTACCAACATCATACATCAATAATCCCTGGTAGGATCCTTACTACTATCCCAATGTATACATTCTACCAACATCATACATAAATAATCCCTGGTAGGATCCTTACTACTATCCCAATGTATACATTCTACCAACATCATACATAAATAATCCCTGGTAGGATCCTTACTACTATCCCAATGTATACATTCTACTAACATCATACATGAATAATCCCTGGTAGGATCCTTACTTTGCAGCCTGAATAAAAAAAAAAAAAATAAAAAAATGATTGCCTTGGCAACGTCTATTTGGGGATCCCAATAAAAAACTAAATACTTAACATGACCACAATAATGTCAGCTGTAGTTGTTGTAAGATGCCCATCATACACTGGTGGCAGGTAGCCTAGCGGTTAAGGGTGTTGGACCAGTAACCGAAAGGTTGCTGGTTCGAAACCCTGAGCTGACTAGGTAAAAAAACTGTAGATGTGCCCTTGAGTATCTTTGGATAAGAGCGTATGTTAAATGACGAAAATGTAAATACTATTATTTAAAATGGTCAAGGGCTTTATGAATGTATTTTAATGCCTATCATCTGCCATGTAAAGTGTTACCATGCAATTTCTGTGAAAAAAGCCTGAAATGGTGGAAGGTCAAAGATCATGAGTATTTGATGTCTGTGTCTCTCTCAGTCTCTGTCTGTCTCTAACCCCAGTTGTCAGTAAAGAAAACAGTTAGCTGATGTCTGTGTCTCTCTCAGTCTCTGTCTGTCTCTAACCCCAGTTGTCAGTAAAGAAAACAGTTAGCTACACCTCATGGTTAATGGTTTATCCTCATGGTGTGTAGAAAGCATACCTATATAAAAGTATATTTGTTCTTGTCCAGCCATTACATATTTTTAGATGACAGATCAGGATATCCTATAAACTCTAAACTGGAGAGAGGACAGATCAGGATATCCTATAAACTCTAAACTGGAGAGAGGACAGAGCAGGATATCCTATAAACTCTAAACTGGAGAGAGGACAGAGCAGGATATCCTATAACTTTTAAACTGGAGAGAGGACAGAGCATGATATCCTATAAACTCTAAACTGGAGAGAGGACAGAGCAGGATATTCTATCAACTCTAAACTGGAGAAAGGACAGAGCAGGATATCCTATAAACTCTAAACTGGAGAGAGGACAGAGCAGGATATCTGTAAACTCTAAACTGGAGAGAGGACAGAGCAGGATATCCTATAAACTCTAAACTGGAGAGAGGACAGAGTAGGATATCCTGTAAACTCTAAACTGGAGAGAGGACAGAGCAGGATATCCTATAAACTCTAAACTGGAGAGAGGACAGAGCAGGATATCCTATAAACTCTAAACTGGAGAGAGGACAGAGCAGGATATCCTATAAACTCTAAACTGGAGAGAGAGGACAGAGCAGGATATCCTATAAACTTTAAACTGGAGAGAGGACAGAGCAGGATATCCTGTAAACTCTAAACTGGAGAGAGGACAGAGCAGGATATCCTATAAACTCTAAACTGGAGAGAGGACAGAGCAGGATATCCTATAAACTCTAAACTGGAGAGAGGACAGAGCAGGATATCCTATAAACTCTAAACTGGAGAGAGGACAGAGCAGGATATCCTGTAAACTCTAGTAAGTATATGTTTAATCAAGGAAGTGTGTGTCTCCTAAATGGTGTGTGAGTCTTTTTATCACACTGTAATTCTGGAAGTTGGAACACACTCCTAAGATGAGTGTCTCTGAGGAGAGAGAGGAGGGGGGCACTGCCAACCCCCCCAGACCCAGAGAGCAGTCTCCAGTACCCAGCTGTCTGTCTATGACTGGTCCATGTACAATCCTCTCAATGTTATCAGTGGACCAATGCCCTTTGACCCAAAGTAAGATTACTGCCATACATTATAGATTATAAAAGGGGAATTCCTCAAAGATCTGTGGAGAATGTGAGAATGTAGTCTGGTTGGGAGACTGTTCAACGTTATATCAATCTTTACTTATGGGAGGTCCATGTGGGAGTTAGAGGGAAATGTCTGACATGATGAATGATCAGGGTGATTTCATACTTGATTTATGAAGGGTTTTAATGATCAGGGTGATTTCTAATACTACTGTGTACTGTATGAAATACTATGGGGTTTAATAATGTCAGGGTGACATGATCATCAATGATGAAATACAGGGTGATTTCTGATACTACTGATCATCATTACTGTATGAAATACTATGGGGTTTAATAATGATCCAGGGTGATTTCTGATACTACTGATCATCATTACTGTATGAAATACTATGGGGTTTAATAATGATCCAGGGTGATTTCTCATACTACTGATCATCATTACTGTATGAAATACTATGGGGTTTAATAATGATCCAGGGTGATTTCTGATACTACTGATCATCATTACTGTATGAAATACTATTAAATAATGGGGTTTAATAATGATCCAGGGTGATTTCTGATACTACTGATCATCATTACTGTATGAAATACTATGGGGTTTAATAATGATCCAGGGTGATTTCTCATACTACTGATCATCATTACTGTATGAAATACTATGGGGTTTAATAATGATCCAGGGTGATTTCTGATACTACTGATCATCATTACTGTATGAAATACTATGGGGTTTAATAATGATCCAGGGTGATTTCTGATACTACTGATCATCATTACTGTATGAAATACTATGGGGTTTAATAATGATCCAGGGTGATTTCTGATACTACTGATCATCATTACTGTATGAAATACTATGGGGTTTAATAATGATCCAGGGTGATTTCTGATACTACTGATCATCATTACTGTATGAAATACTATGGGGTTTAATAATGATCCAGGGTGATTTCTCATACTACTCAAAAACTGCATTGTTGGTTAAGGGCTTGTAAGTAAGCATTTCACTGTAATGTCTACACCTGTTGTGTCACGATCGTCTATGAAGTAGGACCAAAGCGCAGCGTTGGTAGCGAACATATTGACTTTAATGCAACACACGAGAATACAAAACAAAACACGATCATGAAGTCCTCAGCGACAACGACTGAACATAGAACAAAAACCCACAACCCCAAGGTGAACAATGACAGTTTAAATATGGCTCCCAATCAGAGATAACGAGCCGACAGCTGACACTCGTTACCACTGATTGGGAGTCACTGGACCAAACAATGAAACAACCAATAACAACCCAACTAATCCCCAAACACAACAAAAATGAACACACCCTGGCTCAATAATACCAAAGTCCCGGAGCCAGAGCGTGACAGTACCCCCCCCTAAAGGTGCGGACTGCGACCGCGCCTCAAAGAACCCAAATAGGGGAGGGCTGGGTGGGTGTTGCTCCTCGGAGGCGGCTCCGGCTCTGGCTCCGGGCTTGACCACCCTCCTACATCCATCCCCCCGTAATGGCCCCGGTCCGATCCCACCCAGCTGGCTGGATCCGGACTGATGACGCGCACCCCTAGCTTGGCGCGTGAGGCAGGGACGGACCGGACCTGGCTGACGATACGCATCCTCGGCTTGGTGCGTGGAGCCGAACGGACCTCCTCAGGCTGACGACTCGCCTCCCTGGCTTGGTGCGCGTAGCAGGAATAGGCTGAACCAGGTTGACGACTCGCCCCCTTGGTTTGGTGCGAGTAGCCGGAACGAGCTGACCCAGGTTGACGACTCGCACCCTTAGCCTGGTGCGAGTGGCAGGAACAGTCCGGGTTGGGCCGGCGACGCACACCGTAGTTTTGATGCGTGGAGCAGGAACCGGCCGGGCTGGGCTGGCGACGCACCCCTTTGGCTTGGTGCGTAGAGCAGGGACAGGCCGGGCTGGGCTGGCGACGCGCACCATTGGCTTGGTGCGGGGAGCAGGGATGGGCCGGACAGGGCTGACGAAACGCACCACAGACTTGGTGCGGGGAGCAGGAACAGGTCGAGCTGGCCTAGCGACGCACACCGTTGGCTTGGTGTGGGGAGCAGGCACGGGCCGGACAGGGCCGACGAAACGCACCACAGACTTGGTGCAGGGAGCAGGAACAGACCGAGTCGGGCTGGCGGCGCGCACCACAGGCTCCATGCGAGGCACAGGAACAGACAGGACCGAACTGAGGACACACACCCCTGGCCCTACACGGGGATCAGGAACGGGCCGGACCGGACTGGTAACACACCCCAGTACCCTTCGCCGTGCCTCCACACCTTCCTTCCCCTTCGTGACCAGTGGCCCCCTTAACCTGGCGGCCTTTTCTGCCAACCTACTGCACTCCTCTACCCCGTACTCCTGCTGCCCCCGACGTCGTGAGCCCCCCCCCTAAAAATTTTCTGGGGGTCTCTCCTCTCCGTGGACCAGGCCTCTATAGTCCTCTCCCAACCTTCGCTCTTCTGTCTCCACCACTCGTCATCCAACTCCTGGAAACGCTGCTTGGTCTCGTTGTGGTGGGTTTTTTCTGTCACGATCGTCTATGACGTAGGACCAAAGCGCAGCGTTGGTAGCGAACATATTGACTTTAATGCAATACACGAGAATACAAAACAAAACACGATCATGAAGTCCTCAGTGACAACGACTGAACATAGAACAAAAACCCACAACCCCAAGGTGAACAATGACAGTTTAAATATGGCTCCCAATCAGAGATAACGAGCCGACAGCTGACACTCGTTTCCACTGATTGGGAGTCACTGGACCAAACAATGAAACAACCAATAACAACCCAACTAATCCCCAAACACAACAAAAATGAACACACCCTGGCTCAATAATACAAAGTCCCGGAGCCAGAGCGTGACATGTTGTATTCGGCGCATGTGGCAAATACAAGTTGCTCTCTGAGCAGAACGGGAGATCAACTGCACCTAGAACATAGATACAGACGCGGCTCGTCATCAGGAAGTTGCTCTCTGAGCAGAATGGGAGATCAAACTGCACCTAGAACATAGATACAGACCGCTCGTCATCAGGAAGTTGCTGCTGCTCTCTGAGCAGAATGAGAGATCAACTGCACCTAGAACATAGATACAGACCGCTCGTCATCAGGAAGTTGCTCTCTGAGCAGAATGGGAGATCAACTGTACCTAGAACATAGATACAGACCGCTCGTCATCAGGAAGTTGCTCTCTGAGCAGAACGGGAGATCAACTGCACCTAGAACATAGATACAGACCGCTCGTCATCAGGAAGTTGCTCTCTGAGCAGAATGGGAAACATCTCAATGATTTGACACGTTCTGGTAGTGAATTCAGGCTACAAGGTGAGATTATTGTGAAGTGTGTAGAGAAATTATATGCATGGTGTAATTATAGTATAGTGAATCCTGGGACAGGCGCTAACTGGGATTGGGTAAGTCAAATTCTAAAACATATAGCATATGAATATATCATAGTTCTACATTTCAGATTTCGTATGAAATATGTAATTGTATCATATTTTGTCCACTATATTGCAACGATCGTCAGTATATGAGCCACGTTACAATTCCCACCAAGTGGGTTAACCCTCTTAGTGCCAATGGCATGATGTGTAGGGTGTTTGCCTTTCACGCCAGCGACCCGGGTTTGCTTCCCTGCCTCGCCGTTTGCTACATTGGTGTCAGAAGTGGGATGGTGGCCATGAGGCCATCAGAAAGTCTGGACGTGTGAGGGGGCTGAGTAGTGCCTTTGATGTTGAAAATTGTATTTGTCGTCAGTGAAACAAAAAGTACCTTCAGAGTTTTTGTAGAATTAAGATAGACTTTATTACACAGATAATATAGCCGAGGTGGTCTGCAGAGCATCTAACTTTCCACCTCTCAGCTCTCAGTTTATATACAGTTTCATCCTTACTCATTTTACATACATTTTAGCTTAATCCCTCCCTGTTTGGTTCCTCCACCATTGTCTCCAGTTTTCACCTCTTGACCGCTCCGCCCACTTCCTTATTTTATAATAATGGCGGTATCTGACTTCTCTCCCTTCTAATTCAGTGTCTGGAAACATTAGTGGCGGGACCAAGGCCTGTCCTGTAAAAATAACAGCCCTGTCCTGTAAAAATAACAGCCCTTTCTGTAGAAATAACAGCCCTGTCCTGTAGAAATAACAGCCCTGTCCTGTAGAAATAACAGCCCTGTCCTGTAGAAATAACAGCCCTGTCCTGTAGAAATAGCAGCCCTGTCCTGTAAAAATAGCAGAGCCATTTCCTGGCTCCATTCTGACCCCCTAATTGATTCCCATACCTATCAATCGGTACTTAAACATGGCTTAAACATGGCAGGTCCATAATCAATTTCTCAATCATATACAGTTTCCCACACATAGCAGGCAGTTCTCACACATTGCAGGCATTCTTCCCAGCCTCTTCCTTCTGTACCACTCAGTCCCAACACCTGTCATTCTGTGATTAACCATGTTTAACTTATAGTCTGAACTATGATTAACCCCTGGCTCCGTTCCAGGAATATATGCCTAAGGAGGGAGGCAAAGGGCAACAGTCTGGTTTCAGTCACTGATAAGGCAGGACAGCCGTGGATTAGGGAGGAGCAGAGGAATTTTGACCCGAAGGTCAGATCAGATGACGAGAGAAGAAATTTCACGCCCACGAAGTTTTCTAGCATCAGGCAGGGCCATGACTACACCAGCGAGAGGGAACCAATGAAGTTCCTGCCTAGCAACAGAGATGTAACTATGTTTAAAACCCTGGCTCCGTGCTTGTCATGTTTGTGATTAACTGTTTAACTTATAGTATACTGAGTCTAAAAGGATTGAACTATAGTCTACTGAAAAATCCCCAATACCTTCCTGTTTTGGAGGGGGCAGTGTAGTGAGCCACGTTACAATTAATTATTAATAATTCCCACCATGTGGGTTAACCCTATTGCCATGTGTAGGGTGTTTGCCTTTCTCGCCAGCGACCCGGGTTCACTCACTTCCCTGCCCCGCTGTTGTTGCTACAATATTAATATCATAGACTACTTGTTGAACAAAGAGACTCAATAGAATGAGATAAAGGATTTTAGGATAATATAAATAAGTATCTATTTAGAGTTGTCTTTTAGGTTCAGCCTTGTAGCTGCTTTTATCAATTGGCTGAAATGTAACAAATGACATGGCCTCCAAAGTTGGGAGATAACCAGGCCCAGTTTAAATCACCATGACAACCATTTCATTATTATCCCCAGTGCAGCAAGGGAATCTAGAGACTCAACCTTTGTACCCAATCACATAGGTTTACAGCAGCTCACAGTTGCAACTCCATTGCTAAGAAGTCAAACTGCTTTGGTTTAGATAAAGACACAGGTCATAATATCTGTAGCAATCAGGGTTGGGCTCATTCAGAATTTTGGAATTGACTCCCATTCAACTCATGAGGAAGATGAATCGGCATTGAGCAAATTTCAGGTCTGCTGAGCGCAAACTTGAATGTTGTGAAAATTCTGTACAACTTTCGGCACCCGTTTACTGTGAACACTGAGGCTGTACAGCTGTATGTTACAGTTTTTAACAGTGGCCAAGTATATTCATTTCTCTAGAAGCATGCTGAAAGTCTGTTGTTAATTTTGTTTACAGAGAATAGCATTGTATTCGGTCAAACACAACAGTTTGCTAAGAGCTGGCAGCAAGCTGCTAGGTCCTGCTGTTAGAACCAGTAAAGGTCGCTTTTTAACCACTCTTGGTAGCGGAATGACTTTGGCTTCCCTGAGGCCTGAGGACAAAGGCCTGAGGACAAGACTTTCCTCTAGGCTCAGATTAAAGATATGACAGAGAGGAGTGGCTATAGAGTCAGCTACCATCCTCAGTAGCTTCCCATCTAAGTTGTCAATGCCAGGAGGTTTTTCATTATTGATCGATAACAAAAAACATTCTACCTCTCCCACACTAACTTTTGCAAAATGTAAAACTTGCAATGCTTTTCTTTCCTTTGTTGTTTTTCTTATGTATGAGGACTATGGCTCAGAGTACAGGCCTGAGTCGTGCCTGTCATGACCAACGCTACAGAATCCTTCTCTGAGGCGCTCTGCCTACTAAATCTACTGCATAGTTAGTTTTTGTATACTAAGTCTTGCATAGTTTGCTTTATTTCAGTATGTTGGACTGAAAGTGGCTAATATTGTGTTGATTCCATCAGAATTCCCACAGTAGAGGCAAATGTTAATAGTGTTAACTAATCGGGAAAACGATCAAGTTGGAGAGAACATTGCTCATGAGTTGAAATTTCTAATTGGCCACATCCCACAGGAATTTGAATTTGAGTAACAGAAAGTCGAATTTTAATTCAGTGCAATCAAAGATTATGGATACACTGACAAGATCCGTCTCTCTGCCCTCACAATGGGTGTTGTTGTCCACAAAGCTCCCGGCCTATCCTTTCTTTTGGATTGGTTCCAACCGCTGTGTCTTTGTGAGATGCAGAGAAGGTGAACAGATGATCTCCTCCGCATGTGTGGTTCCCACCGTGAAGCATGGAGGAGGAGGTGTGATGGTGTGGGGGTGCTTTGCTAGTGACACTGTCAGTGATTTATTTAGAATTCAAGGCACACTAACCAGCATGGCTACCACAGCATTCTGCAGCGATACGCCATCCCCATCTGGTTTGGGCTTAGTGGGACTATCATTTGTTTCTCAACAGGACAATGACCCAACACCCCTCCAGGCTTGTGTAAGGGCTATTTGACCAAGAAGGAGAGTGATTGAGTGCTGCATCAGATGACCTGGCCTCCACAATCACCTGACCTCAACCCATTTGAGATGGTTTGGGATGAGTTGGACCGCAGAGTGAAGGAAAAGCAGCCAACTAGTGCTCAGCATATGTGGTAACTCCTTCAAGACTGTTGGAAAAGCATTCCAGGTGAAGCAGGTTGAGAGAATGCCAAGAGTGTGTAAAGCTGTCATCAAGGCAAAGGGTGGCTAAAATATGAAATATATTTGATTTGTTGAACACGTTTTTGGTTACTACATAATCCATATGTGTTATTTCATAGTTTTGATGTCTTCACCATTATTCTACAATGTAGAAAATAGTAAAAATAAAGAAAAACCCTTGAATAGTAGGTGTGTCCAACTTTTGACTGTACTGTCTATAACACAACATGTTAATGTTTTATTTACAAGATGCATGTTTATATAGACTACACCTAAAATGGAATTGAAGAGGCATTTACATTTATTTTAATTTTCACTGTATTAAAATTATATTTCCTTTCATTGAAATTAAATTCAAATTCAAGAATTGAATTGGAATTGAGCCAAACCCTGATTTCAACATCTGGAAAATACATATTTTCAACGTATTTTAGCACCAGGCATGCCTGTGAGGAGCTGGCACTGAACTAGACAGACACTGAGCTTAAGAGATTTAGAGACACATGAGGTGCTGAAAGTAGGGGTGCTGAAGGTGCTGCTGATAAACCCCACACTTTTTGGGGGGATACATTTTCGTGAACTAGGCCTTTATTACTACACTAGTCCTGTGTAACTCAGTTGGTAGAGTTTGGCACTTGCAACGCCAGGGTTGTGGGGTTTGATTTCCCCGGGGGACCCGTATGAAAAAAAAATACAAAATGTATGCACTAAACTGTAAGTCGCTCTGGATAAGAGCATCTTGTTAAATGACTAAAATGTAAATGTAATATGGCGATGCTCTCTGCTGGTGCCAATAAGATAGGCTATACTAATCAATTCAATTGAGAATTTTGATAAAACTATAAACAACAGATTTATAGATTAGTCTTTACAGCAATAGTCATTAGCTTTCCAAACTATGATGAAATATTTTGCAATATGCCTGGCTGGGCCTCTCTGCTTGTCGCTGACAGTCCACAACTCAACAATCTATGTGGTATATTGCATAGACATTAAAAACCAGGGTATTTGCCGCGAGCGCTGCCCAAACTGCGGGCTCTTTCGACTGTAGGCAATCCACAGCTTATTTATTTTTTTAAAGAAACCAATGATTCCTCTGTGCCAAATCATGCTTTCCTTGTGTAGGTAGCCTATTTTGAATGATTGTATTTATTTCCATATAGATAAGAGCAGGCTAATTAGGCTATATCATTTTGGGGCTATTTAATTCCATTGACTTTAGGGAAAGCTAGCTTATGGACGGTCCGCCATTTTGGCTATGGAATTTCCATTGACTTTTAGGGAAAGTCTAGCTTTATGGACGAGGGGGCCGCCTATGTCCTGGTAAGCACTTGGTGATGGTAGTTTTCAAAACACATTGCCCCTGGATTGATACAAATAGTCATGAATTCTGGCAGGTAGGCACAGGCTAACTTTGAGTTTCCTTTTTAAGTGCATTTCCATCTAGCCCGAGACCGCGTTAGGCTGTAATGATCATCGCTTGACACACCACACAAAGTGGTAGAACCTAGTCTATCGGCCCTAAACGCACTGCAACACACCACACACACAGACAGGGGCCATTCGTTGACATTTTTTCATCTCAGAATGTAGAGGGTGTTTTTTTTGTTGTTTTTGGGGGGCTTATTCGGTCAATTGCACATTACTATTTGAATAAATCAGGACGATAAAACATTAAAAGCTAATTGTGAACCAAAAACTAATGTTGTGAACAGTTAAAAATTTTCATGGCTAACCTTGTGATCAATTGTAAAAATGTGTGTCGCCACTGCCAAGGCAAGCGATCCCCAGTTATCGAAACCTCTGCATTTACCCGCCAATCCGAGGACAGACCAGAGCCTTTGATATGCAGTTTTACAAGTTCTTCGTTTTGTAAGCTATTACATGGAAAGTAGCCAGAAAGGTTGTGATTCGCAGGCCCAACCGTGACAAGGGTAGGCGTGAAAGATATCCTTATAATAAAAACACTGCATGAGTCTATCATCTTATTGAGGTCCGAGAGAGAGAGCCACTGGGTGTGATCTCTGTGGGCTTTCGGAGTAAACTACACAAAAGAGATTTTTTGACTGAAAGTCTCTGCCCTTTGGGCCCAAAGGAAAATTGGGAATCGTGTGCCAGGGAAACTAGCTGTTTAAAGGGGCTCACCAGTTGAGTTAGGGGAAATTTAGGGGTTTCCCATCAAACAATCCAAATCATTAGCTGTTTACATTTTAATCTCTTTAACGGTATCCCTTCCACTAGAAAACAAAATTTAATAGAAATCAAAACCGCTCCTCTGTGTGATCTAGTAATAAAGGGGTCCCTTTGGGGCCCTTAATCAATGTACGGGAGGACCGGGGGACATTTTTTTGGAAAGAGGTATCCTCATCCCTTTGCCCCCAAACTTTTTTTAAATTTTGAATGAAAATTCCCCACTGTCTTTCCCAGAAAAGAAGTATAATGTTGTAAAGGTTGGACAGCACTAAAAAGTTTTGGGAAACAAGAGGGAAAACCACCCACCTCATTGGTCACCCCTTTTTATAGATAAAATTATTTAGAAAAATCCACGGCTGGGATCCTTTTGGGCAAACCCAAAACCCGTGAGTGTTGTTTTAAACCAGCACCCTTCGCCTTTGTTTGTTCACTGTTCTGACAGGATAGTCCCCCTTTCCAATACCTTGTCTGACAGGGAAATTGATGTGAAGGAAGTTTCCCAAGGCCCCTTTTCCCTGTTTTCCCCTGTAAGGCTCCACGTGTCTAAAAAACCCCAGTAAAACAGTCATTTCACCTGCTGGTTTTTGGTTTCATCTTTCCCCAGATAGGGAAAAGGCCCACTGGGGAAATTTGGGTTTTTTTCGGCTCCGTTTGGAAACCAAAACTAAAGTCACAGGCCCATTACGGGTTTTTATCGGGTTTTCTTTCCCCATTCATCCATTGACAAAGAATGCATTTTTTTAATTTTTGGTGATGTTACTAGTTTTTGCTTAGTTGCCAGACCCAATGCTGGCGCTGGAGGGGCCCATGTGAAAAATTTACATTGACAGCACAGATATTGTTAAAAATATTTTGGACTTTTTAAAATGACTGCCCCTTTTTTGAATTTTTGGAGTTATTTGATAAAGGTAAGTGTCATAAAAAACTGCAAAATATGTTTCTTTCAGATACAAAAAACTATATAAAATCACAATTTTAAACCCTGCATGTGACCCCTGAAGGAGGTTTTGGATAAAAGAGCTTTTTTTCCCTGGTCTTTCCTTTCCCACTCAGCCGTCTCCCCCCCCCCTGATAAAAAAGTGGTTTACGGGTATTTTCCCACTAATGGCAGAAAAACACCTGCTGAAAATAGACTAGGGATATGTGTTCGGTTTCATAAAAGGTTTTTTTCCCCCAAGGAGGAGTGTTATCTGGGAATCAGGTCCCCCGTCCTTTTTAATCTGTTTCATTATGACAAAAAGGCAAAAACTGACCCCCCAGATCATTACCTACTCTTTATGTACGTCACGGGTTTGGACTCCTCAAATGAGGCTTTAAATTTATAATTTATTCCTTAAAGAATCTTAATTTCCCTTAATTGAACTGCTTTTCCATGAACGTTTTTTTTGGGGTTTTAAATTTAAAAGGGTATTATATAAAATTTTTTGGCATTTTAATGGGGTTGAACATTCATCCCACCCAATTGTGAAAAGGTTTTTTAATGATTTGGGGAAAAATCTGAATTGGGAAAGCATCCCCTCTGCCCACCCTCCCTAAAACCACTAAAAAAAAGACCCATAGCTAAGGTATAGGGCTTGTCGGGGTTTTTCCCACTTTTCACCTTTATGGACTGGTACCCTATAAATCAGGGGGCCCTGCTCTTACTTTTTACATATTTTAGCAAAACACTCTTTTTCAGAGCGATTACAGTAATTTAGTGCATAAATTATTTTTTTACGGGCCCCCCCCGTGGGAATAAACCCCCCATAACCCATCCCTTTCCCAAACTGAGCTACACCCTGCAACCCTTTTCCCTTCCCAAACCCGGAAAAATTTGTGCCCGCCCCAGGGTTTCCCCCCGTCGGGGGCCGGCTACAAAGAGCCTGGTTTTAAACCGGACTCTATGGCACAGCTACCCACACGAGGCGGGTGCCTTAGCCCACGCCCCAATCGGGGGGTTAAAGAAAAAAAAAAAAAAAAAAAAAAAAAAATTCCTGCAATTCTACCTTTTTGCCATGCGGCGTCAAAAAAAATTTTTGCTTTAAAAAAGCAAGTTTTCGCAGTTGTAAAACTTTTGAAAAGGGGTGGAGAAAAAAAGTTAGAAAATTTTTATAAAATTTTCCCTAAAATTCTACTCTTTTGGGCCATAGGCCAAGAGACTTTTTTGTTTTTTAAAAGCTTTTTTCCTGAAATTTTTACCCATTTTCCCAAAATTTTTCCTTGATTATCTTAATTAATTCAGACTTTTTTGGAGAGGGCTACGGCATTAAAAACCCGGAAAAAATAGCTTTTTGGCCGTTTTTTTTTCACGTTTTCAAGAAAATGTCTTTAAATGTATTTTAAAGGGAGTATACAAAAAACTCTTTGGGGTTTGCTAGCAGAGTTCGCGCCAGCCAAAAACTAAGCTTTACCCTGAGATTGTTTTAAGGGGTTTTTAAAACCGGGAAAGGACAAAATAAGGGGTTCCCATCCTTTAAAAAATGACTCTGTTTTCATATTTTTTTGGGGGAATTCTTTTCACCGTTTTTTTTTATGAAATTCTCCTTTCCCTTTTTTACGCATTTATTTATAAAGTTTTTTGGCCTTCATTTTTACAGCAATAATATGAGGGTGAGCCTTGCTTTAATAATTCTTTTTTACTTTGGATTTTGGGTAAAAAAAACTGTTCCCGGGACTGTATTACTTATTAAAACCTTTTACAAATAAAATCATAAATACTATTTTTAAAATTTTTTTTAAATTTGTCAGGTTTTTATTGAAAGGGGAAAACGAAAAATATGCTACATTTGCAGTGGGCCCTTTGTAAAATATAACAACTTCTAATCCGAATGCTGAGGGGTTTAAAAAAAAACATATCTTTACATGCTTTATGTACTTAAAATATAAAACCCTATCAAAAAAAAGTAACAAAATATTTTAAAACATGACTGCATTCAACAAGCCAATTTTATTTTTTTAGATGGTATTTTTTTAGATTGTTAAAAACCCAAAGTAGATGAATCTGATGCGTATGCAAAAAGGGAAATCCCCAAAACAACGTCCCCTACTGAATCGAAGGGTCTTAATCCCAGTGCCTTCAAAAAGTCACCCCCCTTGAATTTTTCCACCTTTTGTTGTTCACACCCTGAATTAAAAATGGATTAAATTGAGATTTGTGCACTGGCCTACACACAAACTCCATAATGTAAAAGTGGAAAAAATTTTTTTTAAAAATTTAATTAAAAAAAAAAGCTGAAATGTCTTGATAAAACAAGTTTTTAAACCCCCTTTTTGTTATGGCAACCCAAAATAAGTTCAGGGAAAAAAATTGCTTAACAAGACCCCCTAAAAATTTCCATGGACTCACCTGTGTAAATAATAGTGTTTAACGGGGATTTCTAAATGCAAAAACCTCATCCCCGTATCCCCTAAAAAATTTATCGTAGGTCCCTCAGCGAGCGGGTAAATTTTCAAAAAAAAAATTAACCACAAAGACCAGGGGGGTTTTTTCCAAGCCTCGCAGAAAAGGGCACCTTTTGGGTGGGGGGATTTTTTAAAATAAAAAAAAAAGCAAAATATTTTTTTTGGGGTTTGGTGAAGTTATTAATTCCCCTTTTTGGAGGTGTGTCAAAACGAAAAATACAGGCGTCCTTTTTAAATCATTTCCCGGTGGGGGAAGGGAAAAACCGCTAAACGATTTCACCAGACCCCCAAAGGGTGACTTTAAAAAAATTTAAGTTGAAGGGCTGTGTTTAAAAGAAAAAAAAACTGAGGTTTGATAAAAAAACATTGTATTTACTCCAAAACCCCACACCTAATTGACGATTGAAAAGAAGCCGGGCAGAAAAACCTTCCCTTTCATCATTTTCAGATTTTGGGTCCCCCGTGGAATAAAACCCAAAATTTCCGGGTTTTTTGAAAAGCCCCTTTTGCTCTACCAACGGAGCCACCGGTAAATTTTAAAATTTTTAAAAAAACAGCATCCTTTTTGCAATAAGCACAAAAGAAAAACTGCAAAAAAATGTGGCAAAAAAATTAACTTTATGCCTGAAAAAATTTTATTTTTGGGGGCAAATCCAACACCCATCCTGGTGCCCTTTTTTCTTGGGGGTGGCTCCCACCATTTTTATTTTTGGTTTGTCTCGACGGGGAAATTTAGGGGGGGGTTTTTTGGGGGGATAAAAAAAAACGGAATAGAGCTAAGCAAAAAGGCAAATTCCTAGGGGAAAAACCTGGTTCAACGTTTTCCCCCTTCCACGACCCCCCTCAGGAAGTTCGGGGGACTCTGCCAGTGGGGCCCACCCCCCAAAAAGAGACTACGGGGTGGCCCCCCATCTTTAACCCCCCTCCTCCCTGAATGTTTTGGGGACTAGATTTCCCAAATTTAAAACCCCCCTCCTGCCGAAGTCTTGGGGCTAAGCCCATTTAACCCCCCCCCTGCCGAACGCTTGTGGACTAGAGCGCCATTTAAAAACCCCCCCCTCCTGCCTGAACGTCTTGTGGACTAAAACCCCTTTTTAACCCCCCCCCTGCCTAACGCTTGGGACTAGAGCGCCCAGTTAACCCCCCCTGCCTGAACTCTGTGGGACTAGACCCCATTTAAACCCCCCCTTTCCTGCCTGAACGTTTTGTGGACTAGAGCGAAAAGTTAACCCCCCTCCTGTTTAAGGGTTTGGGGCCCAGAGCGCCATTTAAACCCCCCCCCCTCCTGAACGTCTTTTTGGACTAAGCCCCGTTAAAACCCCCCATCCCCCTAAAGTCTTGGGGACTAGAGCCCCTTTTTTAACCCCCCTCCTGCCTAAACGTCTGTGGACTAGAGCCCCATTTCCCCCCCTCCTGCCTAAAACGTCTTGTGGACTAGAGCGCCAGTTAACCCCCCCCCCTGCCTAAACGTCTTGTGGACTAGAGGCCATTTAAAACCCCCCCTCCTTTTAACGTCTTGGGACTAGAGCGCCATTTAAAACCCCCCTCCTGTGAACGCTTGGGGGATGAGCGCCATTTTTAACCCCCCCCTCCCTTTGCCGTCTTGTGGACAAAAAGAGCGCCAGTTAACCCCCTCCTCCCTAAAACGTTTTGTAAAACTAGGGGCGCCTTTAAAACCCCCCCCTCCTCCCTTTAACGTCTTGGGGGAATAAGCGCCATTTAAACCCCCCCCCTCCTGCCTGAACTTCTTGGGGACTGAGCGCCATTAAAAACCCCCTCCTCCCGAAGTTTGGGGTTTGACGCCGGGTTAACCCCCCCCCTTTGCCGGAACGTCTTGTGGACTAGAGCCCCCAGTTAACCCCCCCTCCTGCCAAAATTTGGGAAACAAAGGGGCGCCATTTAACCCCCCTTTCCGGGAACGTCTTGTGGACTAGACACAAAAAAGAAAAAGCATCGAAACTTTTTTTGTGCCCGGCACACCCCCCCTCTTCCCGACACCACCATTCTTCCTAGTAAATAAACCATCTTCTTCAAATAAATCTTGTAACGTAAAGTACAGTAACCCTGTTTCAGAGGGGGAAAGGGGCGGGGAGCCAAAACCACACACACTGGAAAAGATTTTTCAGCTGGCAGGCGGGGAAAGCCAAAACACCCCCACTGGAAAAGCTTTCAGCGGGCAGGCGGGGACCTGGAAAAAATTTTGGGGCGAGTGGGGGCTTTGCATAAGCTTTTTATAGCTTTTTTTTTTTTTGGTAACTCTTTAAAAAAATTTTAATTAACCAGTTTTTTTTTAAAAAAATTCGTTCGGTTCGGGAAACCCACTATCGTCACTTTTTTTCCCGGTTTTGTTGCTGTTCCTGAAAAAAATTTTTTTCCGGGTTTTTGGGTTTCTTTTTGATCTTGTTTCCCCTCAAAATCCCTTTTTAAACTTTCAAGACTTTTTATTTTCATTGTTAGAGCGGCCAATGGAGTACCCCGGGGTCATAATAGGTTTTCATCCAATATTAAAAAGGGGTTTACATGCAAAATTTTTCAAAAATCGGGGCATAAAACAAATTCCCCAAATTTTCCCTCCGAGATTTTTCCAAATAAAATTTATTTTTGGGGTTTTTAAAAATTCCCCCATGTACCACATAAAAAATTTAAATTTTAAAGGGGTTTTTTCCGTCGCTTTTAAAACTCATGAGGGTTTTTGGCCCACAAAAAGCGGGTTGAAAGTAAAGAAAATGTGCCCACTCGGGCCCATGACCCCATCCCCCAACAACTCACAGATCGGTGTGGGTAGGGCTATATCGAAATTTTTTTGTTTTTCCCAAAAAGGGAAGTTTAAGCATCGATCATAAATTTTTACCTAAATAAAAATTTAAAATGTTTTTGGAAAGGAGAAATCAACCCTCGCACCTTGCACTTTCACCAACCTGTTTTCCCTAAATTATTTATTTCTTTTTTTTTTCTGTCCCTTTAAAACTGAAGGGTTTTCCCGGGTCGTGGGGAGGCCCACGCAACATATCCGTAAACTCCAAAGTTTTACTTTGATATGAGGGTTAAGTGTCTGGGGAAAAACCCAGGATAGGCTTTTTGAGGGTTTCCAAGTTCAATTTCATTATCTCAATTCTCATTTTTTCCCAGTGTCAAAAAGCCCGGGCCTTGGATAAATTTGTGGGGTTTTGGGCGCTTTCAAGAAAAGGGGAAGTGGGGGGAAAAAAATTTTGTAAATAAAGGCCCATCAGTGGTCTTCAAATCGGGAAAGTCGGAGCTCTAAAAAGGGGCCCAGAAATGATTTGGGTAACCGTTTTTAAAAACAAATTTTTCCCCAGTCGGAGCTCTAAAAAGGGGCCCAGAATTCCCTTTAAGGATGCCCTTTTTTTAAAAAAATTTTTCCCAAGTCGGGGGGCTCTAGAAGGGGGCCGGGAATTTCCCCAGTTGGATGACCTTTTTTTTTAAAACAAATGTTTCCGGGTGGGAGCTCGAAAAAGAGGCCAAAATTACCAGTTGGTGACCGTTAAAAAAAAAATGTTTCCAGTCGGAACCCTCTAAAAAGAGGCTTAATTCCCACTTGGATGCCTTTTTAAAAAAATTTTATCGGAGCTCAAAAAAGAGCCAAAATTCCCGGGTGGGGAGCCGTTTAAAAAAAAATTTTTTCCAGGGGGAGCTCTAAAAGGGGGGCCCAAAAATTCCCAGTTGGATGACCGAAAAAAAAAAAAATGTTTCCAGCCCCGGAGCTTTTTTTTTTTCCCTTTTTCCCTTTGGGTTTTGGGGGAACCATAAAAGTCAAATTTCTGGGGAATTTCCCAGCTCGATTTTCCCCAGTTGTTTTGAACCGGCTTTTAATAAAGTTACCAGAGCCCCCCCATTAAAATTTAAAATGACGGGGAAATTTGGGCATAAATGCGTTTAAAAAAGGCCCCCAATTTTTGAAAACACAAAACCCCCATTGGCTGAACAAAGTTCTAAGTTGCCGGACTCATTTAGCTAATTATGCCCCCTTTTTGTAAAAACCTTTAAAAACCTTTCACAGGGGTAAAACAAAAAATAGCAGATCTAAATTGGGACTTTTCAGAAAAAACCAAAAACACTTCTCATTCTCCAAACACTTTCACTCTAATGCACATTAAACCCATACGGTAAACCAAGGGGCCCCAAAAAATAAAAATGGGGCCCAACACTGTCATTGATTGAACAAAACCCAAACTAAAATGGATTTAACCTGTTTAAAATAAATCCCGACAAAAACCAATAAAAGGCATTCAGGAGAAAACGGGTTTGAAGGGGGGAAGGAAAAATTCTGAAAAGGGATAAAAGAAACAATGTGAGAGGACAAGACAGTGCGTATCCCGAGGGGGGGGACGGGGGGAAAGAGAGGGGGATTTCAAAAATGGGAAAGAGGGGTTTTAAGGGGAAAAGAGACAAATGTAAAAACATAAATTTTTTTTTGAGTTTAAAATGTACTTCTCCCTGAGAAACGGAGGGTTTTTGAACAATTTTTCTTTTTTTTTCGGTGTTTGTTTAATGACGTTGGGGAAGTGTTTATCTTTTGATCATTTTTGTTTATGATTTAAGAGCAGTTTTTGATTTTGAACACGGTAAAACGTTTTGGGGCGAATTTTTCTTTTTTGCGAGAGGAGTCAGGGGTTTTTTGAAAAGTGCTTAAAGGATGGGGGTTTTGCTTTTAATGTTTTCAGGAAAGGGACAAGGTTTCAGAAATTGTTTTTTGGGCAATTGAAAAAACCCGAAATCCCAAAAACCCCACAGACAAACAATTAAAAGAAATTTTCCTTTAAAATATAAACCATTTATTCCTTTAAAATTAATTTTTCTTTTCAATTCATTTCCCAAAACTGAAAAATAAAAATCAAATTTTACCTTTTCCCAAATAATCAGCATGTTTAATCCTTTGGGTTTAAAAGGAAATAGACATTTTGCTTTGAATACTGGTCTGTGGGGCAAATTGCATTTTTGGCCCAAAAATTTCATTCACTTTGCTCAATTTGGTCACACCCCAAAGGCTTTTGTATGCCTTTTAAAAAGGGTCAGAACAGTAATCAGCTAGGGCCTGCCCAAAAGTATGGCCCTCTTTGAGTTTTGCTGGTGCCGTTTTTACTTTTTTTGACTTTTGTCGTGACCGCGCCCCCCCCGGTTCACACTCCTTTGAAGGTGCTTTAAAAGCTCTCAAAATTTCCCTCGATTTTTCCGGGTGTCACCAAAGTGCTGCCAAATCACAATTAGTCCACCCATTTGATATAGCAGTGGCTCCCTCATTGAACGTGGCTACTGAAATACGGAAATGAGGCTTTTCCCCAAAAGAAGACGGGTTTTGGGGCGTCGCACCATATTAGATTTCAGACTTCTTTTGCTTTTGGGGTTTCTCCGTCCCTAAAATTCTTTTGAGGACGTTATCATTTGAACCCTGTGATATACCACCATTTTCTGTTCATCCTCTCAATTAAAAAATGTATGGCCTCCCTGTTTTTTTTGACTGGGTGGATCTTCACCATTTTTTTAGGGCTGGCTTGGGCCACACCAATTTTACACACCCATCCCGTAGTTGGGAAATGAATCCTCTTTGTGCCAAGGGGCCATCAAAGGATCCTGAATGTCTATGATGGGATCCTCATCCTCCTTCAACAACCCGGGTATGTTGGGTCTATATCTGGTATTTTTAAATTTCTTTGCGCACCCCCCCCCCCTAAAATTTGGGTGTTGCCCCCCTCTAAACTCTGCTACTAAATTGGGGGGAAAAAATATTTATTATGATGTCTGTGACCCTTACAGTCATAACGAGGGCCCAAATCTAATGGCCCCATGTAAATATTAGCATATCACATGTTACCCTATTAAATATTGCATATACAGGGTTTCATTTACATTTTACATTTTAGTCATTTAGAGAAAGCTTTTTATCCAGGCGACCCTTTAAAGCAATTAGGGTTAAGTGCCTTTTAAGGGCACTCGAAGATTTTTCACCTAGTCGGCCGGGATTAAACCAACGCCTTTCCGGTACTGGGACAACGCTCTTACCCAAATAAGCTAAACCCGCCCCCCCCCCCTTGTCATATTAGCATAAACAGCATGCATTTACTTTAGTAAACTAAATTTTTCACTAATCACAAATTTGGGTACTAAATATTTTTATCCACAGCAAGTCCCTGACAATAATGGGCTCCTTTTCCCTTTTTAAATTTTCCTGTCACTCTCCTGTCATGTCTCTGATATGGCCCAGACTCAAGGAAAAGGGAAACTCTGGGCTTTTTTTATTTTCTTTGATTGCCCTAAAAACCCAAGTCCCCAATTTTTGTGTTCTAGAAGAAACCCTCCTCACTTTTATAAAAAGGGCCCCCTCCCCTGGAGCCCTCCTGCAGCCTGGAGGAAGTTTAAACACTCCCCCTAAATGCATCACATCACCTTCTCATGGGTGCACATTCATCATGACAGAATTACAGAATCCCTGGTTGGTGGGGGGCTAGGGGGGATTTCAGTCCAGGTTTTTGACACTTGGGCAAATCAAATCAGTAAAAATTGTTTCTTTGTGACCTGTGGGAAAAAAAGCCACCCGTTGGCTGTCTGTCTGTCTGTTTTGTCTTTTCTGTCTGTTTTGTCTGTCCCGTCTGTCGGGCGGGCTGTCGTCGGGCTGTCTGTTTTGTCGGTCTGTCTGTCTGTCTGTCCCCGTCCCGTCTTTTCTGTCTGTCTGTCTGTCTGTCTGTCTTGGGCTGTCTGTCTGTCTGTCTGTCTGTCTGTCTGTCTGTCTGTCTGTCTGGTTTTATGGGGTGCTGCTGTCATCTTCAACCCCAAATTTAAAGTTCGCTCGACGCCCCTGGTACCCGGGCCCCCTCCTTTTTTCCCCCTCTACCTGTACTGCCACTGCCGGGTCGTGATTCAGGCCCCCATGTTTTTTTTATTTACTGCTTTTTTCACATTGGCTAAATGAGATCGCCTTTTTTTTTATCACATCTATAGGAAATTTTTCGAGATTTTCTCATTTTTTCTCTCTTTACGGGGATTCCTCGCCGGGAGATATTTTCAAAAAGAGGAAGCGCTGTGCGGGACGTGAGGCATTTTAACCAAACAGGTTTTCCGGGGAAAATGCCATTAATGTCAGAACCAAAAACCCGGGTGTCAGTAAATGCCGGCTCTTTCAGCCTACGTCAAAAAGGGGTATTCCCTATAAAGGGGCTTTTAAAGTAGTAACGTCTGCTCCGGAAAAAAACCTGTTGAATTATATAGATTTTAAAATGGAGAGTTTGAAAAAAAGCGGTTGAAATTCTCATGAAACATGCTAAAAAAATGACATTTAATTTTCCGGTGGAGTTTCCCCCGTTGGGATAAAATGAACCCCTCAAGTTTATATTACATTAAATTTCCGATGTAATTGTTTCAAATTTTTTGAAAGTATGGAAATTTTAGTTCCCAAAAAATCCCAAAATCGGAACCCTTGAAGATGGGAAACCAAAAACACAAGTTTTGCCCTTTTGGGGCCCCGCCTTTAAATTTTTCAATTGGTTTCGATTTAAAGTTTCCCATTTTCAAAAGGCCAGAACCGGGGAGGGGAAAAAGTCGACTAGTGAATTGGGGGCTGCTTTTCCCGCCGTTGGGTTTTGTTTTTTAATCATATGCTGTGTATTTCTCTGGTTTTTCACTCCAAAAACCCCAAACCCCTGTTTTAGGAAACTGGCCTCTCGCATTTCGCGACAGGTGATATTTCCGTCCAAACTCTGTTGCCCTGGGCTCTCCAAAACCCCGTTTTTGCAGCTTTCCCAAAGGGGTTCATTTTTGGGGGGAAAACCCGGTGGAAAACTGTTTTTTGGGTCGTCAAAAGTAACATGTTTTTTAAAAAGGAAAAAATATTTCACTAAAAATGTTTTCACCCTTTTTCCCCTGGCACCCGAAAAATGAAAGAAGGATAAGGGGAGGGGAAAGGAAACGCACGGGGGGGGAAATTCTGTAGCTAAAAGTAAAATGTCCCGCCTTTTAATTATGGGGGAAAATAAATTTTTTTTCTTCTTTTTATTTGAATATTTAAAATCAATTTTTGGAAACCGGGAAGGGGTAACTCTGTAAGCTTTCCCCGCACAATCAATGAACCAACAGCATCGCCTGGGGGCCCATCGGGCTCTCCCGGGCTCATGGGTAGGGAATTTTGGGTGTAAAAATAAGGGAAAAACCGCCCCCCAAATATGGTATAATAATACATTTTCACTCAAAAGGGCTTAATAGAAGGTTTTTAATTGTGGGTCCAAAGGGTAGACCCAAATATGGACCCAAGAATCTTAATCTTTTTTCAGTTTTTTAAAGTTTTTTTCTGCCGGGTGTAATTTTTCTTTGGCTAGGGATTTGGGAAAAAATTTGGGAAAAAAAATTATTTTTCCCTTAAATTTTTTGGGGCTTGGTTTCATTTATACCTATGGTAACATAATATTCCCCCATCCCCAACCCAAAACCCTTTTTTTCACTCAGTTTTCCCCGTTGACTTTTTTTCTTCAAAAAGGTCAACACAGTGATTTTAAATTTTTTAAAAACACCATACGGTTTTGAAAAATACAGTTTGATGTGAAATTTTTTTTGTGGCCCCCTGTAGCAAATTGGTAGAGCATTTCCTTTTAAAAGCCAGGGTTTGTGGGTTGATTCCCCCGGGGCCACCCTAGTAAAAAAAATTAAAATAATGTATCGCACATGATTCAAATCGTTTGGATAAAAATGTTGCTAATTGGCATATTTAAATTTTTTTTTGTGTGAGAAGAGGGGTCTTTGTTTTAAGTTTTTGATGGTTTTTTGGGAATACACTGTGAAATTTTCAGTTTGGGGAAAAAAGTATTTAGTCCCCACCAATTTTGCATGTTTTCCCACTTAAAAAGGGTTTAGAAGGCCTGTAAATTTTTATCTAGGACCTCAACTATGCAAAAAAATAATTTTTTTTTCCAGAAATTAACCCTTGTTTGGAGTTTTTTTTTGAATTTATTTGAAAATATGGTGGGAAAAAAATATTTTTGGGCAATAACAAAATTTTTCAATACTTTGTTTAAAACCCTTTGTTGGGTGACACAGGTCAAAAGGGTTTTTGTAATTTTCACAAAGGGGTTTTTCCCCCCGGGGGGGTGGGATTTTGGCCCCCTTCCTCCTGCAGATCTCCTCAGAGCAGTATGGGTTGGGCTGTCGCTGGGGACACGGAAAATTCAACCCCTCCAAAATTTTCTATGGGGTTTAGATCTGGAACTGGCTAGGCCACTTTTCCCCCCCCGGGGCCTTTTAAATCTTCTTAAAAGAAAGGGCCCCCCTCCTTTTGTTGCCCGGGGGGGTTTTTGTTTTTGGGGTCCTTTTTCATGCTGAAAGCACCCGCCACGTTTTATCTTTAATGCCCTTGCTGGGTGGAAGGAGGTTTTCACTCAAAATCTCAAATACATGGCCCCCTTTTATTCTTTTCCCTTTACCCGGGTCAGTCGTCCTGGTCCCCCCTTTCAGAAAAACCCCCCCAAAGCATGAGTTTCCACCCCCAAGCTTTACAGTAAGGGATGGTTTTTTTTGCAGCAACCAGCATTCCCCCGTTTTCCCCCAAAAAACAACAGTTGAGTTTTTACCTAAAAGTTATATTTTGGTTTTCATGACCATATGACTTCTCCCAATCCCCTTCTGGGTATCCAAAGCACTCTAGCAAACTTCAGACGGGGCCCGGAATGTATGGCTTAAGAGGGGGAACCCTTGGCACTGCGGATTTTAGTCCCTGGCGGGGTAGTGTGACTGATGGAGGCTTTTTTAATTTGGGCCCAGCTTCTGCAGCATTCACTAGGTCCCCCCGTGTGGGTTTTGGGATTTTGTCTCAGTTTTTGTGATCATTTTGACCAACAAAAGGGGGGAACTTGCGTGGGCCCCAGACGGGGAGATTTTCAGTGTCTTGTATGTTTTCCATTTCCTAAAATTGCTCCCACGTTATTTTTTCAACCAAAGGGTTCTTATTGCAATCAGTCTTCCCAGCCGGGCGGTCTACATGTTGTTTCTGGGTTTCTTTGACGCCTTTGGGGCTGGCCATAGTGGAGTTTTTGGGGTGTGATGTTTGAGGGTTTGGCAGGTGTCTTTTATACTGAAACAAGTTCAAACAGGTGCATTAAAAAGGTAATGAGTGGAGGACAGAGGAGCCTCTTAAAAAAGAAGTTTCAGGGCTGTGAGAGCCAAAATATAATTGTTTTTAGGACCAAAAATTATTTTTCCCCCATAATTTTTAAAAAAATTATTAAAATCCTACAAAGTATTTTCCAAAAAAAAAAATTCTCAAATTTGTCGTCATAGTTTACGTGTTCATGATGAAAATCACAGGCCTCTCGTCTTTTTAAGTGGGAGAACTTTCAAAAATTTGGGGGCTGACTAAAAACTTTTTTCCCCCAATGTATAACTCTGTTAAGTTATAGGTCTTGTAAAGTCCCTGATGCAACTCCCCTCATCCTTCCAAGTAGTTTGTCTCGTCATGGTCTTCCCAGATCCCTCCAAAACGCCACTTTTCTCTCCCACCCACCTAGGTTTGATAAAAAAAAACAAATACACAAAAAAAAAACCAAAAAAAAAAATGAATATAAGAATAACCAACACTATAATAATATTGGAATTTTAAAACATTTTCCCTTAAAATTCACCCTTTCCCCCAACCCCTCCAAAGTTGGGTTTTTTTTGTCCCTAGGTGCTCCTTTAAGCCGGAGCATGACCCACTGGGGTTTGCCTTTAACCCTTAACTGTGTAGTTTTTTCCATAAGAACCTTTTTGGGACTTGTAACCAAGGGTTTTTTAAACTTCGTACCAAAACATAATCTCCGGGTTGAAATTGTGTATCGGTTTCCCCCCTTGAGGGAAGGGAACGATTCCCTTTTGGGGAAATTTTTGGAAAAAAAAAAAAAAACAAATGTTAAACAAAATTTTTGTTGCAATTCCTGTAGCTGTGTAATATCCCCCCGGTTTCCCCTTTTCATAGGACCAGGGGAAAAAAGGTTAGCCATAAACCTCATGAGGGGGCCATCCCGTACACGATTAGGCATTGCTCTTTTTGATAAGGTACTAAAGGTTTGCCTAAACCCAAATTTAACCCCCTCTCTAGATGTACTTTCTCAATTACCCTTTAAACTTTTTTTAGGCGTTCCACCTGTGCCGAATTTTTGCGGGAATAAGGAATTAAACGCCCCACTTCACCCCTAACGCTGCCAAAATGTTGTTTTTCTGACTTAAAAGGCGTGCCATTTGGAAAAAATACCCAAGGGAAAACCAAAAACCTAGGAACATTGTTCCATCAGACTTTTCCACTACTGTTTGGGCATTCTTTTTTTTTTTTCGAAAAAAGCCTCTGCCTTAAAAAAACCTATCACAATTCCAAAAGTAAAAATCCCCTTATTTTTGGGCATATCTAAAATAAATTTGTAATTTTTGGAATGGACCCTCGGGTTTTTTGTAAATGTTCCCTTTTAGGTGGATTGATGCAGGGATTACATCTAGCAAAATTAAACATCTTTGTATGAATTTCTAACTTGTTTCCCCCAAACCTATCGAAAAAAACCTTTTTTATAGAAGCTGTCACCCTTTCCCTACGTTTTACCCCATGAAATAGGAAAACAGAATCATAAGCAAAACTTGGAACGCAACCCCCTATCGAACTTTTCCATAAAACTTTTCACCCTTTTCGTACAACCCTTTTGCCCCAAAATCCACTTCTAATCATTGCTTGGTTCTAAAAAAGCCCTTAAATTACACATTGAACGGGATTCTTTTGACTAATAGTTTACTGCAATAGTTCCCTTTTCCCCCATGGTAGAAAAATCCAAAATAGTGCTCATGGCACTTTATCTGCTAAATGTTTCCCTCTTGCTATCTCGAATTTTTCCTTTTGAATGCCCTTTACATTTGACAATAGCAATGTTATCAGGAAACACAAGCCTTAAAAAAATTTTAAAACTAAAGGGGAAAATTTTTTCCCCTCTTTAGTCCCAAAACCTCATTTTCCATATTTTGCTAAAATCATGTCTACTAAAAAAAGCTTTTTGGGAATCGGGGTTATTTGTTAAATTTTTATCCGCGCATATATACACGTCTTGAAACGAAATTTAAATTTAGCAGCTGAGCTGAGGAAATGATATTTTATTGCTTCAATGCCTGTCCTTCTTATCCACAACAAAAATTGACAATACCTTTTTATCATCGGTCTCTTGCTGAACCATCACAAAAAAAACATATCTATTATCTAATGCAGTCTTTTTAAATCCCCCTCACGAAGATTTTTGGCATTAATGAGTTCCTAAAAACATGTATGAGAGCTTCATATCTAATTTAAACTCCAGTAAACAATCCCTTTAGATTTAAAGCTGGGTTCGTATGTGTTGCAGTAGAAAAGTCAAAGTTGAGTTCCCCCTCAAAAATGTTTAATTGCTCCCCTTTTGGTACATGTTTTTCTTTGCTATATTTAACAAAATATTTTCATGTGTGGGAAGGGAAATAAATGGATGTGCTAACACATAGTTTGGGATTTTTCTCCCTTTAATGCAGCAGCAGCCCCTCTAAAAGGGGGGGCCTACCTTGGCAAAAATCTTTGGCAGCTTTACTATAATAACAACAGCGCTCCCTTTTCCCATGTTTGACTAAAACGCGACAAAACGCCTCCTCTGACACTTTAAGAGGAATTCAGATTGTAATCCGGTAACCCCATGTGGAAATTGCAAAAAGTTTATTTATGGACAAAAAAGGGTTTTCATTTTCATACCCACACAATATCCTCAGGACATCCTTTTTTTGCACAGCGCAGTATCGAAATACACTGCTTTTCCCCCAACCCAAAGGGGGCTGCATAATTCACGCCCAAAAAAAAGAAAAACATTAGTCTTATTCATTGGCCTTTCAAGCTTTGACGCTTGCACCCTTTTTGGTGACAAAAATCTAATCCATTGCGTAGTATATACCCAGAAAATTTGACAGCCTCCTTAAAAAACTGTACTTGGGAGAGACGCCCGTGCCCCCTTTTAGCCAGATGCGTTATATGCAAAAAACCCTTTTTGCACACTCTCCTGCATGAAGAAGGGCAATTTGCATCACTACTGTAAAAGCGTTGAATGCATGTGGGACAATTGCCCCCAAGTGCCTTTTAAACCGCGAAATATCTGCGCGAATCAATAAATCCCATTGGAAAACGACGCCAAATGATGTTCCATTTAAAATGTAAAAGCAAACAAAGGCGTGTGTTTCGTGTACAGGAATGGGAAGTATCCCGAGCATAAATAAAACAACAGAAACCCACTTAGAATTAGCAGGAAATCCCGTAATATAAATTAACATCAGGCACAATCGGAGATACCGGTATTTGCCTCGTAATTTCCTGAAATCCTAAAAATCGATATTTCTTACTGCCGTTTCAAAAGGGGTTTTAAGGTGTATTATTCGGGGGACTCCCCTTTGAAACCACCTTTGTTGTAAAAAAACGCCTTAAAGGGACTAATACCCTTTTTTCCCTTAAAAAAAGGATATTTTTTTAAAAAAGACGGGAATTTTTGGATAATTTTTCCTCTAAGGCGGATCATCAATTAACCCCACAGTTTAGCATACAAAGCCCAAAACAAAGAGGGGAAACCCAAACTAAACATGCAGGAGGACATAAAGTTAGACATTTTCCTCATCTATACAATCAATTTTTTACGTCTATCGAAATCTTAACAAAAAAAAATGTTTTGGCTAAAAAACCATAGCCCCAAATAATAAACCCTTTGTTCTTCCCCCCTGTCGGGACAAAGTTATATATTCTTAAAAAATTAACCAATCACAAACATCGCTAAAATCATTTCTTACTGCACTAAAAAATTTAACAATATCTTAGAAGTATCTTTCCATAATAAAAACGGGCCGTTGGTGTTGAAAAAAAACGGTGTGGTTTTTCCCTCATTTTCATCCACTTAAAAATTTATCCGAAAAAAAGGGATATTACAAAATTTTTTGAAATTATATTTCAGCCGCTACGCATGGGAAGAAGTAAATTTTATCCCTTCCATAATAATCATTGAAAACCCAAAAATCTGCCTTAAACAAAGGGTTTTTGCCAGTTGTTTCGTTGAGTGATTAGAGAATAATTTATATCAGAACTTGGCGGAATTGGTACCTCCATGCCCTCTTTGAGCAAAAAAAGTGCTTAAGTTTACAAAAGGTTTTTTCCCCTAACGCCATCGGAGTTGTAGCGCTGGGCTATAAAAGAAAGTTGGGGAAATTATATCACCAAATCAATTGCCAAATGGGAAAATATAAGATCAATTTGTGAGTTCCACTAAATTCGAATAGATGGGCCCTTTTAGTACTTTAAAGGACACTTTAAAACTTGTTGCTTAAACTGACAAATTTCCCCTGTATTAATTAAAATTTGGGTTATTTTTTAAAAAAAACACATAAAATTAACCCGTGGTATTTTTAAGGGTTTTTCCGAAATATGCGATTGGGTGCATTATGATGTTTTTAATTTTTTCCTGTCTATCGGAGTTCTATGCATTGTCCCCCCAATTTTAAATTTCCCGGGGTTTCAACTCTAGGGTATTTGGGTTAGGTTTCGGTTTATCCGGGTTCCAAATTTCCCCCCCCTCTATCACCATATTTTCCCCTCTATTCTCTCCTAATGAAGGTCAATCTTTCCGCCAATGTCCCCATTGTTTCAATAATTACAAATTCTTACTTAAAAGCGCCGGGAAAAAGATGGCTCCGTTTTTAAGCCCTAACCAATTTTTACATTTGTGGTTTTTCCGGTTTTGTAATTTATTTTGTACAAAATTTTATGCCATCTCTTATACCCAAAGAGACTTTTGGATATCAGGACACGTTTCTCACCTGCGTTTGGGCGAACACTTTTTTTTTCAAAAGGGGGTTTCCCGGGAATTCTAAGACTCCGGGCAAGGCCCAGATTCCCCCCTCATTCGCGTGAGGAAAGACGGGAAAATCGTGGACGTAGGTCGGGGGTTGTAAGGATCCGACGGCGAACGAGGGAAAACGCCTCTCCCTCATCCCATTAGCCAAACTTCAAGCTTGGGGAATAAAAAGGAGATTTTGATTACGGTTTTTTACCCCCGGGACATTAAAAAGTAAAATTTTTTTTTCACGGAGTCGTGGCTGAAGACAAAAATGACAACATCAGCTAGCAGGGAACGCTCATCGGCAGGACAGACGGCAGTCGGGGAAGACGAGGGGTGGCGGTCTCTGTATTTTTTTAAAACAACAGCTGGGGGGCCCCAAAAAAAAAATACTAGGAAGTCTAAGGTTTTTTTCGCCTGAGGTGAGTATCTTTGTAAGCTGTGAAACCCCCTATTTACCAAGAGAGTTTCAAACTTACTTTTTTAGCGTCTTTACACCACAAACCAATGCTGGGTTAAGATTGCCTGAATGATTGTACAAGGCCTTATCAACAGGAAAAAAGCCATCCATCGCGCTCCATGCAGGGGGCTTTAATGCGGAAAAATTAAAACCTTCTACCTCATTTCTACCCCATGTTAAATGTGCAACCGGGGGAAAAAAATCTAACCCCTTTACTCCAACCAGAGCGATAAAACTCCCCTCGCCCTCCATTTGCAAAAACTGACCATAAATCTATCCTCCTATTCCCGCTTATAAGCAAAAAAATGAAGCAGGGGGGGGGACCCGTGATTTGGTAAAAAAAAGGGTCAGATGACGCAGATGCTAAGCTAAAGGGGCTGTTTTGCTAGCACAGACTGGAACAGTTCCGGGGTTCTTCAGACGCATTGAGGAGTCACCCCATCGATGGCTTCATCAATAATGCATCGATGATGTGTCCCCACAGTGACCGTACTCATACCCCAAACCCGAAGCCATGGATAAGGAAAAATCCCCACTGAGCTAAAGGTAGAGCTGCCCTTTCAGGAAAAGGGCCTAAAAACCCCGGGCGTTAAAGAAACCCCCTATGACCTCCCACGAACCTCAAAAAGGCAAGAGTCAAAACAGGTCTAAGATTTAATCAACACACTGGCTTGACCGCGTCGGATGTGGGAGGGGTTGAAAACATTTCAGACTCAAAAGGGGAAGCACACCGCAGCTGCCCCGGGACACAAGCCTACCAGACGGGTAAACCACTTTTATGTCGCTTCGAGGGAACAACCGAAGCAGTGAAGCACCCCTGTTCCGGACGGGTATGTGATCACGCTCTCCGTGCGAGTGGTAAGACTTTTTAAACAGGTTAACTTCACAAGGCCGCGGGCCAGACGGGTTTCCAGGACGTGTATCCACATGTCTGCCAACTGGCAAAAGGGCTTCCTGACATTTTCAAAAGTCCCTGACTGATCTGTAATACCCAACATTTTCAAGGACCACCATGTCCCCCTGCCCCAAAAACCTAAGATAAAACCCGCCTAAAAACTACCCACCCGTGGCCTGACGTCTTAGCCTGAAGTGCTTTGAAAACTGGGCATGGCTCACATCAACAGTAACCCCGAAACCCTAACCCACTCCAATTTTCATACGCCCCAACAGTCCACCGATATGCAATCTCTATCGCACTCCCCACTGCCCCTTTCCCCCCTACAAAGAACACCTACGTGAGAATGATTCATTTACTACGCTAGCATTCAACACCATAGTGCCCTCAAAGCTATCACTAAGCAAAGGTCCCGGGACTAAACCCCTCCCTCTGCAACGGATCCCGGACTTCCTGACGGGGCCGCCCCCAGGGGGTAAGGGTAGGGAACAAACCTCTGCCACACTGATCCTCAAACGGGGGCCCCTCAGGGGGGGTGCTCGTCCCCTCCTGACTCTCTGTTCCCCATGATGCATGGCCAGGCACGACTCCAACACCATCATTAAGTTTGCCGAGACCAAAAAATGGTTGGCCTGTCACCGACAAAGAGCACCTATAGGGGGGGTCAAGATTTGGCCGTTGGGCCCGACAACAACCTCTCCCTCAACCCTGACCCAAGACAAAGGGGATGATTGTGGGGTACGGAAAAAAAAAAAAGGGGCTGAGCACGCCCCCATCTCATCGCGGGGGTTTTAGTGGAAAGTTGAGAGCTTTTAAAATTCCTTTGGGGTCCACATCACCAAAAAGAACTACATGGTAAAACACCAAAGACATCGTGAAGAGGGGCCCAAAAGCCTATTCCCCCTCAGGGACTAAAAAGATTTGGCATGGGCCTCGATCCTCAAAAAATTTTACAGCTGCACCACGGAGCACGCGGTTGCATCACCCCTGGGTTGGCAACTGCTTGGCCTCTGACGCAAGGCATACAGAGGGTAGTGGTACGGCCCCGTACTCACTGGGGAAGTCCCTGCCTCCAGGACCTTATACCGGCGGTGTCAAGGGAAAGGGCCCCCAAATTTCAAAAACTCCCCGTCACCCCATCATAGACTGTTCCTTTTGCTACCCGCACGGGGAACGGTACCCGGGGTGCAAGTCAGGGCCAAAAAAACTTTTCCAGCTTTACCCCAAAACCATAAAAATCTGAACAGCTAATCATGGCTACCCGGACTATTTGCATGCCCCCCCACCCCATCCTTTTTAGCTGTGCTACCTGTTTTAAAATTTATGCTAGTCACTTTAACTCTACCCACATGTAATATTCCTCAAATACCTCAAATAGCCGGTGCCCCCCGCACATTGACATGCAACGGTACCCCCTGTATATATAGCCTCCCCACTTCATTTTTCTATTGATAATTTGCCCCCTACTTTCACTTTATTTTTTACTTCTCTCTTTTTTTCTAACCTTTTTGTTGTTTTTTTTATTCTTACTTTTTTTTTAAAAAATAAATGCATTTTGGGTTAAGGGCTGAAAGAAGCTTTTACTGTAATGCTGCCCCGTTGGTTTTCGGCGCTGTGACCAAAAAAATTTGTTTTTGTTTGATTTGATTTTGAAAATTCTTTTTCCCCTCTGGATTACCTTAGCCCCCTTCCCTTGATTAGTATTATAGGCCCAATTCCCCATCCACCTGCGTAATGGTACCTGTTTTCCTGGGTTTGTATTGGGAAATTGCATTCCCGATTGTATTTTTATGCTATTGATAATCCTCCGCCTCAATTTCCCCAAATTTTGGGTTTAATAGCTGTAAGGTTTTAAGTGTATTTCAGGGTTTTGCTTTTTTAAGTGTATATGCGACCCTTGGCCAACCCATTAAAAAACATCTTACGAAAAAAGTTCCTCCGATAATTTTTTCCAAATTTTGCGTCCTCTCTCGTTTTTGAAAAGTGCGCGATTCAGACATTGTTTAATTTGGTTTGGGTTTAAAATTTAACCAATTGGGAAAAAATCTCTTTCCTGATTAGCATGTTCTTTTAAGAATACTTTAAGTTCCTTTTGTGGTTTTTCCCTTATGATCCCTACTCAACTAGGGAAAAATATTTTCTGGGGTTTTAAACCATCTACCGGTCCATCATTATCATATGAAAAAGTCTCACATGAAGTTATCAATGCCTCCATGTTAAACTTTTGGGCATTAGATTTATTTAGAATGTATCTTATGTCTTTCCCACTCATCCACCCCATGCTTTAAAAGCTGTGCGCCACCAATTCATGAATCCTAATGGATTTGCGGCACATCTTTTAAAAACTTGAGAAATTTCAGATAAAGTAAGTGGCTTATGTAAGACTCTTATCTTCCATTACTAAAAGTGGTGCCATTATTTCTACCTGAATATTATCCCTTCTTCCTGTCTACACCTATCTCTACTTGCTAAATCATCACACCTCCATTCAACTCTTTTACAAATTTTCTATCTCTCTTTCTAAAATACAATACAAAACCCCTTTAATATCTTTCGGTTGTACGGCTGAGTTTGGTTCAGTGTAATCTTTTTCTGTTTTTTGGTACCATTCTATTGCTTCAATGAGGAATTCCATAATTTTATTTGCTAACTGTTGTGCAATCAACCTCACGCTTTGTTTGAGTATTTTAAATATCATTTTACATTCACTTTTCTAAACACTCTTAGTTATCTAATTTGTTCAATGTTTATTCGTCCTGCCCTGACCTTTTAAAAACCTTCTTTATGCTGTCTCACAAGCTTTTACCAAAACGTTTTAACCACAACTCTCTGCATTCCTCTCGCCACCGTTTAATTTCCAAATTATCTCTTTTGACTATGGGAAACATATATTTTGACCTGATTTTAGGAATACATATTTTTTTATCCTGACTTTCAAAAGATTCTATAAATATCAATCATATAGAGGGGGGAGAAAAAGTATTGATACACTGCCGATTTTGCAGGTTTCCTATTTACAAAGCATGTAGAGGTCTGTCATTTTTATCATAGGTACCTTTCAACTGTGAGAGACGGAATCTAAACCCAAAAAACCAGAAAGACATTGATGATTTTTAAGTAATTAATTTGCATTTTTTTGCATGACATAAGTATTTGATCACCTACCAACCAGTAAAAATTTCCCGGGTCTCACAGACCTTTTTAGTTTTTCTTTAAGCAGCCGTCCTGTTCTCCACTCATTACCTGTATTAACTGCACCTGTTTTGAACTCGTTACCTTGTATACAAGACACCTGTCCACACACTCATCACACGGACTCCAACCTCGGTCTACAATGGCCAAGACCAGAGAGCTGTGTAAGGACATCAGGGATAAATTGTAGTAGCCTGCACAAGGCTGGAGATGGGCTACAGGACCAATAGTCAAGCATAGCTTGGTGAGAAGGCAACAACTGTTGGCGCAATTAGTGAAAATGGAAGACAAGTTCAAGATGACCGGGCAATCACTCCTCGGTCCTGGGGGCTCCGATGCGAAGATCTCGCCTCGTGGGGCATCAATGGTCGATGAAGGAAGTGTGAGGGATCATCCCAGAACTACAACACAGGACCTGGGTCAATGACCTGAAAGAAGCACTGGGAACCACAGTCTCAAGGGGAAGGAAAACCATTAGTAACACACTAACGCCCGTCATGATTTAAAATCCGGCAGCGCACGCGCAGGTCCCCCTGCTCAAGCCAGCGCATCACCAGGCCCGTCTGAAGTTTGTCCAATGACCATCTGGATGATCCAGATGATGAATGGGAGAAGGTCATGTGGTCCTGATGAGACAACAAATCGAGCTTTTTGGGTCTTAAAATAACTCCACTCGCCAGTTTGTTTGAAGAAGAAAGGTGAGGACAACCCCGACGTCACACCCTCCCAACTGTGAAGCATGGATGTGGGAACATCATTCCTTTGAATGCTTTTCGGCATAAGGGGAAAGGATGACTGCAACCGTATTGAGGGGAGGATTGGATGGGGCATGTATGCGCGAGATCTTGGCCAACAACCCTCCTTTCCTCCGTAAGAGCATTGAAGATGGGTCGTGGCTGCGCTTCCACATGACAACGATCCGAAACACACAGCAGAGCAAACTAAGGAGTGGCTCCGTAAGAAAAATCTACAAGGTCCTGGGTGGCCTAGCAGTGTCTCTAGACCTTACCCATAGAAAATATTTGGATGGGAGCTGAAAGCCGATTGCCCAGCGCAGCCCGAACTAGAAGGACTGGAGAAGTCTGTTATGGAGGGAGTGGGCCAAAATCCCTGCTGCAGTGTGGGGCAACCTGGTCAAGACCTTACAGGAAACATATGTTCTCTGTAATTGCAAACAAAGGTTTCTGTACAAATATTAAGTTCTGGGTTTTCTGATGTAAACAAAAACTTATGTCATGCAATAAAATGCAAATAATTAATTAAAAATCATACAATGTGATTTTCTGGATTTTTTTCTCTCACAGATTTCCCTCTCTCACAGTTGAAGTGTCCTATGATACAAAATTTCAGACCTCTACATGCTTTTTTAAGTAGGAAAACCTGCAATATCGGGAGTGTATCAATACTGTTCTCCCACTGTATATCGCTATCCTCTCTAAAGTTAATACTATACGCTGGAGATCAATAGAGGTCGCTAATTGTGGTAAATTCCTTTATCCCTTCTAAAACTACCATCTAGAGGATAGTCATTATCTGTCCATGCTGATAAATCACTAAGATATGGTTCCACATATAAAAAAAAAAACTATTTAATTAACATCCAATCACGTGGTGTTTGATTCTCTAATTTTTTTAAAGAGATATGTTTGAGATGCGGATTCGTTTGTAACAATTTTGTCATACCCTTTCCCTTTTCCCCTCCTGGGTAAATCTAGCTCTGATTTATTCTTTATTGTCACTGTCTTGCCCGTATTCGTATACTGAATTGACTCTCCATTCTCGTGTATTTAGTTTATACAATTTTAGTAATTAAATGTTTTGCATCAATTTTCTACCTTGATCTTATCAAAATTACGTTACCTTATTTAGTTTTTTGGTGTCATGATTCAAATGTTTTCATGCCCATCGGGGTCCCTCTCCTGGCCGTTTTGAGTATTTCAGTATCATATTTCATTTTATGACGACTTTCACATCTAAAGGTCCGTAACCTATCCTTTTATAATGTCTTAAACACTACGGGACTATAAACCCCACCTTTTTTTATAATGTATTTTACATTAAGGGTGCCGTCCCCCACTCATTTTATATGTATTTAAGGTTTCATCAAGGGTATCTATCCCACTCTCTTTTATAATATAATATTTTAAATCATATTAAAGGTTTCTCTGCGCCTTATCTCTCTACTTCGACCATACCCTATTTTTATTTTGAATCATGTAATAGTCCTAATTTGATATTGTCCTTACATCCCTTAAAATCGCTCAACCCCCACTCATCTTCCCCCTTTAAAATATAGAATTCTAAACGTTCGTTACAGTTCAGCTTTCCCACAGATAAGCAGATTTTAACATAATAATAGAATGAAAGTCTGCTTACCTGTTAGTTGAGCTGCAAACCGTATCCTGTTCGTGAAACCCCAAATCTGTTAGATGAGTTTCAGGGTGTCAAAGAATCAAGGATGCAAGGGGATATACTTAGACACTTTGTAGAAAGTTAATGCAATGTTTAATGATCGGTACCGGGTTGGGAGACAACAATGACCAGAGCTTTGCCCTTGATGCTACGAACTAACTTGAAAAAGAAGACACTCTCCCTTATATACCCTTTATTACCCTCCTCCTGACATACTTTCTGGCAAGTCCTCCATGGGCACTCCTGTCTTTGGTGTTCATCACTCTTTTACCCAAGTCAGTATCCTGCCATCAGGATGCAATTCTAAACATCACTAATCTACCTTGACATAAGGAATGTAGACTTCATGGCCTCAAACCACTCATCTCTTAACTCTTTCCCTGTCCTCACAATCCTATGACAGACATCATTACATATTTTCACCGCTGCAGGATTGTATTTAGGGGAGAAAGATGGAGGTGAGTGAATTGTGGTCTGGACTGATGAAGCGGAGGCAGCATTGGTAGCATTAAACCAAACTCTGATGTCGACCCCTTGCCTGGGCCTGCCAGACTATACGAAACCTTTTAATCTGTTTGTTTCTGAGACAGGTGGGTTTATGTCAGCAGTTTTGACACAGATCATAGTGTGGGATATACAACTGGGGTTTTTATACTAAATGATTGGATAATGTGATCAGGGGAATGGTTTCCTGTTTGAAATCGGTAGCAGCTGCTACTGAGGCTGGTTTTGGCATGCTCTGAAATTGTGGCTATGTCTTCCCTAAACCCTCCCTGTGCCCCATGCTGTGCCCCACAATTATAACACAGGCAAAAACTGCTCATTTTACACCTGTGAGGACTGCTAATATTTAGAACTTCTGTTCACTATGTCTCATGTTACTCAAATTGTCGTGGAAATTACGACCATGGACACCTGAAAGTCAATCTTAAATGAATATTATTATTGTCGGTTAGCTGGAGAGGTTCCAACATACTCAAAGCACATAGTTTCACATGTCGATCAGGTGTTAATCTCAAAGGGATAATAACGTTATAGACTGAAATACCAGAAGTAACATTACCAGGTTCCCCAGTGTCTGCATTGGGTTTAACGGTTAAATTACAGGTATTTTGGGTCCGTTGTAGTACATTGTACAATTACATTCTAGTTCACCCAAATGATTACCTCTTTCTCCTCTTATACACCAAGGGCTGTCATCACCCCTGCTACTGAGATGGGTGGAGTAAAAGTTGTTTCTGGCCTAGCAAACGATGGGGGGCCCTGTTTGGTGTGTAAGCAGAAAATGTCATGTGGTCGGGGTTTACGTGGCATCTCTAATAAGAATGGTAAAGCCATTTGCATAGTCAGATGTACCCCTATGGAACTCCCACAATGGTAAACCTGCTCCAGCAGGGCTCTCTTTCTATGATGCCATCTAAAATCTGGGCCACTACTCCGGGCCTGCGTTGGCCCCTTTATCTCACCCTCTGTCAGGTTTCCCACAAGAGGACAACCTACTGTTCTTATTAGCACTCCTGTGCTTATGCAGGGGGAGGGCCACACTGCACCACCGGAACTAGCAAGGCCCCATCTCTTCTGGATCAGGAACTTGTCTGCAGTGCGACACGTGGATCCAGGTAACTCCCCTTTAGCAACCGCAGGGGGGTGGTCAGAAGAACTTGGTACGGGCCTCTCCTTTTGGCAAACTCAAGAGGGCTGTCATGTGGGCCCTTTTTCTGAGGAGTGGCTTCCATCTGGCCACTCTACCATAAAGGCTGATTGGAGGGGTGGCTGCAGAGATGGTTTGTCCTTCTGGAAGGTTCTCCCCCTCTCCACAGAGGAACTGTGGAGCTCTGTCAGAGGACCATCGGGTTCTTGGTCACCTCTCTGACCAAGGCCCTTCTCCCTCGATTGTTCAGTTGGCAGGGCAGCAGCTATAGGAAGAGTCTTGGTGGTTCCAAACTTCTTCCATTTAAGAATGATGGAGGCCTCTGTTTCTTGGGGACCTTACATTTTTGGTACCCTTCCCCAGATCCGTGCCTCGACCCAATTCTGTGTCGGAGCTCTACGGACAATTCCTCGACCTCATAGCGGGTTTTGCTCTGAATCCACTGCAACTGTGGGACCTTATATAGACAGGGTGTGTGCCTTTTCCCAAAACATGTTTCCCAAATTTAATTGAAAATTTACCCCAGGTGTACTCACTCAAGTTGTAGAAACATCTCAAGGATGATCAAAGGAAACAGGATTCATTTCTAAAAACCTGTTTTTTTCCTTTGCCACTATGGGGTATTGTTTGTAGATTGATGAGGGGAAAAATAATTTCATCCATTTTAGAATAAGGCGTAACGTAACAAAATGTGGGAAAAAGGGGAAAGGGGGCTGAATATTTTCAGAATCATTGTACATATAAAAAAAACACCTCGTGCTCAATAACATCTTTTGAAATTTTTAGTGGCTCGGGCCACCTGCACTTCAAAAAGACACTGCATTTGGCTTTCCCCTGGGA
>CM072257.1:9324409-9362470 GCA_036851935.1 Coregonus suidteri | reverse complement strand
CCCCCAAACCCACCCACCCCCCCCAGGGTTTAGGTTTGGTATGAGGGCGCCTCAGTCTCCTTAAATATAACCATGGTAACACGGGACACACACCCCCCCCACACTGGACACACACCACACACCACACCACGGGACACACACAAACACACACACACAGTTGAGCAACACTGGACACACACACATACTCTGGACACACTCACACCTTGCACACCACACACACATCTAACACTTGACACACAGCACACACACCCACATTACACCACTGGAGCACACACCCACACTGAACACACACACCTGGACACGCACACACACTGGACACACAAACGCTGGACACACACCACACACTGGACACCACACACTTACACAATACACACTGGGCACACATCAAGACCTGAACACACACTGGACACCACACACCCACTGACACACCAATGGACAACACACACTAACCCCTGCACACCCACTGACACACACACACACTGACAGCCGGACACACTGGAGACACACGGGAACAAACACACACTCAACACGCACTACACAGCTGGACACACTGGACACAACACTCAACACATCACTTGGCACACACACACACTGTGGACACACACACTGGACAGACACACTGACGCTGACGCCTCACACACACGACACACACACACACGACACTGGAACCCACACCCACACACACTGCGGACACACACTGAGGGACACACACACTGGACACACCAACTGGACACGCATGCCCACACACACTGACTGGCATCACACACCACACACACACACACTGGAATTCACGAGCACAATCACACACAGATCGACACACACACATCCATACACATTGACACAGTGACACACTCGGTGAACACACAACACACACTGGCAAACACACACGTTACTTACACACACACACACAGTGCTGCGACAGACGCCATCACTGGACCCACACATCTTGCAACACACGAGCACTCAGCACACATGGAACACACACACTCACACACTGTGACACACCACACACCACACTGACACATGAGCACCACACACATACTGGACACACACCATTGAACGTACACACACACACTGGACAACCACACACTGGAGCTACACACAGAACACAATGCACTGAACACACACACACACACACTGGGACACACACCCTTGACACACACACCATACACTTGGACTCACAACCACACACACATACACACACACACTCACACTGGACCCCACACACTACACACTGGACAACACACACCCTGGACCCACACAAACACACACATACACACACATTACACACACTTGACACACACAGCAGGACCCACACGTGACACTGACACAGCAACCACACACAGGACACACACACGCACACCAAACAGCACACACAAGCACTGAGTAACATCACACACACAACACACACACACTAGGACACACGACACACACACACACACACACACTGGACACACAACACACACATACTGGACACACACACACACTCACACTGGACAGTCACACACACTGGACACATTTCCATGTGTAGGATTATTGATGACAGGGAAACCCATTCAGCCTACTGGACAGGACTCGCTGCTATTGGTCATCTTCTGTTATTGGGTTGTCTCAGGTCAGGTTCTGAGCTCTGATCAGAATGTGTCTCTGTGTCTAATTTCAGCCGATGACTTTTCCTACCATGTCCTGATCTAGTGTTTCAACCCCCGACCTCCCACACCCCGTCTCCTTTCCATGTCTGCTTTTAGCTTCCCACCGGTCTACTTTCACGTGGTGTTATAATGGACCTTATGCTTATCGACAGTCTTTAAGCCAGTTATATCAAACATACTACTGACTCTTTCTGACCGCTATCCATGGACCTACACTTTTCTACAACTGAACATTTACATTCCTCTATATGGTTTTGTTTCGTGTCGCATGTTACTTTAATTTTATGTATTTTGTTGTAATATTGGGGTTGTGCTGCGCAGAGCAGCATTGGGGTTTGTTAACAGTATTGAGATTGATTCCACGTGTCCAGATAAATGGTTGAACTGATTCCTGTCCTCTTGCTCATCATTATTGCATGGTTATACATAAGACGATGTGTATAAACCCACGAGACATAACAAAGATTGGTGATTGACTAAGTCTGAAGTCTACAGAAACAATTATGGTCTGGAAGAACGTGGTTTTTTACAGCTGTTTTATAAACTGTTATTGGTTGTGGTACAGTATAGGCTAGTGTTAGCAACAGTGTATTGATAGTCAGAGGCAATGTGCATAGTCGATGCTAGCTTAAGAAAGAAGAGTTAACCAGATGTGTAGGGTACTTCAGTAAAGAATTACTTTAAAGTACTACTTAAGTAGGTTTTTTTTGCATGGGGTATATGGAGCTTGACTTTACTATTCATTATTTTTGACGTACTTTTTATTTTTTACTTCACTACATTGTCTAAAGAGAAATACTGTAGCTTTGTCAGCTCCATAACATTTTCCCTGACACCCAAAAGTACTCTGGTACAAGTTTTGTCATGCTTTAGCAGGACAGAAATTTTTCCAGTGGAGTGTCGATCTTGCTGCCGGGGACTCCGTGTTGGTGTGTATGTGAGCCATGGTTTGTCATTGTTCATTGTGTGTAGTTTCTATGTGGTGGATCTAGTTGTGTTCATCTGTCTAGTGTTTGGTTTTTGATGTTTGAGTTAGCGTCTCTGGTATGACTCCCTACTCATCGGGAAGGTAACTAGTGTCAGCTGTTCGCGCGTTATCTCTGGATTGGGAGCCATATTTATACTGTGTGAGTTTCACCTTGGTTTTTGTGTGGGTTTTTGTTTCCAAAGTTCCTGTTATAGTCAGTGTCAGTATTTGGACTTCCACCTTTCGTCATTTTTGGTTTTGTTTTGTTTTTTATCGTAGTTTCTTTATAAATCAAGTCCTACGATGTTCGCGTCAACGGACTCTGCGCTTTGTGGTCCTGCATCCGTTTGACGAACGTGACAGAAAAACACCACCTGAATAAAGGGACCAAAAGCATCGCGTCCAGGGAGCAAAGGTCTGGACATCGGAGGAGGCGCCTGGTTCAGGAGAGAACCTGATTGGTTGGATGGTCCTGCACTCGGCTTTGGACAGTATTACCACAGGCGGAGGCCGTCCCGGTACCAGGAGGGGCGATGAGGGGGGAACCTGGCAGGAGAGGCGCACACGTCATCTGCAGCAAGGCCATCGTGCGCGAAGAGAGCTTGGAGGCAACCACCCAAACAGTGTTTGTGTGGGGTCAACATGGCCTTGGGCGGCTGTTGCAGCAGGAGGCTGCCACAGGGAGAAAAGGAGAGAAGGGCTAACGGAGTACGGGAGCCGTTGGCGAGTAGCGGAACGGGGAAGGGTGTTTGTGGCATCGAAGCGTGAAAGATTGAATGTGTTGTTGCCCGTTCCGTTCCCGGCCCCGTTCCTTATCCTCGGATTGGAGCCCATGTGGTGTGTGTTCCGCGTGTAGCGGACCTGGCCTGATTCCTACTCCAGCGGACTCAGGTCCCACGTTGGTGCTTACGCCAGCCCCGCCACGGCCTGTGTTCCCCGGCCACGTCCGAACCAGTGAATACCGGTGCGCGTCGCTAGCCCGGGACCGCCTGTTCTCGTGCCACATCGCACCATGGATAACGGTTGCCGCTCCGCCGCAGCCCAGCCCGGCCCGTTTTGCCTACTCCACGCACGCATGGATACGTGCGGCTTTCGCCAGCCCGTCCACGCCTGTGTGCCGCCAAACCCGCAACCTAGGAGAACGGTGCGCGGTAACGCCAAGGGCCGCAGCCCGGCCTGTTTGCTTCTCTCCCGCTGTAGGCTTTAATGTTGCATTCCCACGGGTCGCAGCAATTCCCTGTTCCGGCTCTCACGCACTAGCCATTCATGTGCGTTCCCAGGGTCGCAGCATTGCCTGTTTGCTATCCTACGCCACGACTAGCCCTGAGATGCGTTGTGCGCTCCGCCACGGTACCGAGGATCCAGTTCCGGCAGCCAACGCATCAATGGCCTACGGTTGCGTCCCGCAGGGCCAAGCAGCCCCTGTTGCTGCTTCCCGCACTAGCCCTGAGATGTCGGTGTCCCTCATCCCCCGTACCGTCCTCGGCAGTTCCGGGCGGAAAACTCACAGCATCAGGATCTACGGTGGCTTCCCCAGGGGTCCCATCATGCCCTTTGTTGGCTTCTCCCGGCAGCGAGCCGCTGTGATGCGTGTCCTCAGCCCGGTACCTGGTGGCGTCCTCTCCAGTTCCTGGCATCTTGGACGCACCAGGCCATACGATGCGCCTCAGAGGCGGCCAGAGTCATGCCGTCTTCCCAACGGGGCCTCTAACTGTCCGTCCTTGCCAACTGCCGTCTGAACTGCCCGTCTGTCCCAACACGCTCCTGAACGTGCCCGTCTGCCCAAGGGCCTCCTTCCCTGAAAACTGTTCCCGTGCTGCAAGCGTCCGTCAGGAACTGCCCACTTTCCCCGTACTGGAGCTGAGCCTGCAAAGCCTCCCGTAACTGGCCATGAGCGCTTCATAGGTGGGGAGGGGACGCTTTTCCGCGCAAGACCGTAGCTCGCTGAGGGCCTTCGTGCCAGACCTGATCAAGGCCAGAGCCTTCTGCCAGCCACAGTAGTCAGCCAGAGCCTTCTGCGCAGACCGAGATTCAGTCCAGAGAATTCTGGCCTAGTACAAGGATCAGCCAGAGCCTGTCCGTCAGACAGGATCATCCGAGAGCCTTCTTCTGCCAGACGAGTATTCAGCCAGAGCCTTCATGCCAGCCGGATCCAAGCCAGAATCACTTCTGCCAGACTAGGATCACAGCCAGAGCCATGCTGCCAGACAAGGATCGGCCAGAAGCCTTCTGCGAGACAGGGGATCAGCCAGAGCCTTCTTGCCCAGCCAGTAATGCCTAGCAGATCCCGTCCCAGCCAGGAGATCCTCCAGACAGCCAGCCAGCCAGGATCCGCCCATAGAGTCAGGTGCCTGGCCCTTAGTCCAGTGCTAGCCCCTTAGTCCATGCTGCCCTTATTCCGGTGCTGTCCCTTAGCCTGGTGCCTGTGGCCTCTTATTCCGGTATCACAAACGAAAAGCTAAAGCCACTTAATCCAGGTTGGGTAATTAGAGCGGTGGGTTCATATTGGAGAGGTTAAAAGGGTAAGAAGAAAGGAAAAAAGGCGGGGTATGAACTAGGTGTTGTAGGGGTGGTGGTCAAGACCCGGGAGCGGGAACCCCGGCCTCGGGGAGCAACACCCACCCGCCCGCCCCTATTGTGTGGTTTGTGATTGGCGCGTCTGACAGTCCTGCTCCTTTTTTAGGGGGGGGGTACTGTGACGTTCGTGGCTACCGGACTCTTAGTAGTGAGCCATTGTTGTCATTTTCATTATTGGGTGTGAGTTTCTATGTGGGATCTAGTTGTTTCATTTTCTATGTTTGGTTTTGGATGTTGATTAGTCGTATGACTCCCAATCGTAGGTAGCGAGTGTCAGCTGTCGGCTCGTTAATCGCTGATTGGGGAGCCATATTTATACATGTGTGGAGTCTACACCATTGGTTTTTGGTGGGTTTTTGTTTCCAAGTTCCTGTTTTAGGGTGCAGTGTCAGTATTTGGACTGTCACATTTCGTCATTTTTTTGTTGTTGTTGTTTTTTATCGTGGTTTCGTTGATAAATAAAGTCTACGAATGTTATGCATCAACACGCTGTGCGCTTATGGTCTGCTCCTTTTTGACTAACGTTGACAGTCCAATTCACACACTATAGCAAGAGAACATCCCATACTTGGGGCCTCTGATTCTTGGCAAGAGACTCACTTAAACACAAATGCTGTGTTGGTAAATTGTCTGAGTGTTGGGTAGGTTGCCTCTGGCTGAACGTACATTTAACAAACACAAGAACATTGTCTAGGTATTGTTGCTTTAATGTAAGGAGATTTTTGCAATGATTTATACTACAACTTGTATCTTTTACCTTTTGATACTTTGAGTTATATTATAGCAATTACATAGGAATACTGTTGATACTTAAGTACATTTTAAACCAAATACTTATTAGACTTTTACAACTCACGTAGTATTTTAACTAGGGTGACGTTTCCGCTTTTTAAGTTTAGGTCCATGTTCTATTTAAGGTATCTGTTACTTTTACTCAAGTATGACAAGTGGGTAATCCGTTTTTTCCACCACTGGGAGTTAACATCCGTATCATGGACTGCAGAAAATCACTCCGATACGGACATCGGAATGGGAAACACGACGTGATTTAAATGCAGGAGGAATATAAAGTGATTAAAGGAAAGGACGATTATTCCCTGTGGAAGACAAACCTTTTAATTAAATCTGCTAATGAGCGAATATAGGAGAAACGTCAGTGAGTGAAGTGAATGAAGATCACGTGACTGAGGAAAATATTGCTGTGGGTTGAGGACAAAATTGAGATGATTGCAATCAGGAGCTTATTGAGAAATGAACAATTATTGGAATTGATGGAACCATTGGACAGTTTTGATGAAAGTATTGATCAGTGAGCTCATATACAGAACGGTTTGAATATTTTGTTATTGTAAATGACATGGATGAGGACAAACTTGGTGCCTCCATGTTTTAGTGTAATGGGGCCAAAGACATTTTAAATTTACTAGGCAGCCTGCTACAGCCAGTCAGAACAGGTAATAAGACGTATGGGATATTGTGGAGATACTTAAAGGACATGTTTCACCAGACCACTAGTTAATGCTGAAAGCTTCATGTGTTCATTCCACAGGAGACACCAGGAAGAGGGAGAATCAGTAACCATGTTTGCTGCTGCATTAAAGAAACTACCAGAACACTGTGAGTTGTGTAATCTGTTCTAAATGACATCATTAGAGACAGACTGATATGTGGGCTACGGAGTTGTGAAGCTACAACAAAAGGAAGAACTGTTGACTGAAAGTCATCTGACCTTGTCAAAGGACATTGAATTAGTAAAGAATGTGTCCATGGACTAGCTGATAAAAGCTCACCAGTTGAGTTCATCAGGTACTTTAGTGGGTTTTCATTCTAACAATCCTAATCATCAGCTGATACATTTTAATCTCACTACACCAGGGTAACCTTCCACCTAGAAAACATAATTTAATTAACATATTAACCTCTCTTCTGTGTGATCTATGTAATCAATGTAAGGTTCTGTATTTATTTTTCTCAGCTTCACCTTGTGTTCTTGAACGTAGCCCTGTTTTCTTTGTGTTCTTGAGCGTAGCCCTGTTTCTTTTGTGTTCTTGAACGTAGCCACCGGTGTCTTTGTGTTCTTGAAGCGTACCCTTAGCCTTGTTTTCTGTGTGTTCTTGAACGTAGCCCTGTTTCTTTGTGTTCTTGAACGTAGCCCTGTTTCTATGTGTTTCTTGAATGTAGCCCTGTTTCTTTGTGTTCTTGAACATAGCCCTGTTTCTTTGTGTTGTTGAACGTTTGCCCTGTTTCTTTGTGTTCTTGAACATAGCCTTGTTTCTTTGTGTTCTTGAACGTAGCCCTGTTTCTTTGTGTTCTTGAACGTAGCCCTGTTTCTTTGTGGTCTTGAACGTACCCTGTTTCTCTTGTGTTCTTGAACGTAGGCCCTGTCTCTTTGTGTTCTTGAACGTACCCTGTTTCTTGTGTTCTTTGACCGTAGCCCCTGTTTCTTTCTGTTCTTGAACGTAGCCCTGTTTCTTTTGTGTTTTTTCTTGAACGTAGCCCTGTTTCTTTGTGTTCTTGAACGTAGCCCCTGTTTTTCTTTCTGTTCTTGAACGTAGCCCCTGTTTCTTTGTGTTCTTGAACGTGGCCCTGTTTCTTTGTGTTCTTGAACGTAGCCCTGTTTCTTTATGTTCTTGAACGTAGCCCTGTTTCTTTGTGTTCTTGAACGTAGCCCTGTTTCTTTGTGTTCTTGAACGTAGCCCTGTTTCTTTGTGTTCTTGAAACGTAGCCCTGTTTCTTTGTGTTCTTGAACGTAGCCCTGTTTCTTTGTGTTCTTGAACGTAGCCCTGTTTCTCTTGTGTTTCTTGAACGTAGCCCTGGTTTCTTTGTGTTCTTGAACGTAGCCCTGTTTTCTTTGTGTTTCTTGAACGTATCCCTGTCTTCCATGTTTGTTCATTGATTTCACCTGTGTTAGTTACTCACCTGGTCTCATCAGCTCCTTATTTAGTTTCAGTTCATTCTGTTTTGTGTTTTTGTGAGGTATTGTTCGTTTTGACTCTACTAAGCCTTTTCCTAAATCGTTTTGTGAGAACCAGTTTTAGCCTTCAGTCCTAGTTTTGTTTCACCTGCCTGTTTGCCTACCTGTGTATGACATTGCCTGCCTGTGACCACGATTCCTGTCTTCTGTAAAGGCGTAATAAACACCTGCCGCTCTGCGCGTGAATCTACACCTTTTTCTCCCTGAGTATTCATTATAGTACCCTAATGTTAGTGTCATAAATGTATAGTTATTAGGAGCATCTTTAAAGATAATAAGAAAGAGGGAAAAAGATAGCAAACTAAATGAAATGATGAAAGTATAAAATAGTAACCATCTGGTGAGCTAATACCCTGACCCTACCACAAACCCACAAACCCCCCTCCCCAACTGAGGGGAGTTAATAACCATACCTTAGACGCTAGTCTTTAAGCTAGATGTACCTGCTATGCATAGCATCGCCCCAAAGAGGTTCATTCTAAATTATATGGATATGGCATTAGAAGTGCATTGACTGTTCCCTGTAACATGAATATATTGTTAGTCGAGTCACAAAATACAATTTGAATCAAAGCGAACAAACATCGGGCAACAATAATGACGGGACTATTTAGCCCCACTTGAGCATGTCTCAACAACAACAACAACAACAACAGAGGATGTGTTCATAGTCACCAACAAGCGCGCCTACCCGCACACACAAACGTCAACCAATCTGCATTCCCCAAAGGGCGCCCTGAAACCTGCGCTGTGAAACAATGCACCCAAGCAGCACAGGAAAAAAGACATCAAGCTATGATGAATAAATGAAAACTTTACCAGACGATAACTATCCCTCTGATAGAGGAAATTATGATTATGACTAAAATTGTTCCACCCCAATACTGATGATGACTGTGTGAACTGTGTTAGGGTTATCATTATGATAAAGAGGGGGGAGGTAGAAAACTGATGAGACAAACATTCCAGGAGGGAGGGGACTTAGAAACTAGTTGTGGAAATGTACAGACCGCCTAGAGGTGGGCGGAAGCAAAGTTCCTTTGTATATAAAGGCTGGATATGTGTTTTGGCGGCAGAGCTCTCCATGATTAAATAATACAGATCATTCTTGCTGGTTGTGGACCTTTGTTTAATTCATGATTAAAACCAGAGCCTTACACCCTCTGGGAATTATTCCAAGCATTGAGTTTAATTAGAGATAGAAATTCTCGTGACATTTTACATTTACATTTACGTCATTTAGCAGACACTCTTATCCAGAGCGTCTTACAAGTGACACCCTCAAATATAAAATAGAGACAATTAGTTACACAATCACCATCCTCCTGAGTTCACCCTCCCAACCCCCCATTATATATATTTATATACACATTTACACACACACACAACTGTACAGCTATCAGCTAGCTGGCAATTAGGTGTCCCAGCCAGTGAGTAGCTTCTCCCTGCCTCGGTATCACTAACGCTAGCATACATCTCTAACAATAAACAAGCCAGCAAACGTAATAGTAGCTCAAATTCCCTGAAGTGATATAAACAACGCAGTTAGGGCTTGAACCCAGTCAAAAGCCACATCACTATTTAACCAAACCCCACTGGACCTCTATGGGTAAAATAAAAGTATCCAGAAATAAAATGTAACTACCCTGGCATTGTGTGGCTGTAGCTATAGTAACACCCTGGTAAACTTAGTGAGCTGGCTAAATAGCGCAGTCAAACATTAGCCTATAATCCACTTTACCTGGCCTGTCATTTATGGCGCTAGCCATCTAGCCAGCCAGCCAGCCGATCCTATGAGTCATTTGGTTGTATCCTCATGTTCTAACAGTTCACTATCCACTGTATCCAGTTCAAAAAGACAGTTTCCTCCTGATGTAGTAGAACGGGAACAAGTCAGGGAGTTCTTTCCTCATCTATGTTTCAGCCGTCTTCACAGAGTCAAATGTGCGCTCACCATTCTTGGTTTACGTCCACAAAGTCGTCGGGTAGCAGCAGGCCGTATGCGAGCCAGCCTGCCGCAGAAGCCTCTTCAGTGGGGAGAAAGCCATCCTCCTCTTGTGTAGTATGGGAGAAAGATCTGGAAAGATCATGATTCTGGCATCTCCGTACTTGAGCTCTCCCTTTGCTCGGGCAGCAGAGAGGGATGCGGAGAGTGTCCCCTGGTACCGTAGAAATGTAACAACAAATGCCCTGGGTGCAACCTGGCCAGGCAGCCACCTCTGTAGGGTGCGATGGACCCTCTCCATTTCCAGTGGGTGCCCGGAAGGGGTAGATCCAGAATTTTGGGACTCCATTCCTGTAGAAAGGAGATGGCGTCTCGTCCCTCCACGGCCTCCGGGAAAACCTTGAAATCTAAATGCGGAGTCTGAAATAATTATCACAGAATTATTTTTGCGATCATGTTTTATTTTATTGATTTTTTTTACATCCGTTATTAGACAGTGGCAAAGCGGAACACTAAAGTAACCCAACACATTTTCTAGTGGGACTCCTTTAGGCGGAACACAACAGTATCGTACCACATGGATCTGCAAGTTTTCTTTCTATTCAGAAGTTGAAAGAAATTTAGCGCGAATAATATCGTTCAAGCAAGAACAAGTAAATAAAGAGAGGGTGAGCAACATGTTGAATATGTTGTATTTGTAACATCGTTAACTATTAAATGCATTACAGAAGTGTAACGTTAGATCAGCTAATGTTAACCTGTCCGTTTGTTACTTTCTTTGGGAATTAATGAAGGAATTGGCTTGAATCCTGGGCTGTGTATTCGTTTGCACTGTTTTTGGTTTAGTTTTGTAGCCAATTCTAACAGTCAGGCATCGAAAATGTATGGCAATATGAAAAAGGGTATAATATTTGATCAAAAACGCATGTTGCTGAGTGCTTTTACTTAAACCACACTCAGTAAACGCATTGTAACGTTAAAAAGGTTAGACATGAAAGCTAGCTACCTAGCGAGTCAGTTATTTTCAGTAAATGAATGAATAAGCTTGGTCCCCATTGCTTTTGCTCTATAGTTGTCACCAACACGAAGAGAAAAAAGGACTTCATGTTTCTTCCAAAGAAAAGACCAGGCAGAAAGTCAAACAGAGCCACAGGGTTCAGGTGTGGAGAGAGCAAGAGAGAGCAGAGAGAGACAGCAGGAAGACCATTGGAGAGACTGAGAGTGATGTCAGCCAATCCCGGGAGGAGCCACCGGTGCAGCCAGTGATGAACATGGACCAAGTACTCTGATGGGGGGACAGGAGGAGGGAGCTTCAAGGCGGCCTTGTACCACATCCACCCCTGGCTTCAATATTCAAACAAATCAGACTCTTGTGTTTTTGTTACGCCTGTCTCAGAGACTGTATTTGATTCAAAATGGGGTTTTAACAACTGGAAGAAGGCAACTTACAAAGAGGGGGGATTTGCAATTCATGCAAGGGCTGAGCGGGCACAAACAAGCAATGATTACGTGGAGAGTATATCAAAAAACTGTCAAAAGTAATGCAACACTGGTAAATGCCCTAAAACAAGGAACACAACAAACAGGTTCAAGAAAATGGGGACTATATTTAAAACAACAGGAGAAGTAATACTACTTACAGCCACACAAACATTGCACAAAGAGGACACGATGAGTCTGCAGAGTCTGATAATAAAGGGAACTTCATGCAATCCTAGAACACATAGCTAAGCATGACACAACTGTGGAAAAAAGGTTGACTTCCATTCATAATGCAAAATACACAAGCAAAGGGATTCAGAATGAGGTTCTGAGTTGTTTGGGCAGACATGGTTCCAACAGAGATGATAGAAGAAGTGAAAGACAGTGAGGTCTTCAGCATAATGGCAGACGGAAAACAAAAGATGTTAAAACAAAAGGATCAGATATCTCCAGTACTCAGGTCCTATTTCAGTGGAGCTGTCCATGAGAGCTGTCTCCACTTTGAATCGGCTCATCCACTAGATGCAGCAGGGCTTTACTGACTAAATCATACACATATTAGAAAGTCATGGTCTTGAATACAAAAACAACCTACTATCCCAAGCATATGACGGTGCTTCAGTTATGAGTGGCAGCATTCAGGCGTCCAGGCAACGCATTGAACAACAAGCAAAGCCTTTTACCTCCACTGCAGTGCACACTGTCTAAACTTAGTTTTAGTCCTTGATTGGCTGTAGACCTGGGAGCCACAACTGCCAAGAGAAATTCAATCTACCCTTTTTATCAGCCAAGCCAACATAATGTTTTACACACACCATTTTTGTGGACTGTTAATGTTTATATTTAAAATCAACACTGAGTTTTTCATGTTATAAACTGTTTATTTATCAAATCTGATAGTAAGAGGTTTAACTGATTTAATAGTTCAATATTGAAACCATATACAATATGCACTAGAAATGGTTGTAATGAAAACCTGAGACACTCCTATAGACAGATGGAATTATGAGGGGGGGAAATGATGTATTTCTGAAAGATATCAGTAATTTAGGATTTGAAGTCAATTCTTGCGTGGGAAACTGCAGTCTGGTTTGTTTGTCTGAGTGAACAGAGCAGTTGGGGGAGGGGAATACACATACATGTTTCAATCTCCAACTGTCTTGTTTCACAGACTCCTGTGAGAGAGAATATAGTAGACGGTTGCTGTCAAAAAGTGATTGGTGAGTTTTTCCTGTGTCCTGTGTTTATGACCTTTTAAGGACATCCTGTCCGGACGTTCTCTTCACTATTTAGGGTGTGCTTATGTAACTTGATAGTGCAGCTGTTTCTTTGAAGTAAAGCACATTGATGGGGAATATATGATCTATTATGCTGTGAGAGAAAGAGCACATATTTACCTGATTTGTTAAATATTAATAGTTAACAATGAATATGATTAACAAAGTAGTAGAGCCATTTCTTAACTACCAATGCTGTGCTTTTGTAAGGATGGTTCCCTCTAGCTCCCTGCAGCTGGTCTGGGGGCGTGTAGTCAAGGACATGGGATAGAGATCAACTGGAGGAACAGGTAGACCTGGTAGCTCCCTGCAGCTGGTCTGGGCGTGTAGTCAAGGACATGGGATAGAGATCAACTGGAGGAACAGGTAGACCTGGTAGCTCCCTGCAGCTGGTCTGGGCGTGTAGTCAAGGACATGGGATAGCGATCAACTGGAGGAACAGGTAGACCTGGTAGCTCCCTGCAGCTGGTCTGGGCGTGTAGTCAAGGACATGGGATAGAGATCAACTGGAGGAACAGGTAGACCTGGATTGTTTTCAATTTCTCGTTGCTTCCACACAGCCACAAGAAGAAAACATGGTGGGCTCCTGATCTGCCAGGGAGGGGCGTGCTTGGATGAAAAGCAGAGATTGTTTTGGACAATTTGCAGAAACTTATGAAGAGCTATACAAATCCTGTTGACTCTGTATTAACTTCTGCCTGCAATTGCATAACTAAAGATATTTTACATATACTCAGAAGCCGTTGTCTGTGTCATTTTCTAAAGTTTAAAGTTTGTTTTAAGAATAAGAGAATATCAGCACTGTGCAACGAACCCTCTACAACATGTTTGAAATAAAAAGTAATGGCCTGGTGATTGATGTGTCATGTACTGACCTAGTTGAACTTAAAGTTTGAACTGTTTGAAAAATGTGAAACAGTTGGGAATTTTTGTAGTGAACTTATGGAGCTGCTGTGTAGTGAGCTTGTGACCCCTTGTAGAATGAAAAAGTAATTTCTGGGTAGGTCTGCCTGAGTATAAGTAAGTGTTAGACTTGTCCTGTGAACACTACGAGCGACAAGAAACCTCAAGAGAGATGAACCACAGAAAACTCCAGAAAACACGTCTCCTAGACCAATTCTAGGTGTGTTGTGTCCTTCATGTCTGGGCCACAAGGACAAAACCATCGATGCCATTCTTTGTGATGCACCTGATTGTTTTAATGGTGGGATTGATATGAGTGGAGGCCAACCGGACGATTCAACAGTGAAGATTTTTCACACACAGCTGTCTCAACAACCTTTTTCAGCCAAAAAACTGGAGTTTTTCTCCTGCGTTTCGCATGAGGGAATGGCTTAAGATAAGACTTGCTCTATGTCAGATCTAAAAGGCCCTGAATGGAACATCCTTGCCTGGGTACGCATTGGAGAGGAAGTCTGCGGGCGAGATGATTTGAAAGTCATACGAATTTCTTCAGTAGCGTATAGTCCAGACTCCAAAGTGACAATTTTAGGTTGTTCTGAATTCAATAGCTCAAATGCCACCCAATCTGTTAGTTTGTATGTATTTTCAAACGCTTGCACAAAGGTCAACTATTTTGTGCCTGTCTTTAGCTTCAAGTGGCGAGATTGGTTTAAGGTGCTTGATATGATGAAACAAGTGCAACAGTTTTTTTCCACCAACGTGAACATTTACGAAGATGGTCCCTTCTGTCCTCAAGACAAAACTTGGGCTTATCTGCAAGAAGGTTGATCTATCATCGAAAAGAAAACATGCGAAACCTTGAAGGCCATGGAGAGCTATCTATCTATCTATCTATCTATCTATCTATCTATCTATCTATCTATCTATCTATCTATCTATCTATCTATCTATCTATCTATCTATCTATCTATCTATCTATCTATCTATCTATCTATCTATCTATCTATCTATCTATCTATCTATCTATCTATCTATCTATCTATCTATCTATCTATCTATCTATCTATCTATCTATCTACAGTGGGGGAAAAAAGTATTTAGTCAGCCACCAATTGTGCAAGTTCTCCCACTTAGAAAGATGAGAGAGGCCTGTAATTTTCATCATAGGTACACGTCAACTATGACAGAAAAAATGAGAATTATTTTTCCAGAAAATCACATTGTAGGATTTTTAATGAATGTATTTGCAAATTATGGTGGAAAATAAGTATTTGGTCAATAACAAAAGTTTCTCAATACTTTGTTATATACCCTTTGTTGGCAATGACACAGGTCAAACGTTTTCTGTAAGTCTTCACAAGGTTTTCACACACTGTTGCTGGTATTTTGGCCCATTCCTCCATGCAGATCTCCTCTAGAGCAGTGATGTTTAGGGGCTGTCGCTGGGCAACACAGGCTTTCAACTCCCTCCAAAGATTTTCTATGGGGTTGAGATCTGGAGACTGGCTAGGCTTCTCCAGGACCTTGAAATGCTTCTTACGTAGCCATTCCTTCGTTGCCCGGGCAGTGTGTTTGGGATCATTGTCATGCTGAAAGACCCAGCCACGTTTCATCTTCAATGCCCTTGCTGATGGAAGGAGGTTTTCACTCAAAATCTCACGATACATGGCCCCATTCATTCTTTCCTTTACACGGATCAGTCGTCCTGGTCCCTTTGCAGAAAAAACAGCCCCAAAGCATGATGTTTCCCCCATGCTTCACAGTAGGTATGGTGTTCTTTGGATGCAACTCAGCATTCTTTGTTCTCCAAACACGACGAGTTGAGTTTTTACCAAAAAGTTATATTTTGGTTTCATCTGACCACTTGACATTCTCCCAATCCTCTTCTGGATCATCCAAATGCACTCTAGCAAACTTCAGACGGGCCTGGACATGTACTGGCTTAAGCAGGGGGACACGTCTGGCACTGCAGGATTTTGAGTCCCTGGCGGCGTAGTGTGTTACTGATGGTAGGCTTTGTTACTTTGGTCCCAGCTCTCTGCAGGTCATTCACTAGGTCCCCCCGTGTGGTTCTGGAATTTTTGCTCACCGTTCTTGTGATCATTTTGACCCCACGGGGTGAGATCTTGCGTGGAGCCCCAGATCGAGGGAGATTATCAGTGGTCTTGTATGTCTTCCATTTCCTAATAATCGCTCCCACAGTTGATTTCTTTAAACCAAGCTGCTTACCTATTGCAGATTCAGTCTTCCCAGCATGGTGCAGGTCTACAATTTTGTTTCTGGTGTCCTTTAACAGCTCTTTGGTCTTGGCCATAGTGGAGTTTGGAGTGTGACTGTTTGAGGTTGTGGACAGGTGTCTTTTATACTGATAACAAGTTCAAACAGGTGCCATTAATACAGGTAACGAGTGGAGGACAGAGGAGCCTCTTAAAGAAGAAGTTACAGGTCTGTGAGAGCCAGAAGTCTTGCTTGTTTGTAGGTGACCAAATACTTATTTTCCACCATAATTTGCAAATAAATTCATTAAAAATCCTACAATGTGATTTTTCTGGATTTTTTTTCTAATTTTTTTCTGCATTAGTTGACGTGTACCTATGATGAAAATTACAGGCCTCTCTCATCTTTTTAAGTGGGAGAACATGCACAATTGGTGGCTGACTAAATACTTTTTTCCCCCACTGTATCTATCTCTCTCTCTCTCTCTCTCTCTCTCTCTCTCTCTCTCTCTCTCTCTCTCTCTCTCTCTCTCTCTCTCTCTCTCTCTATCTTTCTCTCTTTCTCTCTCTCTCTCTCTCTCTCTCTCTCTCTCTCTCTCTCTCTCTCTCTCTCTCTCTCTTTCTCTCTCTCTCTCTCGCTCTCTCTCTCTCTCTCTACACAAGAGCCACTGGTTCTTTGGGTTGTGTGTGTGTGTGAGCGTGTGTGGTGTTTCTTTAAAACAACTGTTTTGTAAACCTGTTTACCCTTTTAGAAAGAGTTCTCAGCTATCCATATTTTAATGGTCAACAGTTTGCTCATCTAGGGGGTCCCTTACACACAAGGGAACTGTATGTTCACATGGGGTCCCCCAAGTGTCTTTGAAACTACTTTTTTAAACCTGTTTATCCTTTAACCTTTTAAAAATAGCTCTCAGGGGGGGGCGTCCGGGAATGTCCGGGAGGCGTCCGAGGATGGAATGTCCAGTGGATGTCTCAGTCAATTAAAAAAAAAAAAAACAATTGTATTCTTAAAGATGTCCCGTTTTACTGCTGACCTAAACAGATCCATTTGACCCCATAAAAGAGCGTCCGTGGGATGTCTCAGTCAACCAAGAAAAAAGACCCAGAGGACCAGAAGGCCTGAAGACATACATCTTAAAGAGACTCCTTGAATCATTTATTCCTCATGGAGCATTTTGAAGGTGAGTTGAATTTTGCATTATGATGAAGGCTTCTATATCTAACTATGCATATATATATATTTATATATATATATATAATTTATGTTGTATATTATAAATGAATGTTTTTTAATAATGTATTGTATAAAATGATATAGTATATAATGAATGAGATGTTGTGTTATTGATTTTTTGTGTTTGTCCAGTGTGTGTCCAGTGTGTGTGTGATCAATGTATGTGTGTCCTGTGTGTGTGTGTGTGTGTGTGTCCAGTGTGTGTGTCCAGTGTGTGTGTGTGTGTGTCCAGTGTGTGTGTGTGTCCAGTGTGTGTGTGTGTCAGTGTGTGTGTGTGTGTGTGTCCAGTGTGTGTGTGTGTGTGTGTGTGTGTGTGTGTGTGTGTGTGTGTGTGTGTGTGTGTGTGTGTCTAGTGTGTGTATGTGTGTACAGTGTCCAGTGTGTGGGTGTGTTTGTCCAGTGTGTGTGATCAATGTATGTGTGTCCTGTGTGTGTGTGTGTGTGTGTGTGTGTGTGTGTGTGTGTGTGTGTGTGTGTGTGTGTGTCCAGTGTGTGTTTTGTCCGGTGTGTGTGTGTTCAGTGTGTTTGTTCAGTGTGTGTGTGTGTGTGTGTACAGTGTGTGTGTATCAAGTGTGTTTGTGTGTCCAGTGTGTGTCAGTGTGTGTGTCCAGTGTGTGTGTGTGTTCAGTACGTGTGTGTGTGTGTGTCCAGTGTGTGTGTGTGTGTGTGTGTCCAGTTTGTGTGTGTGTCCAGTGTGTGTGTGTGTCCAGTGTGTGTGTGTGTGTCCAGTGTGTGTGTGTGTGTGTGTGTGTGTCAGTGTGTCCAGTGTGTGTGTGTCCAGTATGTGTGTGTGTGTGTGTCCAGTTTGTGTGTGTGTCCAGTGTGTGTGTGTGTGTCCAGTGTGTGTGTTTGTATCAGTGTTACCATGGTTATTATTTACAGGGACACTGAGGCGCCATCATAAAAAACCCTAAACCCTGGATAGAGGGGCTCAGTGAATGTGGAGTGGAATGTGTTCAGGTGGGTCAGTGTGTCAGAGGAGACTCTGTAGAAGGACAGAGTGCCGGCTGGCCAGTCCAGATACACTCCTACTCTGTGGGAGCTGGAGGAGGGGACGTCTATGGTAGTGGACTTATTATTGTGCCTGGCAGAGTAACGGTTGTCAGAGCAGAACAGACTCCAGGACTTGTCATTCCCTCCAATCACACAGTCACTACCCCCTCCTCTCCTGCTGATTCCTTTATATGCCACTCCTATAACAGCCCCTCCTCCACTCCACTCTACCTCCCAGTAACAGCGCCCAGTCAGACCCTCTCTACACAGCACCTGTCCACAGACCTTAAATCTCTCTGGGTGATCAGGATACGGCTGCTCGTCTGTCCTACCTGTCACCTTTCTGTTCTCCTCAGACAGAGAGAGGTATCTGTTTACTGTGTTTAGGTCCAGTGTGAGATCACAGACATCTGATGGATGAAACCAGACACAATATTAGAAATCATCATCATCCTGAACACACACACACACACAGCCTGAACACACACACACACACACACACTGACACACACACACACACACACACACACATCCTGAACACACACACACAAACACACACACACACCACACATACAACACACCTGAACACACACACACACACACACACACACATCCTGAACACACACACACAAACACACACACATCCTGACATACACACACACACATCCTGAACACACACACACACACACACACACACATCCTGAACACACACACACACACACATCCTGAAACACACACACACACAAACACCCTGGACACACACACACCCTGACACACACACACACCTTCATGCATGAACACACAAAAGTACACACAAACACACACACACCTGAACACACACACACACACACACTGGACACACACAGACACACACATTGTCAAAGCAACTCTTTGTAAACTTTGGTGACCTTGATTTGTGCTTCTGTAGAACTACAGCTGATATTAATATGACCAAGTAAGTAATGATGGTGGTCTTTGACTTTGACTTCACTTGAATTAAGACTTATTCTTAGTCATATTCTTCACAGCAGTCAACACTCACATTTTCTAAGTCCAGGTTTCATTGTGTTCTCTCCACCATGTTCCACACTGTAGCGGTAAGCAGAAGAACAGACAGTCATTGAGGGATACACCTGAACTCTCACACACACACACACACACACACACACACACACACACACACACACACACACACACACACACACACACACACACACACACACACACACACACACACACACACACACACACACACACACACACAAACACACACACACTGTCAGCATATAACTTTGTCCAAGTGTGTGTTTGTGTGTGTGTCCAGAATGTTGTCCACTCTGTGTGTGTCCAATGTGTGTGTGCGTGTCCAGTGTGTGTGTGTGTGTGTGTGTGTGTGTGTGTGTGTGTCTGTGTGTCCAGTGTGTGTGTGTGTGTGTGTGTCCCCAGTGTGTGTGTGTGTGTGTCCAGTGTGTGTGTGTGTCCAGTGTGTGTGTGTTGTGTGTGTGTGTGTGTGTGTGTGTGTGTGTGTGTGTGTGTGTGTGTGTGTGTGTGTGTGTGTGTGTGTGTGTGCGTGTCCAGTGTGTGTGTGTGTGTGTCCAGTGTGTGTGTGTGTGTGTGTGTGTGTGTGTGTGTGTCCAGTGTTGAGTGAGTGAGTGTGTGTGTGTCCAGTTTGTGTGTGTGTGTGTGTGTGTGTTGTGTCCAGTGTGTGTGTGTGTGTGTTTGTCCAGTGTGTGTTTGTTTGTGTCCAGTGTGTTTGTGTGTGTCCAGTGTATGTGTCCAGTGTGTGTGTGTGTGTGTGTGTGTGTGTGTCCAGTTTGTGTGTGTGTTTGTGGGTCCAGTGTGTGTTTGTGGGTCCAGTGTGTGTGTGTGTGTCCAGTGTGTGTGTACTGATACACATGCACACACACACACTGGACACACACACACACACTGGACCCCCCCCCCCACACACACACACACACACACACACACTAGACACACACACACACACACACACATACACACTTACAGTCTTAATATAACTTAGTCCAAGTGGTGGTCAGAATGTTTGTCTTAACTAGCCTGATAACTCCAACATGTCTGATATGAACATTGACATAAACCCTCTACATACTTGAGTTTCTCCAGTCTGCAGTGTGGATCCTCCAGTCCAGCAGAGAGCAGTCTGACTCCTGAGTCTCCTGGGTGATTGTAGCTCAGGTCCAGCTCTCTCAGGTGTGAGGGGTTTGACTTCAGAGCTGAGACCAGAGAAGCACAGCCTTCCTCTGTGACTAGACAGCCTGACAGCCTGCAAAGAGTCAAATCATATTAAAACCACACTGCTATTCTTTGGTGGTGAAAATAGTGGCAGTATATATTTTTTTCAACATTTTCAGATACATCAGTGTCCTGAAACCTGCCATATCTATTCATAAATTAATGTATCATTATTAGAAATTATTATAATATTGCTTGTAGAGAGAAACATGTATAGTACAAATATTTGAGTAGACTGACCAGAGCAGTTTAAAAAGCAGTATCAGTCAAAAGACAGACAGTGAGGTATCATATTTAGATTGTATTGAGTATACAGTCCACACCATATCTATTTTGACAGTGAAGATAACATTTTAAATGTGGCTCTATACTCCAGCATTTTGGATTTGAGATCAAATGTTTCATATGAGGTGACAGTATATAATGTCACCTTTTATTTGAGGGTATTTTAATACATATCTGTTTCACCATTTAGAAAAATAAAAGCACTTTATGTATCTAGTCCCCCTATTTGAAGAAGTCATAAGTATTCTGACCAATTCACTTATAGTGTATTAAAGTAGTCAAAAGTTGAGTATTTGGTCCCAAACTCATTGGTTGCATTTGCAGTTTGTTTTGGTTGTGTTTTGGGTTATGTTTTGCCCGATAGTAACTGAATGGTGGATGATGACTGGAGTAATTTTCTGTCTAAGTGAGTAGATAACATGTTTCTAAACATTACTAAATTAATCCTGATGATGACATGATTAAGAAAAATCATGAATGAATCATGAATAATAATGAATGAGAAAGTTACAGAGGCTACAACAAAACATGCTAACCTCTCACCATTACCAATAACAGAGGGGGTATGATCCTTGTTCCTCTGTAACTTTCTCATTCATCATCATTCACGATTCATTCATGATTATTCATAATCATGGTAGCATCCACATGAATGTAGAAGTGTTCAGAAACATCTTCTATTCTTACTGACAATACAAGTGAAGTGACTCCAAAATGACAGGACATTATTCACCATTCAGTTTCTATTAGGAAAAAACATCATCCAAAACACAACCAAGACAAACTGCAAATGCATTCAACAAGTTTGTAGAATCACAAGCTTGATGTAATCACTGCAGGTAAGGAATATGGGACCAAATACTAAACTTTTGACTAAATTAATTTGTCTAAATAATTATGACTTAATAAAGTACTTTCATTTCTAAACGGTAAAATATACAGTGAGGGAAAAACGTATTTGATCCCCTGCTGATTTTGTACGTTTGCCCAATGACAAAGACATGATCAGTCTATAATTTTAATGGTAGGTTTATTTGAACAGTGAGAGACAGAATAACAACAAAAAAATCCTGAAAAACACATGTCAAAAATGTTATAAATTGATTTGCATTTTTAATGAGGGAAATAAGTATTTGACCCCTCTGCAAAACATGACTTAGTACTTGGTGGCAAAACCCTTGTTGGCAATAACAGAGGTCAGACGTTTCTTGTAGTTGGCCACCAGGTTTGCACACATCTCAGGAGGGATTTTGTCCCACTCCTCTTTGCAGATCTTCTCCAAGTCATTAAGGTTTCGAGGCTGACGTTTGGCAACTCGAACCTTCAGCTCCCTCCACAGATTTTCTATAGGATTAAGGTCTGGAGACTGGCTAGGCCACTACAGGACCTTAATGTGCTTCTTCTTGAGCCACTCCTTTGTTGCCTTGACCGTGTGTTTTTGGTCATTGTCATGCTGGAATACCCATCCACGACCCATTTTCAGGTGTCTTTTATACAGGTAACGAGCTGAGATTAGGAGCACACTCTTAAAAGGGAGTGCTCCTAATCTCAGTTTGTTACCTGTATAAAAGACACCTGTCCACAGAAGCAATCAATCAATCAGATTCCAAACTCTCCACCATGGCCAAGACCAAAGAGCTCTCCAAGGATGTCAGGGACAAGATTGTAGACCTACACAAGGCTGGAATGGGCTACAAGACCCTCGCCAAGCAGCTTGGTGAGAAGGTGACAACAGTTGGTGCGATTATTCGCAAATGGAAGAAACACAAAAGAACTGTCAATCTCCCTTGGCCTGGGGCTCCATGCAAGATCTCACCTCGTGGAGTTGCAATGATCATGAGAACGGTGAGGAATCAGCCCAGAACTACACAGGAGGATCTTGTCAATGATCTCAAGGCAGCTGGGACCATAGTCACCAAGAAAACAATTGGTAACACACTACGCCCGTGAAGGACTGAAATCCTGCAGCGCCCGCAAGGTCCCCCTGCTCAAGAAAGCACATATACATGGCCGTCTGAAGTTTACCAATGAACATCTGAATGATTCAGAGGAGAACTGGGTGAAAGTGTTGTGGTCAGATGAGACCAAAATCGAGCTCTTTAGCTTCAACTCAACTCGCCGTGTTTGGAGAAGGAGGAATGCTGCCTATGACCCCAAGAACACGGGGTGGCAGGTAGCTTAGTGGTTAAGAGTGTTGTACCAGTAACCGAAAGGTCGCTGGTTCTAATCCCCGAGCCGACTAGGTGAAAAGTCTGTCGATGTGCCCTTGAGCAAGGCACTTAACCCTAATTGCTCCTGTAAGTCGCTCTGGATAAGAGCGTCTGCTAAATGACTAAAATGTAAATGTAAAATGTAACACCATCCCCACCGTCAAACATGGAGGTGGAAACATTATGCTTTGGGGGTGTTTTTTCTGCTAAGGGGACAGGACAACTTCACTTCATCAAAGGGACGATGGACGGGGCCATGTACCATCAAATCTTGAGTGAGAACCTCCTTCCCTCAGCCAGGGCATTAAAGCACCTTTAGTACATAGTGGGGCTGAGTTGCTTTGTTGAGCTCAGTTCATTGTTAAAGCACCTTTAGTACATAGTGGGGTTGAGTTGCTTTGTTGAGCTCAGTTCATTGTTAAAGCACCTTTAGTACATAGTGGGGTTGAGTTGCTTTGTTGAGCTCAGTTCATTGTTAAAGCACCTTTTGTACATAGTGGGGTTGAGTTACTTTGTTGAGCTCAGTTCATTGTTAAAGCACCTTTAGTACATAGTGGGGTTGAGTTGCTTTGTTGAGCTCAGTTCATTGTTAGAGCACCTTTAGTACATAGTGGGGTTGAGTTGCTTTGTTGAGCTCAGTTCATTGTTAAAGCACCTTTAGTACATAGTGGGGTTGAGTTGCTTTGTTGAGCTCAGTTCATTGTTAAAGCACCTTTAGTACATAGTGGGGTTGAGTTGCTTTGTTGAGCTCTGTTCATTGTTAGAGCACCTTTAGTACATAGTGGGGTTGAGTTGCTTTGTTGAGCTCAGTTCATTGTTAAAGCACCTTTAGTACATAGTGGGGTTGAGTTGCTTTGTTGAGCTCAGTTCATTGTTAAAGCACCTTTAGTACATAGTGGGGTTGAGTTGCTTTGTTGAGCTCAGTTCATTGTTAGAGCACCTTTAGTACATAGTGGGTTGAGTTGCTTGTTGAGCTCAGTTCATTGTTAAAGCGCTTGTTGTTTTCATACTTTCTCCTCTGTGCCAAAGAGATAAAGCTGTGATATCAACGTTTAGGAAAAAAGCCAACATTTAAAAAACCTTTTAAACGTTTATTTTGCTTTACTCCTAGCTTGTCATTGTCAAGTCAAACATGACAATTCCATAAAGAGTTGTCAAGAAAGCAAGAACAGACTGGCCATCAGGCTAGTCAACTCCTTCAGACAAAGTTAATTCATAAACAACAGTTTATGATGAAGGAAAATGGGGATATGTTTAGGATCCAACAAATTATAATTGTGTTAATGAACGAATGAGCATTACTGTAAAAAAAAAAAAAAAAATATTGTAAAGTGGTTATCCCACTGGCTATAAGGTGAATGCACCAATTTGTAAGTCGCTCTGGATAAGAGTGTCTGCTAAATGACGTAAATGTAATGTAAATGTAAATGTTTTAAATCTTTATGATACGCCAAATACAACTACTGTATTGTCTACTAGGATTCTGAAATGAAAATGGTGTTTTGTCTCTGCCAGTCTTCTACTGTATAGCCTGGTTGTTAGTGTTGTGTTATTAAATTATTTTAACAATACTAGTTACGTGTGTCTTCTACGTGTGCCCTTTCTGTACAAATACAATTTTGCGGCAAAAAAAAACACAAAAATAATGTTTAGATTAATAAAAACCCTTGAAAGACTATTTCATTCATCCACTCCAAACTGGCCTGATTGACACAGCTGCAATACTGATGTTAACCACAGGGTGGGGCTGTAATGCAGAGGAACTGTTGTGAGACAGTTGTGGTATCAGAAACCGTGTGTGTGACATTCCACTCTAGACTTGACATTGTTTACAATGCTGACAGATGGATCTATAATGAGGTACAGAATACATATCTAGTTGAACCAACCACAGATGGGTCTATATAGAGATACAGAATACATATCTAGCTGAACCCACAACAGATGGATCTATAATGAGGTACAGAATACATATCTAGCTGAACCAACCACAGATGGATCTATAATAAGGTACAGAATACATATCTAGCTGAACCAACCACAGATGGATATATAATGAGGTACAGAATACATATCTAGCTGAACCAACCACAGATGGATCTATAATGAGGTACAGAATACATATCTAGCTGAACCAACCACAGATGGATCTATAATGAGGTACAGAATACATATCTAGCTGAACCAACCACAGATGGGTCTATAATGAGGTACAGAATACATATCTAGTTGAACCAACCACAGATGGATCTATAATGAGGTACAGAATACATATCTAGATGAACCAACCACAGATGGATCTATAATGAGGTACAGAATACATATCTAGCTGAACCAACCACATATGGATCTATAATGAGGTACAGAATACATATCTAGTTGAAACCAACCACAGATGGATCTATAATGAGGTACAGAATACATATCTAGCTGAACCCACAACAGATGGATCTATAATGAGGTACAGAATACATATCTAGCTGAACCAACCACAGATGGATCTATAATGAGGTACAGAATACATATCTAGCTGAACCAACCACAGATGGATCTATAATGAGGTACAGAATACATATCTAGTTGAACCAACCACAGAAGGATCTATAATGAGGTACAGAATACATATCTAGTTGAACCAACCACAGATGGATCTATAATGAGGTACAGAATACACGTCTAGCTGAACCAACCATAGAACCAATGAAAGCTCTTGTGTGTCGATATCTTCACTAGTTGTTCCTGGCATCAAACCTGTAAACAATCAGGATCAATTGAACTTCAGATACCCACCTGGATCCCTTCTGCTGGAAACGTGGCAACAAGATACACACACAAACACTAAATATTTCAACAGAAATCAAGGGGTACATTTAAAATGTGGTAATGGAAAAACAAGGTCTGAAAAGTGGTTTCTAAAAACAAAATAAAAAGTAAGGAACAAGTTTTTTTTTATCACATTGAATATTAACTTTGTAGTAGAGTGGTTGCTTGTTAAAAATCATGCAGATCACAATTCATCCAAACAACTTGGCATAAGTCCTTTCCACAGTGCTGCTGCTTGGAGTTAGGGATAGGGTTAGGGACAGGGTTGGGTTAGGGTTAGGGTTAGGGACAGGGTTGGGTTAGGGTTAGGGATAGGGTTAGGGTTAGGGACAGGGTTGGGTTAGGGTTAGGGATAGGGTTAGGGTTAGGGACAGGGTTGGGTTAGGGATAGGGTTAGGGTTAGGGTTAGGGTTAGGGTTAGGGTTAGGGTTAGGGTTAGGGTTAGGGACAGGGTTAGGGACAGGGTTAGGGTTAGGGTTAGGGGTTAGGGTTAGGGTTTAGGGTTAGGGTTAGGGTTAGGGTTAGGGACAGGGTTGGGTTAGGGTTAGGGTTAGGGACAGGGGTTAGGGTTAGGGTTAGGGTTAGGGTTAGGGTTAGGGACAGGGTTGGGTTAGGGTTAGGGTTAGGGACAGGGTTAGGGTTAGGGTTAGGGTTAGGGTTAGGGTTAGGGTTAGGGTTAGGGTTAGGGTTAGGGTTTAGGGTTAGGGACAGGGTTGGGTTAGGGTTAGGGTTAGGGTTAGGGATAGGGTTGGGATAGGGTTAGGGTTATAGGGTTAGGGACAGGTTTGGGTTGGGGTTGGGTTTGGGTTTGGGTTAGGGTTAGGTTTGAGCCAGCATGTGGACGGACATGAGTCTACGGTTTGAGGATACATCATTCATTCTCTGGCTGTATTGACCTGATTTAAACCCCATTTCTAGTCCTGCATAAAACAGAGAGCGAGAGAACAACATACATGGAAATGTTTTTTTAACACGGGTTTAATGCAATTTCCTTCTACTAAAATAGTTTAGTCATGTTCATTTGTAGTTCTCTCTGTAGGGCAGATTCTCAGTAGGTTTCCATAGTCCATTAACCTAACAGCCTGGGAGGGAGGGAGGGAGGAGAGAGAGAGAGAGAGAGAGAGAGAGAGAGAGGAGAGAGAGAGAGAGAGAGAGAGAGAGAGAGTGTGTTGTGTGAGAGAGAGAGAGAGAGAGAGAGGAGAGAGAGAGAGAGAGAGAGAGAGAGAGAGAGAGAGAGAGAGAGAGAGAGAGAGAGAGAGAGAGGGGAGAGGAGAGAGAGAGAGAGAGAGAGAGAGATAGAGAGAGAGAGAGAGAGAGAGAGAGGAGAGAGAGAGAGAGAGAGAGAGAGAGAAGACTGGATAACACTCAGTCTGCCTCCTTAAATGGCACCCTATATAGTGCACTACTACAGCCCTATTGGTCCTGGTCTAAAGTAGTGCACTATGTAGGGAATAGGGTGCCCTTTGGGAGCTTCAGACTTGAATCACTGGTCCTGGACACTGCAAGTTGTTGATACCGTATTGTTTTTAAATGATTAACCTTGTACTGCAGTGGGCTAAATCAGGGTCACACAGTGTTTTTCTTGGTATTCTTAAACAAATCTACTTTGAAACAAAAGTACACCACCTCATACACATGGTTATGGGCTTAATAAAAAGAAGACACCCTGACCATGGTCAGATATAGAGTAGAAATGTATCACAATTTGATTTTGCATCCCAATAGTATACACTTTATACAACACCTCACACATGGTTATGACCTTTAAAAATGAAGAGACACCATTTCAGATCTGGACCTTGTGAGATATAGAGAATATGTAGAATGTATACATTGGGATAGTAGTAAGGATCCTACCAGGGATTATTGATGTATGATGTTGGTATAATGTATACATTGGGATAGTAGTAAGGATCCTACCAGGGATTATTTATGTATGATGTTGGTAGAATGTATACATTGGGATAGTAGTAAGGATCCTACCAGGGATTATTTATGTATGATGTTGGTAGTATCTATACAGTTGGGATAGTAGTAAGGATCCTACCCAGGGATTATTTATGTATGATGTTGGTAGAATGTATACATTGGGATAGTAGTAAGGATCCTACCAGGGATTATTTATGTAAGATGTTGGTAGAATGTATAAATTGGGGATAGTAGTAAGGATCCTACCAGGGATTATTATGTATGATGTTGGTAGAATGTATACATTGGGATAGTAGTAAGGATCCTACCCAGGGATTATTTATGTATGATGTTGGTATAATGTTATACATTGGGATAGTAGTAAGGATGCTACCAGGGATTATTTATGTATGATGTTGGTAGAATGTACATTGGGATAGTAGTAAGGATCCTACCAAGGATTATTTTATGTTTGATGTTGGTAGAATGTATACATTGGGATAGTAGTAAGAGGCCGGTGGGTAAATGACTAAGATTCAAGCCTCCTGTCAATTAGGGAGATTTGTTTCTTTATTGGTGTTTAGTTGTACCTTTACCTTCCTGTAGTTGGCCATTTGGAAGGATTCTGTATGGAGAAATGGTCTAATATCACTCCTAATGTGTTCTCACAAGGGAGGTATTGAACGGGGGTGTGTCAATTTTGACCACTACCTTTTTTGAAAAAAAGTATTACTTGTTAAACAATCTCTTTCTATGAGCAATTGTATTAGTATAAAATAATTTAATTTAATATTTTGTGACCCAATTGTATACTTCTAATTTAGAGATATGTTGAAACTGGATCCGTCATAATGATTCTACATTTTTTATAGTATGCCATGGCCATTACTGGCCAAAGGTTAAACTACTGTTCTGTTTTAATGATATACTATGTGTTGTGCCACTAGACTTTGACCAGATATTATTGCATCCAAAGATCACTGTACCTACAAACATAGATACAGAGCCACTTGTCATCAGGAAGGTGCTCTCTCAGCACAACGGAAAATATCTCAATGACTTGACATGTTCTGGTTTGTGAATACAGGGTACAAGGTAAGACTCTTCCAAGGGATTATTGTAAAGTGTGTAGGGAAATTAAATATATGGTGTTATTATAGTATAGAGAATGACAGTAAAACACTCAGATCTAACAGTCCATTTCACCTGGGACAGGTACGTGACAGTTCAATCATACAAAATGGCGCTAACTGGGCGTAGGCAAGTCAGATTCAAAAAACATTGTTGTTCATATCTCGTATTATAGGATTCGTATATCGTGGTTATTTTTACAATTTGTAAAAATGTATGTTTTCATAGTTCTAAATAATATTTAAAAATATCAGACATTTGTGTTTTTCAAAATTACAATGAGCTCCTACTTCCTGTGTAATTTGGTATGAAACCTGAACGTACTTTTCTTAACATTGATATTATGAATTAAATTCAATAATATCATAATAATAGGCAGACCTGTTGAACAACAAACAACACACTAGAATGAGTGGAATTATTACAAGAGAAAGTGAGACATTATATTATTTAATATATCATATTATTATGTTATTATTATTATTATTATTATTATTATTATATTATTATTATTATTAGTTCCACTACATGGAGAAAAGGTAAAAAATATCAGTCTGACTACGTGTTGATGTGATTGCATTAAATCTCCTGACCGTTTTGGACGTATCTGTTAGTAAATGTTTGTTATTTCTAAGAGATAATGAATAAAATAGAACAATTGACCTTCAAACTAATATTAGTTGTCACTGTGTTAACCACAACACCTGCTGGATCTCTGTTTAGGGGTCAGTGAACGAAAATGAGTCTCTCTGTTAGAGAGAGAGGGTGGAGGGGGGCCCTGGCCTAAAATGAGTCTCTCTCTCTGGGGACATGACACCAAAACTAAGAGGTGAGGATGACAATGTTGTTTAAGAATTTATAAAGAGTTTATTTCTAAAACGTTATTCCACAATTTTTCACGTTTGTTATTTTACATCAGAAATGATTGCTTATGGGTACCTTCATGTGTCTGTCAAATATTGTTGTTTGCACTAAGATTTTAATTAATAGATTTTTGTGTATGAATTTTTTGTTTAGCAAAACGCTATATAGCTGGAATGAAATGTTTGTATCCTGTATATTTGACTGTGATATGTGGATGTCCTCACCAGCACACACAGTCACACACACACACACACACACACACACACACACACACACACACACATCTTTATCATCATACACACACATCTATATAAGTTCTGCATGACACAATCATTGATCCTACTCCTTAGGTTATTGTCTAATATGATGTCATGCAGACCTTATTGTTTTTTTAACTCATTCTGATCGTTATTACAAGTGGAATTTTGACAATACTGACCATCAAATCAACACACTCTTCACTCCTGTTTAAACCAAAAAAGGGTTCTATGCTTGCTTAATATATGGAACCCACTAAAAGTTCTATATAGAAACATTTTTATAGGGTTCTTTGATCAGAACTCTAAGAGGTTCTTTCTTCGGAGACCTGACCAAAATGGTTCCATATAGAACCCTGCATGGTGCCATTTTATGAATTATGGCTACCACTATTAAATAGGAATATTTTTAGCTAAGAAATAATATAATTTATATGGACAATAGGAATGGTTGAAAATCCAATATTCATTACAAAAATTATCCTTAGAAATAGCAGTGCTGGGGGTTGTGGAAAGCCACTAGTCAGTCAATCACACAATAGAACAAATACTCTTATGAAAAATATGATCTTTAACTTACAGTCTGTGGATACTATGCGACTAGAAGGTTAAAAATGCATGTAAGAAATCACAGCGCAGCTGAAAAAAATATGGCAGGTGGAAATCAAAGAGGATGGGTTCTACGGAGATAGGTGGGCCGGGGCTGAGAGTAGCAGAGGGGTGGGATTAAAAAAGGATCATCATGATCGGTAATAGTCATTACTGTAAACACTATAGATGTCTGAGTACTATCTATCCAAAATCTAATGTGTTAATTAATTATTTATTATGGTATATATATAAAAAAGTAATTACTGTGTATGAAAGTATTGTATGGGGGGTAGATTTATCTTTGTTATATTCAAACACACTGGTTGGCCAGGGAGGCATCTCTTTGTTTCGAACGATGGCCCAACTCTGGCTGACTTCTTTACAATACAATACATTTAACCAGTACAGTACAACTTTGGCCATTAGTTTCCAGCAAACAACAAAAATGTATTTTCTGCTCCGTTCATAAAATAACCCCCCCAAACAGCAGACCTCACACATACAGACGTTGAGACCAGCACAGGTTCAAGCTGCAGTGCAGCGCCCCTGGATGGAGAGCATGTTGTGGGGTTAAGGGCCTTGCTCAAGGGCCCAACGAAAGGTGATTGTGTTTGAGGACGGTGGACCCCAGCAGCAGCCCTCCAGGGGTCAGATCAATTCCGTCCGTTCTTTCCAGCGCCCGCCCGGGATTCAAACTGGACGACACTTTTCGGCCACAGGTCCAACGCCTGCCACAGCTCCAACTCATTTGCCCGCTGGGGCGAAAAACCTGAGTTTAATATTCAGAAATAAGCATGAGTTAATCTGCCAAAATGAAGACAAAATGATATGCAGGACATCATTATTATGATAACATACATGCAGTTGACATCAGCAGCAGCCACAAGAGAGAGAGCCTCTGATAGTTCTGGGTAACTGCCAGACTGAGCAAAACATAGATAGTGTGTTAAAAGACATGTAATGATTAACTAGGCTATTGAATCACCAACATTTATTATACATAATTATTATACAGAAATCATTGTCAAAAGCTGAAGAGAAACTGTTGCATGTAGGTCTATATTATTTATGGATTTGATCATATAGAAATATAGAAACATTATTGAACTACCCAAAGCAATTACATTAATTGGCGCAGGAACCACTGACTCACTGCATTATTCTATAGTATTATCAAGACACCTGCTGTTAACTCTTAAACTGGTTAGGACAGCTCATGAGGTGTCCTAAATTCTGCCAACTAGGTGGGACTAGAGGCTTCATGCATAGCTTTAATTTATACCCATAAGTTGTAAATGTCTTTCTTCTCAGCACTTATACGACCAATGTTCTACTCTGAGACACTTTGTTATTAAAAAACTTTGAATGTTTGTTTTACATATAAAAATAATAAATGAATATTACTATGTAAGCCAGTATAAAAGACTGGTTATGTATGCACTCACTAACTGTAAATTAGTCGCTCTGGATAAGAGCGTCTGCTAAGTGATTAAAATGTAAATTGTAAATGTATTGTGTTGCTCTGCTCATGTCCGCGTTCTGGAACTGTCCACGTCCCCGTACAGAACTGCTCGCGTCCACGTACGGTTTTGGGCGCCAAGCATATTGGTCCAGTTACGCGCAGAGTGGACTGAGGTGATGTTGGGGAATACGACGGAGGTTTTGTTACAGTGTTGAGACGCCAAAGTTTATTGTTCAATTAGCTTTTTTGCGTAATGGTCAGTGACAGTATGAGTGTAGCCAGATCCTTTTCACTCGCTATCATCCTTGTTTCATCTTGTGTGGTTTCACCCGGATTCGTCATCATCCTCGAGGGACAGACGAACGACCTGCTAGCTAGCCAAGCTAGTCGGTACAGCTAGCTAAGCTAGCTACTCTACCAGCAGCATCCTAGTTATCCTAGCTACCACTACATCATCACCGGCTGCCTGCATTTCTTGTGGACCGATGGAGCTCCCTGGTTGTTTTTCTTCTGTTACTACTGTTAAATACCGTGGAGGGCTTCTCCCTCTCTCGTTGACGGATGTTGGTTTGGCCTCTGTCCGGTTCTCCTCTCTTCACTAAATGGACGGTAACCTTAGTGTTTTTAACCCCTCTGTGTCCAAGAACTTAACTTTTTGAAAATTATTTTCGGGCGCCTCAAGTTACATTTTTTACAAAACGTTTTATTTCTGATAAAATTAGTTAATTGCATCCGCCATGGAGCCCAGTTTCATAATATTACCTTCTGTCCCTGGGTTATGAAGTAATTGCGAAAAAAACAGGCCTTATTGTTGTGGGCAAGTCCTTTTTTCACCCTCCACCCTACCAGCTCCTATTAGTTCTATTGAGGCTCCGTGACACCGACTCGCCTTCAGAACGTTCTATTCCCAGCCCATTGTTCTGCGTCACAATGCCAGCTTCACTATTGTTATCAATGAGACCTGCCTGCGTTAACCCTGTAGGTTTTACCTCAGGTAACTTATTATTAACAAGTTACGGCTACTTGGTGAGCTCGCTCACTGCTGTTCACCTGAGTACACTGTCAAAAACCCTGGCTCTGGGACTCTATATGTTGAGCCAGGGTGTGTTCATTCTATGTGGTTTATATTCTATGTTGGGGTTCTAGTTTGTCGTTTTCTATGTTTGCCTTAGTGACTCCCAATAAGAGGCAACGATGTCAGCTGTTGGCTGGTTGTCTCTGATTGGGAGCCATATTTAACTGTCTGTTTTTTCACTTTGTGTTTGTTGGGTTTTTGTTCCGTGTTCGGTCATTGTCACCGTGGACTTCACGAGTCGATTATTTTGTTTTTGTTCGTGCTTTTAATATAATAAAGTAACATGTTCGTTCAACCCGCTGCGCCTTGGTCTGTTCATTACGACGATTGTGACAGAAAAACCCACCCATACTAGGACCCAAGCAGCGTGTCCAGGAGCAGGCAGACTGGAACATGGGAGGATCGCCGGCCATGAGGGAGACTGACGAGAGGCAAACCCCCAAAATTTTTTTAGGGAGGGGGGGGCACCACGGCATGGACGACGGGGGCTGACGGAGGCAAAAGAGGGGGGGGATTCTGGAGGCCACCAGGTTATGGATACACCGCCCTGTACGTCCTCGTGCGGATGCCTCACACAGAGTGTGTGAGGGTAGGGCATTCAGCCAGGACGGGTTGTGGCCCGCTCTTCACTCCAGGGCTTCCTATCCGTCTCCACAGCCCGGTTTCGGCCTGTCCCTGCTTTCCACGCACCAAGCCTATGGTGTGCGTCGCCAGCCCAGTTCGGCCAGTCCCTGCTCCACGCACCAAGCCTACGTGTGCGTCGCCAGCCCGGTCCGGCCTGTCCCTGCTCCACGCACCAAGCCTACGGTGTGCGTCGCCAAGCCCAGTCCGGCCAGTCCCTGCTGCCACGCACCAAAGCCTACGGTGTGCGTCGACAGCCCAGCCCCGGCCTGTCCCTGCTCCACGCACCAAGCCTACGGGGTGCGTCGCCAGCCCGGGCCCGGCCTGTCCCTGCCACTCGCACCAAAGTCTACGGTGCGCGTCGCCAGCCCGGCCCGGCCTGTTCCTGCCACTCGCAACCAAGTCTACGGTGCGTGTCGCCAGCACCCGGCCCGGCCTGTTCCTGCCACTCGCACTCCAGCCAGTATAACGGTGCGCGTCGCCAGCCCCGGCCCCGGCCTGTTCCTGCCACTCCGCACCAAGCCAGGTGTGCGAGTCGTCAGTCCGGTGAGGCCCCGTTGTCGGCTCCACGCACCAAGCCAGGGGTGCGAGTCGTCAGTCCGGTGAGGCCCGTTCCGGCTCCACGCACCAAGCCAGGGGTGCGAGTCGTCAGTCCGGTAAAAGCCCGTTCCGGCTCCACGCACCAGGCTAGGGGTGCGCATCGTCAGCCCGGTCCGGTCCGTTGTTGCTCCACGCACCAAGCCAGGGGTGCGCATCGTCAGCCCGGTCCGGTCAGTTCCTGCCTCACGCACCAAAGCCATGGGGTACACGTTCGTCAGTCCCGGCACACAGCCGTGCCTGTGGTCATCGGTGCCAAATCAGGTACCGCTCAACTGCTCCACAACGGAGCTGAAGCTAGCCGCTCACCTGTCCTGCTACGTCCAGGTCAGCTCCAGCCAGAGGGGCCAGACCGGACCAGGGTCGCGCTATTGGGGGGTTTATTGGAGGGTGGTGGCAAGGCCGGAGCCAGAACCGCCGCCGAGGAGGTATGGCCCACCCAGCCCTCGCCCTGTTTTGCTCTTATTGAGGCGGCGGGTCGCAGTCCGCGCATCTTTAGGGGGGGGGTAGGGGGGGGTGTCTGTCACACCCTGGCTCTGGTACTCTATATGTGGAGCCAGGGTGTGTTCATTCTATGTGGTTTATTTCTATGTGGGGGGTTCTAGTTTTGTCGTTTTTCTATGTTTGCCTTAGTGACTCCCAATCAGAGGCAACGAGTGTTCAGCTGTTGGCAGGTTGTCTCTGATTGGGAGCCATATTTAACTGTCTGTTTTTCCACTTTGTGTTTGTGGGTTTTTGTTCCGTGTTCGGTCATTGTCACCGTGGACTTTCACGAGTCGTTTATTGTTTTTGTTCATGGCTTTAATATAATAAAGTAACATGTTCGTTCCAACACGCTGCGCCTTGGTCTGTGTCATTACGACGATCGTGACATACACACTGTTCACCTGAGTACACGTTTGTTGTGAGCCACAGTCGAGGACATAGCCATTCAAACATTAAACATTTGTGGTGCAGAAAAAATGAGATCTAAACAAAACGCATGTACTGTTTTCTTTTTTCAAGATTATTTATATTAAATATTTCCAATAGATGGGAGCATAAGATCCCACGAAGCATCAGTTTAGGCTACAACAGCAATATGACATAAAATAGCATGCAAACAAATACTATATGTGTCACGATCTTCTTGAGAAGAAGCGGACAAGCCAAGGCACAGCGTAGATATGCGTACATAAATATTTATTGAATGTACGAAACGTGAAGTCCTACGGTTACACAAACCAAACGGAACAAGATACCACACCAAAAACAATGCCAAAAAACGGACTACCTAAGTATGGCTCCCATTCAGAGACAACTAGCTACAGCCGTCTCTGATTGGGGAACCACCCTGGCCAACATAGAAATACCAAACTAGAACCACAACAATAGAAACTCACACCCCTGGCTCAACATACAAGAGTCCCCAGAGGCAGGGCGTGACAGTACCACCCCCCCCCCCCCAAAGGCGCGGACTCCGACCGCGCCAACCCCAAACACAACAGGGGAGGGGCCAGGGTGGGCACTCCGCCCTCGGCTCCGGGCATGACCACCCACTCCCTCTCTAACCCCCAAACCGCCCCTGGTCCGGTCTGGCCCTGCTGGCCGAAGCTGGACCTGAACACTGGTGGAGCGGGATTGCTCTAGCTCCGGAGTGGAGCAGCAGCTGACGGTGGCCGGACCACCAGGCGGTTGGTGGAACAGCAACGGGCTGTGCCAGACTGACCGACGCAGCACCACTGGCTTCTGGTGGCAGAGGGAGCAGGATACGGGCCGACCGGGCTGACGACGCGCACACCACTGGCTGGTGCGCGGGAGCAGGAACGGGCCGGACCGGGCTGATGACGAAGCGCACCACAGGCTTGGTGCGGGGAGCAGGAAGAAGGGCCAGACCGGGCTGAACGACGCACACCACTGGCTTGGTGCGGGGAGCAGGAACTGGCCGGACCGGTCGGACCTGACGACGCGCACCATTGGCTTGGTGTGTGAGGGGCAGGAACAGGCCGGGCCGGGCTGGCGACGCGCACCATAGGCTTGGTGCAAGGGGCAGGAACAGGCCGGACTGTACTGGGAGCACACACACACCGGCCCTACGCGGGGATCAGGAACGGGGCAGGACCGTATGGGGACAAACACACCACTGGCCCTACGCGGGGATCAGGAACGGGCCGGGACCGTACTGGCAACACACCCCCGTACCTCTCGCCGTGCCTCTACATTATCCTTTCCCCCCTGGAGACCAGTGACTCCCGTAACCTGGCGGCCTCCCTTGCCACGCCGCTGAACACACTCTATCCCACGATCCTGCTGCCCCCCCGTCGTCCACGGCCTTGTGAGCCCCCCCTAAAGATTTTCCTGGGCGGTCCTCTCCCTCCCCGTTGGACCAGGCCCTCATGGCTCTCGCCAGCAGACTCAGCTCCTCTGCTCCCACGTCCAATCTATCTCCTCTTCACGGCTGCTTGACCAGTCAAGGTGGTATCTCTGTCATGATCGTCTTGAGAAAGAAATCGCGGGCCAAGGCGCAGCTGTGAGATGGATGCGTACATAATAGTTATTGGAATGTATAACACAACGAACACCACAACACAAACGCATACGAAAGTGAAGTCCTACGGTTACACAAACCCAAACGGAAACAAGATAACACACCAAAAACCAATGCCAAAACTGCTACCTAAGTTCATGGGCTCCAATCAGAGACAACAAGATACAATCCGTCTCCTGATTGGGAACCACCCGTGTCCAACATAGAAATACCAAACTAGAACACAACATAAGAAGAAAACTCACACACCTGGCTCACATACAAGAGTCCCCATGAGACAGGTGTTGTGGACAATATGTCCCATGATTTTCTAACAGGGTCATCATGACTTTAGTTAGCTATATATTCTCGTTATAGGCCTGTGATGCTTTTGGAAGAGCCAATTAAAATAGTGACTAAAGCAGGTGTTGAACCCCTGGTAAATAATCACTAGGCAGATGCCTGCTAACGTCAAAGTCCACTGGTACTTACCTCAACTACCTGGTACCCCTGCACAGTTGACTCAGTACTAGTACTCCTTGCATATAGCTAGTTATTACCTCAACTACCTGGTAACTGCACATTGACTCCAGTACTGGTACTCCTCCTTGTATATAGTCTAGTTATACCTCAACTACCTGGTACCCCTGCAATTGGACTCATTACTGGTGACTCCTTGTATATAGTCTAGTTATTCCTCAACTACCTGGTACCCTGCACATTTACTCAGTATGGATCCTTGTATATATCTGTTTTTACCCTCAACTACCCGGGACCCCCCGCATTTGAATCAGTACTGGTTCCTTGTTATAGCTAGTTATTACCCACTCCTGGGACCCTGCACTTGCCTCAGTACTGGGATCCTTGTATATAGCTAGTTATTCCTCAATACCGGTACCCCTGCCCTTTATCAGACTGGTACCCCTTGTAATAGTCTAGTTAATACCTCAATACCTGTACCCCTGACATTGACTCGTATGGGATCCTTGATATAGTTATTTTTACCCAACTCCTGGACCCCCTGCACATTGCTCGTACTGGTACTCCTTAAGTCTCATTTTGTTATTTTATTATTTTCTATTTCCTTTTTTTATTTAAAAGAATTTTTTTTGACTTTTTAACTCTGCATTGTTGGGAAGGGGTGTAATAAGGGATTTCACGGGCAGTTTTCCAGTTTTATTCGGCGATTATAAATCAATTTGATTTGATTTTAAGCTCATGCGCAGAAATTCATTGGGGGCTAATGGGCGTCTTT
>CM072257.1:9293873-9323909 GCA_036851935.1 Coregonus suidteri | reverse complement strand
CATACTTCTTGCTTGGAACATATAATTAATATGACAATGTAATTCATTGATCACACTTGAGTTGTAGATTTGATTAGTAAATTAGCGTTTTTAGTAATTAGTAAAGTAAAGTCCAGCTGCAGCTTATTTTGAAACAACAATATTATAATAATATTCACCAGCCAGCTGCACAGGTGAAAATATTAGCAGTATTCCTAAAACAAAAGCACCAGTGTGCGGCATGAACAATTGTAAAGGATGAATTGCATAAAGAAATATTAGTGGAAATATATTCATGGCAAGATATAAAACAGACATTTGTTAATTTGTATTGTGTCCTTATGCCCATAACCTGTGCCATTTTATCCATGAATCAATCTTGTCTTCTCTTTATGCTTCGGGTTCACAGTCAGCACACAGCTTCGGTGCTTTGTGTGAACAAGCCCCACAAACAAATCGGTTGCACTGCACACAGTTTTCATGGGCCTTGTTTCGTGTCCACCTTCCGCAGGTGTGGCATAGTCTCTCTGAAGCAGTGCGTGGCATGGTCTCTCGGAAAAAGTCCACCCTGTCGGTTCAGACCAAAATTCACTCCACTCCATGCTCTTTCCACCGTATGCCCCGCGGACATACAGAGTGCAATACATGTACTTTTGAGTTCATCCATAGACATGACCCACGTACTGTTGGCTCTGTTCTGTTTTTTTCTGTGGCGAGGCTCAGGCATCGGAGGTGTAAGCTCGAAGTCAAACATCAGGAATCAGATGAGAAGACTCTTAATCAGGCAATGTTGATTTCAAGCTCAATATCCGATCCTCTCCATCCGACTACAATTTATCTAAATTCTGCAGTATTTGCAATGCTGTCAGTGCAATCCATTCGTTTGGTTGGGCTTGCCATTGTGAACTACACACAGTGTATGTTGTACTCAGTGTCTAATTTGACTGCTCCCAGGGGAAATTACATACCATTTCCAGCCTTTCATTAATACAATAATTAGACATCCCACAATCTCTTCATCATCATTACACTAATGTTCTAAAATCAATCATCATTTCTTCACCCTCATCATTCAGATCAATCAAATTTAATCACCCTCTTCATCATTCAGTTCAATGAAGTCACATGCACCATTGTCAGTTTCTATCCAGTTTTCTATCGCCCATGATTATACATTGAAGACACAATAGCATATTTACATTGTTTTTAAGTTACACATTTTTGCCTTAGTAGGCCAGAGCAGGTGCTGTCGTTTGAGTGGTCATCATTGTGATGGGTGAGTTGAAGGAGTCAGGCGCAGGATGGTAAATCACAGAACTAAAAGGATTTATTCCGGAAAACAGAGTTACGCAGTAATGCGTCAAAACAGTCCAGTGCGCAAAACAGAGCGCACTGAACGACAACACAAGGCACACGGGAAAATAACCGGGCGATACAAAATACAAGGATCTCCACCGAGCTTCACTATCCTTCACAATAAACAATCACCACACAAAGACAAGATCAATGGGTGAGAGGGAACACTTAACAGGTACTGATGAGGGGATTGAACCAGGTGTGTGTGTAATAAACAAGACAAAACACAAGTGGAATGATGAGATGAGGAGTGGCAGTGGCTAGAAGGCCGGGTGACGACGAACGCCCGAAGCCTGCCCGAACAAGGAGAGGAGGCAGCCTCGGAGGAAGGTCGTTGACACATATGCTGAATACATGGACAGCATGGATATTCTTGGAAAAAGTAAAATTTGGAAAAAGAAGCTGCACCTCTTAGGTTTTGAAAGTTATTTGACAGAGGTAAATGTCATAGAAACAGCAGAATATTATCTTTCTGATACTATATAGAAATCAAAATGTTTTACCTGCATGGACTCTTGAAGGAGGATTTGATATATGGGATGCTCCTTTCCCTGCATCTGTCAATTACAAGATGCGCCATCGCTTCATGTACAATTTGACAACTGATAGGCCTAATATTTGTCACTCATCAAGATTATTGTCAATTTTGTCCTGTCTATGACAGGCTAACTTCTAATGTGGTGAAATTAGTTTCAGTATAGTTTAGGTTGTAGTTTCGATGGGCCGGCTGTGCAGGCATGACTGGCATCATTTATTTCCCTCTCATCAACTTAGATAGAGTCAAGGATATATTTAACATTATTCTAAAGGGCCTACTGCAACATGTAGCATGTTTTCATTTCCCTTACAATAAATTAGAATAAGTAATAGAGTTATAGGAAATAAAAACAGTCTCATAACAGCTTCTTTTTACAAAGTAAAACATAAAAGAGTTTGGTATCAACACGCAAGGCACGCAGTCAAATTATTTGCTGCTGATAAATAGGCATAACACAAATTCATCATTACACTATTGTCTTTCTAAAGTTAATCAAACCTTCTTCACCCTCCTTATCATTCAGTGAGGCATAATTTAAATGAAACTGTGAAGTAAGGTGCACAATTATCGCCCATTCATCCTTTCATTCAGTGAGGAGAGAGAGACGCATTAGCGCCTGGCTGAGTTCCAACATCCTGGGGGTTTAGTTGGAATAGGTGTGAAAAAAAAACAGGTAAAAAGGCTCAATGCCTTTTCTGTTTGTGATTTCAAAATTCTGACAAAGCACTTTTTCTTTGGGCTGATTTTTTTAATTACAAAATCAGGCCGCTGGCCTGTGGCAGCTCTAGTGTTAAAGGCAACAACAAAACATTATTAATAAAAGCTATCTATTTAATATGTATTTTTTGAACACTAATTTGTTTACAAGCATGACAGCTGTACTTTTAGTTTATGATTTAAGCAGCTTGTTTGCCATTAGATTTCAAAGCACGTGAATGTATCCAACTGGTATTTACGATATCACAACTGGTAATTCCCACCTCCACATGGTTCCGAACAACATTAAATGGAATATATTGGGTAGACAAATGGTACCATTATACTAGATTATCCAGTACATAATAAGCCTTGAGACAATGAGACATGGATTGTGTATGTGTGCCCATCATAGGGTGAATGGGCAAGACAAATATTTAAGTTCCTTTGAACAGGGTATGGGTAGTAGGTGGCAGGCGCACCACTTTGTGTCAAGAACTGCAACGCTGCGGGTTTTCACCATCAACAGTTTCCAGTATGTATCAGAATAGTCCACCACCCTTAAAAAACAACATCCAGCCAAATATGGGAAGCAATGGAGTCAACATGGCCAAGCATCCCTGTGGAACGCTTTCGACACCTTGTAGCCTTAAGTTTGAATTCAATTGCGAGCGAGGCATGACAAGTTAATTTGCAGGACGGGACAAAAAGTAGCCTACCCAAGTGCATTGCGATTGACAGTAAATATATAGCGAAACACCAAAACAGTATCATATTACTGTAGAAATGTACAGTAAAAAACAATACAAATATAATCACTAAACTAACAGCAAGGGGTAAACAGTGTAGTTTCATGTTATCACGGTTTTTGGGAGCACTTCACATGATCAAATTTTTTTTCACATGTGCAATTCATGTGTTATTGCTGTTCAGCTAAAGGTATGACCCCCACCTGAGATTTTAACTTTCAACCTTCGGATTTGAGGTATACTGACCTTTCTGCTGTGCCATAAGTCTGTAGCATACCATACACATTCAATAACTACTGTATTATACATCTCTGCACTTAGCAAAATAATGCCATCTGCACTGTTATTTCAGTTAACAGTTAATCTGACTATTCTTTCATCATTTTATTTAATTTACTGGATTCAGCAAAATGTGAGGTTTTCTGTTATAGTTCTCTAATGTTGGTGGGACATATTATTCTGTTTTAATGTTACTCCTGAATCACTATGATACTTATAATCGGGTTTTTCCTTGAGTGTATTTTAAACAAAGCTGAGAAGTACTTTGAAGTCCAAAGTGTAGGAATACAGTTGAAATCAGTTGTTGACACGAGACATGTGGAGTAGCAGGATGATCGGAATGCAGTGAACCAAGAGGTTGTGACGTTCAATCCCAAGTAAGGACATATTGAATAATAATTACTGTATAAAACATACACAATATAGACATTTATGTAAAATACACTAATATATACAAAGTATGTGGACACCCCTTCAAATTATGGATTTGGCTATTTCAGCCACACCTGTTGCTGACAGTATATAAAATCGAGCACACAGCCATGCACTCTCCATAGACAAACATTGGCAGTTAGAATAACCTTACTGAAGAGCTCAGTGACTTTCAATGTGCCACCGTCATGGGATGCCACCATTCCAACAAGTCAGTTCGTCACATTTTTACCCTGCTAGAGCTGTCCCCAGTCAACTGCTAAGTGCTGCTATTGTGAAGTGGAAAACGTCTAGGAGAAACAACAGCTCAGTCCGAGTAGTGGTAGGCGCATACAAGCTCACTGAACGGGACCGCTGAAGCGCATAGCGTGTAAAAATCGTCTGTTGCAACACTCACTACTGAGTTTCCAAACTGCCTCTGGAAAGCAAAGTCAGCACAATAACTGTTCGTCTGGACCTTCATGAAACGGGTTTTCATGGCCGACGCACACAAGCCTAAGATCACTATGCGCAATGCCAAGCGTCAGCTGGAGTGGTGTAAAAAATCGCAGCCAATGGACTCTGGAGCTGTGAAAATGCGGTTTTCTGGAGTGAGAATCATGATTCACCATCTGGCAGTGTGACGGGCGAATATGGTTTTGGCGGATGCAAGGAGAAGAACGCTAACCGCCCCAATGCACCATAGTACCAACTGTACAGTTTAGTGGAGGAGGAATAATGGTCTGGGGCTTGTTTGGTGTCATGGTTCGGGCCTAGGCCCCTTAGTTCCAGTGAAGGGAACTCTTAACGCTGCAGCATACAATTACATTCTAGACAGATTCTGTGCTTCATCTTTGTGGCACAGTTTGGGAAGGCCCTTTCCTGTTTCAGCATGACAATGCCCCCGTGCACACGCAAGGTCCATACAGAAATGGTTTGTCAAGATCGGTGTGGAAGAACTTGACTGGCCTGCACAGAGCCCTGACCTCAACCCCATTTAACACCTTTGGGATGATTTGAATGCCGATGCTTAATCGCCCAACATCAGTGCCCCGACCTCACTAATGCTCCTGTGGGCTGAGTGAAAGCAAGTGAAAGCATTCCCAGAAGAGTGGAGGCTGTTATAGTAGCAAAAGGGGGACCAACTCCATATTAATAGCCATGATATTGGAATGAGATGTTCGACAAGCAGGTGTCCACATTATCTTTGGTCATCTAGTGTATGTTTTAAGCACTGTATGTGTATCATAGTGATACATTTTTGTTGCAGGTTAAAACCTGTGAAATCTCATGTGAAAATGTGAATCCACATGTGAATGGTTATATGTGATCATATGAAATCCATGTGAAATGTCATGTGAAATCGTGGTTTTTCCATAAGGGACGTCATCATGCAGCCTTTTACCGGGCAACAAGTCAGTCTGATGGGAAACACACCTCTGGTGTGGAAATGTGTGTATTTTTTATGCAGATTTTATAATATTTGCATGAATCTGTCGCAAATTGGATGGAAACCTAGCTACGGTCTGTGTGACTCTCACACATAGTGGTTTCACTGTCAACTGCTGCTAAATGCAACACCTGAAAAGGAAACTACACCCCGCTCCCTGACCACAGATTTTAACGTCTTCTTTTATCCAAGTTGGTTTCCAAATTTGGGGTCGGGGCACCATGTGTGGTCCCCTGTAAAATGGAAATGGTGTCCCCTAAAAAAAACTATAATCTTATAAACAAAAAATAACTGTTCTCTCTTCAAATGGGTATAGAATACAACCTTTTACTGTTAACTAAAATGACCTCTTACACGATTAGAATGCATTTTCATGTAATTATATGTAGGGACAGCCTGCGGGACCTAAAATGTAATATGAACACAGTTAACCAAGGAATATCATTTTTCCAAGTGGGGTCCCCTATATTTTCTAGTGTTCATTTGGGGTCATGTTCAGTAAAATTTTGGGAACCCCTGTAGTAACCAGTTTAGACACAAACTGTTTAGACATTGTCTCTTAGTTGTAAAGATTGCAAAGACAGTCTTCAACCATTTTGAGATTGAAAGGTAGAGCTACTATAAGCAGTCTAATGTCTGTGGTGAGGCCAGCCATGAGATGTTTAGTAATACCTCTTTCTCATGTGCTTTGCAATCATCAGATCAGTGTTATGAAATGGATCTCAAAGAGGAACTGGTGAAACAAGAATAGCAAATTAGATGCAAATTGTTATCACATTCTATCATTGATACATCCCATACACATACTGGAAATAAGACAGTTGGGGGTATGGCCTGTGATAGGGGGTTTTACATGTCCATCAAGCAACATTGTTGTGGTGCATGTATGACTGGTGAATATGCAACATTGTTGTGGTGCAAAAGAGCCCAGATCTGTGCAAAAAATACTGTTAACCTAGTTATAATCTGCCATTGTTATTAATTGTAGTCTTTTTTTTTTTTTTTTTTTTTTTTTTTTTCTTTTTTTTTGGCAATGTGCCTCCTAAGGAGGTAATTATTAACTATGTAACTGTACAAAACTTTGCACCACAAAGATATGTCCCAGTGAGTTATAATACAGTGCATTCGGAAAGTATTCAGACCCCTTCCTTTTTCCACATTACAGCCTTATTCTAAAATGTATTAAATAAATGTTTTCCTCATCAAGTTACCCCATAACGACCAAGCGGAAACAAGGTTTTTAGAAATTTCTGCAAATGTATTACAAATAAAAAACAGAAATACCTTATTTACATAAGTATTCAGACCCTTTGCTATGAGACTCAAAATTGCCCTCAGGTGCAATTCCTGTTTCCTTTTGATCATCCTTGAGATGTTTCTACAACTTGATTGGAGTCCACCTGTGGTAAATTCAATTGATTGGACATGATTTGGAAAGGTACACACCTGTCAATATAAGGTCCCACAGTTTGACATCGCATATCAGAGCAAAAACCAAGCCATGAGGTCGAAGGTGAATTGACCGTAGAGCCCCGAGACAGGATTGTGTTAAGGCACATATCTGGGGAAGGGTACAAAAAAATGTCTGCACCATTGAAGGTCCCCAAGAACACAGTGGCCTCCCAATCATTCTTAAGTGGTACAAGTTTGGAACCACCAAGACTCTTCCTAGAGAGTGGCCGCCCGGCCTAACTGAGCAATCGGGGACAAGGGCCTTGGTCAGGGAGTGGTGACCAAGAACCCGATGGTCACTCTGACAGAGCTCCAGAGTTTCTCTGTTGAGATGCGAGAACCTTCCAGAAGGACAACCATCTATTCAGCACTCCACCAATCAGGCCTTTATGGTAGTGGCCAGACGGAATCCCACTCCTTACTAAAAGGCACATCACAGCACCGCTTGGAGTTTGCCAAGCGAGTTCTGTGGCTGCAGAGGCCAGATCATTACGGCGATTGTGATAGAGAGTTCGATGGTGAGGAAATATATATCTGTACCTGGGGCAAAGACTGGTGTTTCCTGGGGCAAAAGTTCAGGATATCACCAGTTGCTTCCCGAGGCTGTGAGTCAGTCACAGGGGGCTGATACTGTCATGGTTAATGTGGGTCAAATTACATTATGAAGGACAACTCAGAACAGCTGAAGATGGATTTTAAAGAACTCATTTGGTCTTTCTACTTGACACCAACAAACGCCCCATAATATCTGGCCCTCTGCCCTCCCTAATTGTGGCATTGAACGGTTCAGCAGACATTTAGCCCTCCATAAACTGGCTACGAGACCTTTGCAGCTCTGTGAGTGTAACATTTATTGACAATTCTGATACCTTCTGGAAACAAAGCTTGTATTATAAGGAGGATGGGATCCACCCAAATCATTGGCGGTTCCTGGATCCTTTTCACAGCATTATATGGCTGCGTTGAGACAATGACTTTTCAATGACCCAAGTCCAGCTCATTTAATCCCTACCATTGTGTCGCTGAGTGTCATATTGATTCAGCAAATGTACATTATCCTAGGGGCGTGGAAGACACAATGTAAATAACCTAATTTCTGTCCCTCTTACTGCCCAGAATGCCCTCTGCTGATCCTACACACTATTGTATGCAGTAATCATATGCCTATAACCAGAGTAATAACTGTTAAGTTCACTGAGGTGGTGTGCCCTAGTAGGATGTCCACTGTGTGCAGCTCACTCTGCACTAATAAAAACAACCAGAGTATGTCTACCTCTGCTAAGCAAGACAAATAATCAAGCATCCCAGAAAAGTGTTAAAAATAGCCCACGTTAACATATGTAGCTTAAGAAACAAGGTTCATGAAATCCAGTGGTGAAAAAAGTACCCAACTGTCATACTTGAGTAAAAGTAATGATACCTTAATAGAAAATGACTCAAGTAAAAGTCAAAGTCACCCAGTACAATTCTACTTGAGTAAAAGCCTAAAAGTATTTGGTTTAAAATATACTTACGTATCAAAAGTCAATGTATTTGCTAAAAATGTACTTCAGTATCAAAGTAAAAATATGTAAATCATTTCAAATTCCTTATATTAAGCAAACCAGACACCACCATTTTCTTGTTGTTTTTACATTTACGAGATAGCCAGGGGCACACTCCAACATCTCAGACATGATTTACAAATGAAACATTTGTGTTTAGTGAGTCGCCAGATCAGAGGCAGTAGGGATGACCAGGGATGTTCGGTTGATAACTGTGCGTGATAAGTTGGACTCTATTTCCTGTACTGCTAAAATGTAATGGTACTTTTGGGTGTCAAGGAAAATGTAATATGGAGTAAAAGGTACAGTATTTCTATAGAAAGGAGTGAAGTAAAAGTAAAAGTTGTCAAAAATAGAAATATTATACCCCCCCCCAAAACTACTTAAGTAGTACTTTAAAGTATTTTTACTTAAGTACTTTTACACCACTGATGAAAATCAATAATTTGCTAGTAACAGATGAAATTCTGTCACGATCGTCAGGGTAAGGAGTAGACCAAGGCGCAGCGTGATGAAAAAAAACATACTTTAATTAGTTAAAGTTTAAACATGATACAAAACAAGAAACGACTCGTGAAGTCCACGGTATCAATGATCGAACACACGGAACAAAAAACCCACAAACACAAAGGGAAAACAGACAGTTAAATATGGCTCCCAATCAGAGGACAACCAGTCCAACAGCTGGATCACTCGTTGCCTCTGATTGGGAGTCACTCAGGCAACATAGAAATCAACAAACTAGAACCCCCAACATAGAAATAAACACATAGAATAAACACACCTGGCTCAACAAATAGAGTCCCAGAGCCAGGGTGTGACAGTAACCCCCCCTAAAGGCGCGGACTGGCGACCGCGCCTCAACTAAACAAAACAGAGAGAGGGCTGGGCGGGGCATACCTCCTCGGCGGCGGTTCTGGCTCCGGCCTTGACCACCACCCTCCAATACACCCCCATAGTGCCCCTGGGTCCAGTCTGGCCCCGCCGGCTGGAGTTCCGAACTGGACTTAGCAGGAGTGCGGTTAGCTTCAGCTCCATAGTGGAGCAGTCGACCGGTACCTTACCAGGCACCGGTGACCCAGGCACGGGTTGTGCTGGACTTGGACGACGTGCGCACCCCTGGCTTGGTTGCGTTGGAGGAGGAAAGGGCCTTACCAGGCTGACGACGCGCACCCACCTGGCTTGGTGCGTGGAGGAGGGACGGGCTTTACCAGGCTGACGACTCGCACCCCTGGCTTGGTGCGTTGGAGGCAGGGAACGGGCCTTTACCAGGCTGACGACTCGCACCCCTCGGCTTGGTGCGAGTGGCAGTGCTAGGAACAGGCCGGGCCTGGGCTGGCGACGCGCACCGTATACTTGGTGCGAGTGGCAGGAACAGGCCGGGCCGGGCTGGCGACGCGCACCGTATACTGGGTGCGAGTGGCAGGAACAGGCCGGGCGGGCTGGCGACGCGCACCGTATACTGTGGTGCTGTTAGTTGAGTGCAGGAACGTGAAGGCCCCGGGCCCGCCGGCTGGCGCGCGCACCGTGATACTTGGTGCGAGTGACAGCAGGAACAGGCTAGCGGGCGGGCTGGCGACGCGCACCGTATATGCTTGGTGCGAGTAGGGCAGAACAGGCCGGGCCGGGATCTGGCGACGCGCACCGTATGCTTGGGTGCGAGTGGGCCAGGAACAGGCCGGGCCGGGCTGGCACCGACGCGCACCGTAGGCTTGGTGCGAGTGGCAGGAACAGGCCGGGCCGGGGCTGGCGACGCGCACCGTAGACTTGGTGCGAGTGGCAGGAACAGGCCGGGCCGGGCTGGCGCGGCTGCGCACCGTATACTTGGTGCGAGTGGCAGAAGCAGGCCGGGCCGGGCTGGCGACGCGCACCGTATACTTGGTGCGAGTGGGCAGGAACAGGCCGGGCCGGGCTGGGCGACGCGCACCGTTATACTTGGTGCGAGTGGCAGGACAGGCCCAGGCCGGGCTGGGCGACGCGCACCGTATACTTGGTGCGAGTGGCAGGAACAGGCCGGGCCGGGCTGGCGACGCGCACCGTGTAGACTTGGTGCGAGGGAGCAGGGATAGGCCGTCGGGCCGGGGCTGTCGACGCACACCCGTAGGCTTGGTGCGTGGAGCAGGGGACTGGCCGGACTTGGGCTGGCGACGCACACCGTAGGCTGGTGCGTGAAGGCAGGGGACAGGCCGAACCCGGGCTGTGGAGACGGATAGGAGCCCTGGAGTGAAGAGCGGCCACAACCCGTCCTGGGCTGAATGCCTACCCTCACACACTCTGTGTGAGGCATCCGCACAGGACGTAAACAGGGCGGTGTATCCGTAACCTGGTGGCCTCCAGAATCCGCTCCCTTTTTTGCCTCCGTCAGCCCCGTCGTCCATGCGTGTGCCCCACCCCTAAACATTTTTCTGGGGTTTCCCTCCTCGAACCGCCCGACGACGACCCTGATCACGCCGTTGCTCGTCTCTACGGCGCGCCTCCACCGTCTCTTCTCACCGGCGCTTCCTCCCATGTCCAGCCAAGAGCTGCCCCCTGGAGCACGCTGCTTGGTCGTTGCATGGTGGGTTTTTCTGTCACGATCGTCCAGGGGTAAGGAGTAGACCAAGGCGCAGCGTGATGAACAAACATACTTTAATTAGTTAAAGTTTAAACATGATACAAAACAAGAAACGACTCGTGAAGTCCACGGGGTATCAATGACCGAACACGGAACAAAAAACCCCACAAACACAAAGGGAAAACAGACAGGTTAAATCATGGCTCCCAATCAGAGACAACCAGCCAACAGCTGACACTCGTTGCCTATCTGATGGGAGTCACTCAGGCAACACATAGACAATCAACAAACTAGAACCCCAACATAGAAAATAAACACATAGAATAAACACACCCTGGCCTCAACAAATAGAGTCCCAGAGCCAGGGTGTGACACATTCATATTCTGACAATCTCTGAAAATCACTTAGATAATACCTTTGATTATACAGTCGTAGCAATACAAGGTTATAACATTTACAGAAAATACAGAAATGCCAACAGAGGGCGGGTGTTGATGGTTATATTCAGAACCACATTCCTGTAAAGCTCTAGAGAGGATCTCATGTGAAATACTGTTTAAGTAATATGGCTACAGGTTCACCTGCCCTCACCTAAAGCCCATTCTGGTCGGAAGCTGCTGTAGACCACCAAGTGCTAACAGTCAGTACCTGGATAATTGTGTGAAATGTTTGCTAATATATGTTATATCAATAGAGAGGTTATACTTTCTGGGTGATTTAAATATCGACTGCTTTCATCAGGCTGCCCACTCAAGAGAAAGCGTTTCAAACTGTAACTAGTGCCTGCAACCTGGTTCAGGGTTATCAATCAACCTAACGGGGTGTTTACAAACAGCACAGGAATGAAATCATCAAGATGTATTGATCATATCATTTACTAATGCTGCAGAAATTTGTTTGAAAGCAATATCCAAATCCATCGATGTAGTGATCACAATATAAGTAGCCAATATCTAAGAAATCTAAGTTCCAAAGGCTTTTCTGGGGATCCTAATATTGGTGTATAATAAGAGGTCTCATACATAAGTTTGGTAGTGATTCCTATGTTGTTGATTGTGAGAATATTTGTTGGTCTGTGGTGTGTAATGACGAGCAACCAGACGCTGCACTTGACCATTTATGAAATTGCTTATCCCAGTTTACTAATAAGCATGCATCCCATTAAGGAAATTACAGTAAAAAACTATTACATCCCCCGTGGATTGATGAGGAATTGAAAATTGTGTGGTTGAGAGGGATGGAGGCAAAAGATGATGGCAATAGGTCTGGCTGTACAAACCGATTGGCAAAATGTATCTGCTAATTGAGAAATCATGTGACTAAACTGAATAAAAAGTCCCAGTTTTGTCGCCCTGGGACTACTGTTCAGTCGTTGTGGTCAGGTGCCACAAAGAGGGACTTAGGAAAATTGCAATTGGCTCGGAACAGGGCAGCACGGCTGGCCCTTGGATGTACACAGAGAGCAATGTCAATTTCTCCTGGCTCAAAGTAGGAGGGAGAGATTGACTCCATCACTACTTGGTATTTTGTGAGAGGCATTTGACATGTTGAATGCACCGAGCTATCTTTTTGAACTACTGCTCACAGCTCGGACAACCCATGCATACCCCACAAGACAGGTCTCTTCACAGTCCCCAATTCAAGAAACAGACTATGGGAGGCGCACAGTACTACATACAGCCATGACTACATTGAACTCTATTCCACATCACAGTAGACTCATCGCCAGCAGTAAAATTAGATTTTGTGAAGCACACAAACATAGACACATGCATACGATAAACATACGCACTATACACATGTAACAAATGGATTTTTGTGCTAAGATATTGTAGGTAGTAGAGTAGAGGCCGAGGGCACACACTTAATATGTTGTGAATCCTGTTCTGAATTTATTGTAATGATTTTTTTAAAATGTATAACTGCCTTTAATTGTGCTGGACCCCAGGAAGAGTAGCTAGCTGCCCTTGGCAAGCAGCTAATGGGGATCCATAATAATACATACAATACCTAAAAGGACTCTCAGACCATGAGAAGACACATGATTCTCCTGATGAAACCATGATGGAACTCTTTGTCCTGAATGCCAAGTGTCACTTCTGGAGGAAACCTGGTACCATCCATTATGGTGAAGCATGGTAGGGTGGCAGCATCATGCTGTGGGATGTTTTCAGCGGCAGGACTGGGAGACTTAGTCAGGACTCGATCGGGGAAAGAATGAACACTGAGCAAAGTACTAGGAGAGGGATCCTTGATGAAAACCTCCTCCAGAGTGGCTCAGGACCTCAGACTGGGACGAAGGTTCCCCTTCAACAGGAACACAATGACCCTAAGCACACAGCAAGACTCAACGCAGTGGAGTGGCTCATCGAGAGACACGTCTTTTGAATGTCCTTGTGTGGTCCAGCCAGAGCCCGTAGTTGAACCAATCTAACATCTTTGGAGAGACCTGAAAAAATAGCTGTGCAGGGACGCAACCCATCCAAACATCACAAAAGCGCTTGAGAGGAACTGCAAAGAATGGGAGAAACTCCTTAAATACAGATCGTTGCGAAGCTATGTAGCGTCATACTACCTAAGAAGACTCAAGTTCTAGTAATCGCTGCCAAGGTACTCAAAACCATATTTCCTAGAAGAGTCCCTGAGACCAAAGGGGCCAACATGATGCAGTCCCGGAGTAGTGGCCCAGAAGTAGATGGTAATGACAGAAGGAGTCCTGAGCCAAAGGGCCAACGCAGGCCTCTGGAGTAGTGGCCCAGAAGTAGATGGTAACTGACAGAAGTTGTCCTGAGCCAAAGGGACCAAACGCAGGCCTGGAGTAGTGGCCCAGAAGTAGATTGGTAATGACAGAAGGTGTCCTTGAGCCAAAGGGGTGCCAACGCAGGCCTGGTAGTAGTTGTGCCCAGGAAGTAATGGGTCATTGCTAGAAGGAGACCCTGCTGGGCCCTCGTACTGTCATGGGATTTTTGGTGACCAGCTATGAGACACCGTTCCAGATAATGAAAAGGATCTGAAGGCTCTGTTTAGAGACTACAAACTTCACCTGGAATGAGGTAGAGATAAGAGGTCTCTAGCTGACGGTCTCGTCACACTCAGCACACCAGCCTCCAGGTTCTTTGGGGTGTTTTTCTCTGGGTATGGAGTTTGCAATGTAGCCCTATAGAACCAACATTCGTGACATCTCTATAGACACATAGAGAAATTTGGCAACGCTACTCGAAAATGCCCTGGAACAATTGATGATGGGGAACTAAAAGAATTGCTTAAGTTAGCTCTGCAAAACAGAGAGGCTCTTGACTATATTCTGGTAAAGGTCAAGGGGGCACTTTGCCAGTCATTGATGATGAATGTTGTACTTTTTGTACTCCCAGATCACTCTTCTAATGTGACTGATCATTCCAGAAAACATTGCCACTGTTGCTGAGAATAATTCCCAAAAACAGAGTGGACGCTTGCAACTTGGTTGGAATCCCTGTTTGGAAGTTGGGGATCCCAAATTGCCCAATGGGCTGCAGCATGCATTTTTTGCTTAGTTTTGCTATGTGTCTTAGTTTGCTATCAGTGTCTCCAGGGCTAATAAGATCTCAGCAGCTGTCATGTGGTTTTCTTTTTTTTTGTTTTGTTCCAAATCAACTTTTGAAATGCAAGAGAAAGGCCACAATATAATATTGCAGTTTAGGCGCAGTTTAGATTTTGGCCGCTAGATGGCAGCAGTAGTGTTTGTGCAAAGTTTCAGATTGATCCAGTGAAGGATTGCAATACTGGACTATTTTGTATCAAGTCTGCCCAAATGTGCCGAATTGGTCAATTGATACATTTTCAAGTACATAACTATAGAGAACATACAAAAATGATATGGTGATACAAAATGTAAGTTTACAAACTCCCAGGAATGTCATAAATGATTGGATCATTAGCTTTATACACTAACTTTCACACATCTAGATGGCCGGGCGGGGAGGTGTGTTAGAACCAGAGACAGCAGGGGTTCAAACTGTAGAACCCCAGTTCCTACATTTCAATATAAAAATTGATTTTATCAAACAAAAAAAACTATGTTACATTTTATCTCTGGACCCCTAGGATGACAAATCAGAGCAGGATTACTGAATGTAAGTATATTATTTATCTTCAGAGGTGAATATATCAAACCAGTTGCTGTGATACATTAATATGTATAATGTTAATACAACCCGATTTGTGGTAAGTAACTATGGAAACAATGGTTAAACCTTGAGAGATTTATTCACCTCGGAATCTACAGATCCCTTGTGTATGTGTGTGTATTTTTGATAGATCTACTCCCGTTGATAAAAGTATAACCTTATTGTAGATTTGAGCTTTATGATGATGATTATGAATGAAATTAGATTAGCTCCTGTTAATAGAAGGATAACCTTTATTATGATTTATTATGATGATAGTATTATCATGAATTAAATTATTTAATGTATTTTGATAGAGCCTCCTTTGAGGTCATACGTCATACGCATTACAATTTGAACAATTATTATAATAGAAGTGATAGAGGGGGGAATGTGGAGGAAAAATGTATGGTCTGGAGGGACAGCCTTGAAAATGTTCATATTGTCCACTCTGTCATAAAACAATCATTGGTTCCTGCCTGTGCTGGGGAAAGATATAAGGGGGGGACGTCATGACCCCTTCCTTAAGACCATCTGGCAGAATGCCCAGAATATGTTCTATAAGTTAAGATAGGAGATGGTGCCAGTCACATGCAGGAACCAATCGTATGAATCATGTTTATGTAGGTTTTTGTGTAGCCGTATAAGGCATTATGAAAGGACCATCACTTCAGACCGGCACTTTATGCATCTAAGTTTGACTGTGACCTCTCCAGCTTGCTAACAATAAAGAATTATTCATTTACGATTGACTTTGAGTGTCCTTGTGTTGAATTTCCATCACAGTTGCAACCGAGGACAGACGGTTTTTACACACTTCAGCACTCGGCAGTCCAGTTCTGTGAGCTTGTGTGGCTGTTACGGATACAGGTATCCTGTGTTTTTGTGTGTTTCTCTCCTTCTGCCCTAATCACAGGTGTCCTGTATGTTCCTGATTGGTGGTCGTTGAGGTGTCTGCTGATTGGACCAATCAGTGAACATTCCTGTGCATTGCACCACCTGTTACTCGTTTGTTCAATCACACATCCCATTGTATAAAAACCAGTCTTGTGTTTGTTGAGAGAGAGAGATATTTCCGTATGTGAGTATGGACACGGTGGTGTCCTGGTTTTGATTACTCACTAAGTTGCTGTTTACTATGATTGGTACTTCTGTTAGACTACTGTTTTGTATGTGAGTAATGGATACTGTGATGTCCTTTGTTTAGAGTACTCACTAAGTTGCTGGTTACTCTGTTTGGTAACTGTTGTGTGTTTCTGGGAAAAGGGGAGTTTGAGCTAGCTGCCCTTGGGTATACATTTTCCGTAGAAAGAACTGTCTATAAACACTAGTTAGACCTGAGCGGACCCACCCACTGTATTTTTGTATGGTAGCAGTAGCCTAGGGGTTCTTGAGGCAGGCAAGATCAGTTTAGGGGTGTTTTACACTATGGTTTCATTTCTTGGGTCCTGCTCAGCCCTTTTTCCCAATCCTTTACCGTGTGTTCAGAAATAAACCATTTGTGTTTGACGGTAGTTCATGGTAGTTGTGTCCTATTTGTTCTCACTGTTCCATGCCACACTCCTAATTTGCATAATTTATGTTACGGGTCTCATGTCCATCCACCCTAGACGTTTAGAGCCACGGGGTTCGTAACATAAAGTGGGGGCTCGTCCGGGATCTATCCCATGTTACTCATGCAAATTAGTAAGTGTCTGGTTCAGTGTTGAGCTTGGCAGCGGTACTACCTGTTTTTTCTTTTGTGTGTTCAGTAGTCGACGGCTCGTGTTGCTAGTAGGATGGCTACTTTTGAGTTGGAGGCATTTTTGGAAACCCTACGTGGGAGGTTTTTGATAATTGCCGTAGAGTGGATCTACAGGCTTTGGCTGACCACTTTTCTGTACCCATACCGAGGGGTTTAGTGAAAGCAGAAGTTAGGGAAGTAGTGCTAGCGATATTGTTTAAACGAGCGAGTGCTTGAGTTACCGCCGCCTGAGTCTGCTGCTCCTGTAGGGGATGTGGTTGCTGATCCTGTAAGCCCATCAGTGTCTGAGGACGAGACTAAGGCTCCAGCCACATTGCCCCGTTATGACCCCACTCTCCCCACTGACTGACAGTGATGCCAGGATGGATGTCCGCTTGACACTGCTCCAAATGGAGGCGGAAGAGCGGGCACAAATCAGGCAAGACAAGCTGGAGATGCGTAAAATGGAGCTAGAGGCAGAACAGGAGACGCGTAAGCTAGAGGCAGAACAGGAGACGCGTAAGATGGAACTGGAGATGCGTAAGATGGAAACTGGAGGTGCGTTAAAATGGAACTAGAGGCAGAAACAGCGAGATTAGTCTCTGCTAATACTATGCCTGCTAGTGAGCCATCCTCACCAGCTGTGTCATCTGCTACGTTTGATATTAGTAGGCAGATCACCTTGGTACCTGTGTTCAGGGAGTCAGAGGTTGATTCCTATTTCAGTGTGTTTGAACGTATAGCGGTAGCATTGAAATGGCTCGAAGAGGTATGGTGCCTATTACTTCAGTGTAAACTAACAGGTAAAGCCCAAGAGGTTCTGGCAGCGCTACCTCTTGAAGACAGTTTGAATTATGAAGTGGTCAAAGCTACTGTTCTTCGTGCCTATGAGCTTGTTCCTGAGGCATATCGACAGAGATTTAGGTCTCATAAAAAGTCTCCTACTCAGACTTATGTGGAGTTTGCTAGAGACAAAGGAAATCTGTTTGACAAATGGCACAGTGCTAGTAAGGTAACTGATTTTAACTCTCTACGGGAGTTAATCTTGTTAGAAGAGTTTTAAAAATTGTTTACCGGAACGCATTGTAGTTTATCTGAACGAACAGAAAGTATCCTCACTGTCGGAAGCGTCTGTATTGGCAGACGAGTTTGTGTTGACGCATAAGAGCGTGTTTTCGGCTCGTACGGAGAGCAGGGCTGCGGAGTTGCTAACTTTTAATCCTAGTCGACCAGCAGTACATCCAGCACGCCCCAAAAGATGTGCGTCACTGTTTCTATTGTCATAAGGTGGGACATATGGTTAATGATTGCTTTCTGCTAAAACGCAAACCGGGGATGCCTCAGCACGCCAGGCCGCCAACGGGTGTTGGGCTGATTCGTACGGTTGTAAGGCCGGAATCAAGACAGAAGCCTCATAGTGAATGTGGTTTGAAAGTCCCTGTCCCAGATCACAGTTATGAACCGTTCATTTTTGAGGGGTTTGTTTCTATATCAGATGACGAAGCGTCTCAGCGTCCAGTTAGAATCCTCAGAGATACTGGTGCGGCGCAGTCGTTCATACTATCTGATCTGTTGCCCTTGTCTAATAATACATATTGTGGTTCCAGTGTGTTAGTACAAGGAATTGAAATGGGTTTCGTCCCAGTGCCATTGCACTTTGTGAACGTACACTCTGATTTAGTCAGTGGATTGTTCAGAGTTGGCGTACGTCCTATGTTGCCAGTAAAAGGTTGTGACATTTATAATGGGCAACGATATTGCCGGAGGAAAGGTAATACCCATATTGGAGGTATTGGATAAAAGTGACCAGTCTCTCTCCGAGGAGCTGGGCACAGGGTTATCCAGATGTGTTCCCCGCTTGTGCTGTCACACGTGCTCAAGCACGACAAGTGGGTGAAGTGATAGATTTGTCAGACACGATTCTATTCAGAGAGTGTGACCCAGAGGATAGTTCAGGTACTACCTCTGGTAAGCTGGTGCAGTCTGACCAACAGCCCAGAGAAAGGAAGAAGGATGTGGAACTTGTTGCTGAGGCAATACAGTTACCAGTTACTCGTGAGCAGCTGATCGCATAACCAACAGGTTGATATTAGCCTGGCTAAATGTTTTTTCTAGTGTTGTCTCAGAGGACGAGCTAAAGAAGAAAAACATGGCATATTTCATTGATGGTAATCTCCTCATGCGTAAATGGACATCCCATGTTGACGCTGGCGGGAGATTGGAATGCTGTTTACCAAATAGTGATTCCTACAGCCTTTCGACAAAATGTTTTATCCCTCGCTCATGATCACCAGTGGTCCGGACATCTGGGAGTCACCACGACTTATGATCGTGTTTTGCGACATTTCTTTTTGGGCCTGGCTTAAAACAAGATGTGGCTCGGTTCTGTCGGACTTGCCACACCTGTCAAGTAGTTGGGAAACCGAAACCAGGTTATTTCCCCCGCGCCTCTTTGTCCCATACCGGCCATAGGTGAACCATACGAACATGTGATGGTTGATTGTGTTGGACCATTACCAAAAACAAAATCTGGGTAACCAGTTTATGTTGACAATTTGTGTGTGGCCACCAGGTACCCAGAGGCCATTCCTCTGCGAAGGATTACTGCTCCGGTGGTGAGTAAAGCGTTGATCAAATTCTTCTCAACTTTTGGGTTACCTAAGGTGATACAAACTGATCAGGGTACGAATTTCCTTTCTAAACTTTTCAAACAAGTGTTAAAGTCCTTGTCAGTTACACACCGTGTGTCAAGCGCATATCACCCAGAGTCTCAGGGTGCGCTTGAACGTTGGCATCAGACCCTGACGTCTATGCTCCGTAAATATTGCTTGGAATCTGAGAAAGATTGGGATGAGGGAGTTCCTCTAGTGTTGTTTGCTGTCCGTGAGACAGTACAGGAATCCCTAGGGTTCAGCCCAGCTGAACTGGTGTTTGGACACACCATGAGAGGACCTATGAAAGTCCTTAAGGATCAGTTTTTTGTCACAAGAGTTGTGTGTGAAAGAAAAATGTGTTGGACTACGTTAGTCGCTTTCGTGAGCGCCTACATGCTGCCTGTGCTCTAGCAAAGGAAGCGCTGTCTTCCTCACAGAAACGGATGAAACGACACTATGACACACAGGCTGTTTCTCGTTCACTGCAGCCAGGTGACCGAGTTCTTGTATTGTTGCCTGTGCCAGGAGCGTCATTGTCAGCACGTTTCTCTGGTCCTTATGTCATTGAAAAGAAACTAACTGAACTGACTACGTGATACAGACTCCTGATAGAAAACGCCAATCTCGTGTGTGCCACGTTAACATGTTGAAGACATACCACACCAGACCCGTCACTCAGGTAGACAGTCCAGAGAAACTGGCCGAGTCGGCTGTCTCTATTGCTGCTACGGCTGTAGTGGGAGGTCATGTTAATGATGTGGACGGAGATGGTTTGGAGTTGCGCAATACTCAGCAGCAGTGTGCTAGATTGCCCAATTCAGAGATGCTGCTGTCTCTCCCGTCAAGCCTGATTCATTTAACGGACAGACAGTCAGATGATATTGTGAGACTATTACACAGCTTTCCATGTCTTTTTAATGATGTTCCTACATGTACTAATGTGGTTAGAACATGACATTAATGTTGGAAACGCTGCACCTATCAAGCAACATCCTTATCGTGTCAACGTCGCTAAGAGAAAGATAATGAGGGGTGAGGTCGGTTATTTGCTGGAGAATAACCTGGCTATGCCAAGTTCAAGTCCTTGGAGTTCTCCGTGCATTCTGGTTCCTAAACCTGATGGGACATCCAGATTATGTACGGACTATCGGAAAGTCAATGCTGTCACAGTGCCCGACTCGTTCCCGTTACCCAGACTGGATGACTGTATTGGTACTGTTGGTGCTGCTACTTATGTAACCAAACTAGATCTTCTAAAAGGTTACTGGCAGGTGCCGTTAACCCCACGTGCCTCCGACATCTCTGCCTTTGTGACCCCAGATCACTTCCTACAATATGCTGTCATGGCATTTGGGATGCGGAACGCACCAGCCCACTTTCCATCGCCTGGTTAACACAGTATTGGCTGGAGTTCCTAATTGTAGTGCTTACCTTGATGATCTGGTCATTTATTCAACTGAGTGGTCTGATCATGTTAAAACTCTAAGGGTAGTGTGTGAACGTCTAGCAACCGCTTTCTCTAACCCTGAACTTAGCAAAGTGCGAGTTTGGGAAGGCCACTGTTACTTATCTTGGTAAACAGGTCGGCCATGGTCAGGTGCGCCCTGTAGATGCCAAGGTCTCAGCTATAAACGCATTTCCCGCACCTACCACCAGAAGAGAGCTACGCCGTTTTTTAGGGATGGTTGGCTACTACTGTAGTTTCTGTAAAAATTTATCTGCGGTAGTTGCTCCATTAACGGATTTGCTCAGTCCGGCGAGAAAATGTGTATGGTCTGAAGATTGTTGTACTGCTTTCAACACTGCTAAAGCACTCTTGTGTAGTACTCCTGTTCTTGCTGCGCCAGATTTTGAACGGCCGTTTTAAACTGGAGGTAGATGCAAGTGCCAGAGGTGCTGGTGCTGTTCTACTGCAGCAAGACCAGAGTGGAGTGGACCATCCTGTCTGTTATTTTTCACGGAAATTTAACAAATGTCAGACAAACTATTCCACCATTGAACAAGAAGCTCTAGCTTTGTTGTTAGCTCTGCAGTACTTTGAAGTTTATGTTGGTTCCAGTGCATTACCAGTGATAGTGTATACTGACCATAACCCCTTAGTTTTTCTCCACCGGATGTACAACCAGAACCAACGCCTTATGCGTTGGGCACTTGTCGTGCAAAATTATAATTTGGAGATCCGCCACAAAAAGGGGTTGGATAATGTGTTGGCAGATGCTTTGTCTCGTGTGTAATGATCTAGGTTTTTTTTTGTTGTTATATCCGGCAGGATGATTTGTAATTTGGGTGTTGTGATAGTACGTGTGTCGCAAACCATTGTGGTTTGCTCTTTTAAGGGTGGGAGTGTTACGGATACAGGTATCCTGTGTTTTGTGTGTTTTCTCTCCTTCTTGCCCTAATCACAGGTGTCCTGTATGTTCCTGATTGGTGGTCGTTGAGGTGTCTGCTGATTGGACCAATCAGTGAACATTCCTGTGCATTGCACCACCTGTTACTCGTTTGTTCAATCACACATCCCATTGTATAAAAAACCAGTCTTGTGTTTGTTGAGAGAGAGAGAATATTTCCGTATGTGAGTATGGACACGGTGGGTGTCCTGGTTTTGATTACTCACTAAGTTGCTGTTTACTATGATTGGTACTTCTGTTAGACTACTGTTTTGTATGTGAGTAATGGATACTGTGATGTCCTTTGTTTAGAGTACTCACTAAGTTGCTGGTTACTCTGTTTGGTAAACTGTTGTGTGTTTCTGGGAAAAGGGGGAGTTTGAGCTAGCTGCCCTTGGGCATACATTTCCCGTAGAAAGAAACTGTCTATAAATACTAGTTAGACCTGAGCGGACCACCCACTGTATTTTTGTATGGTAGCAGTAGCCTAGGGGTTCTTGAGGCAGGCAAGATCAGTTTAGGGGTGTTTTACACTATGGTTTTCATTTCTTGGGTCCTGCTCAGCCCTTTTTCCCAATCCTTTACCGTGTGTTCAGAAATAAACCATTTGTGTTTTGACGGTAGTTCATGGTAGTTGTGTCCTATTTGTTCTCACTGTTCCATGCCACACTCCTAATTTGCATAATTTATGTTACGGGTCTCATGTCCATCCACCCTAGACGTTTAGAGCCACGGGGTTCGTAACAGTGGCCTACCACTTTACGGTTGCTCCTAGACATTTTCACTTCACAATAACAGCACACAGTTGACCGGGGCAGCTCTAGCAGGGCAGAAATGTGATGTCTCAGAATATTGACGAACTGACTTGTTGGAAAGGTGGCATCCTATGATGGTGCCACATTGAAAGTCACTTTGCTCTTTAGTAAGGCCATTCTACTTCCAATGTTTTTCAATGGAGATTGCATGGCTGTCTGTTCGATTTTATACACCTGTTAGCAACAGGTGTGGCTGAAATAGCCGAATCCACTAATTTGAACGGGTATCCACATACCTTTGACCATGTAGGGTATATTGAGACAAATTACAGACGTTTAGCCTACAAGTAGCCAAATAGAACTCAATTAATTGAACATGAAATGTACTTCAATATGATTGAAATAGGCCTATAGCCTAATGTTTATATTTTAATGCAGTCATCTCAGTTTTCATTTGAAGCATAATTGTATACATCACTTCTTTGTATCGATTGCGAAGACATTGGCAACTATGTATTTGTAGTCAACTTTGTTCTGAAGTTATTGGAAGTCACAGAGATACGGATACATCATGTAATTCTATGCTTAGCGGAGATCTTCTGTGTATAAAGTGACACATTTAGATGCTCTCTACGAAGGTGAACGATAAACTTAGCCCTAAAATGCTTTTGGGAAACCGGGCCCTGGATAAGAGCAACTGCTAAATTACTAAAATGTTAAAGGTAAATGTTTTATACCAAAAATCAATGAAATTGTATTGGTCACATACACATTTGAAAAAAAACAATACCCAAAAAATCCCAAAATAAAAATAAGAAATTAAGAAATATCAGGAAAAAGCAACGCCTTGACTAGAATACAGTATATACATATAAAGAGGGTAAGCAGTATGTAAACACTATTAAAGTGACAGTTTTCAATGACTAGGTACATAGGGCAGCAGTCACTAAGGTGCAGGGTAGAGTACTGGGTGATAGCCAGCTAGAAACAGTGACTAAGTTCAGGGCAGTGTACTGGGCGGAGGCCAGCTAGTCTGATGGCCTGGAGATTAAAATCTCATAAAATTGGACTGTATATAATTATTTTTCAAACATTATCTTAAATATTGATGTCACAAATTTATCATTTGTACAGATTTTTTATGTTGTACATGAGTTTGTTACATTTGACAGTGTAAAACCTAGCAGTACTACTTATTTCTCTGAGAGTGAGGCAGATATATATAGCATTTTGGAGAATTTTTTTTTGATTATTTGTCTATCTGAAATGAAACCATCAAGTGATAGATTTTAAACAAATACATTTCTGTCATGAAACAATCCCAAACCAAGATTAGATGGTGAAAAACCCCACAAATATCTTTAATAATTTCTTTCAACAAAAAAAGGTAACTTACCAGGATTTCTGAAAATGGTTATATAGCATTTTTGAAATTAAACTCTTATGTTTCCCCATCTGAGCTCAGAGTAGATGAGAGACGTAATGTTTGTCTCTGTTGTGTTGAAGTCCAATCAAGCAGGGAGAGACCAGCCTCCCCTGTACCCATCTGTGTGTCCATAAAGAGTGACCGGTCTATGGATCAACCTAGAGTGTTTAGAGAGGGAGACTTTTCTACTAAACGAAGGTAAGAAGAACTCATGGGTCATGGTCAGTGAGTTAAACAAACACTGTCTCTAGTCATTTCTCCTCTCCCATTTTCCCATTTCTTTTTGTTGTTTTCATAATCCATAGGCTAATTATTTTTTCCATTTTCATAGTCCTAAAACACAAAATTCCCTCATTTTAGTGTGTGTTTGTGCAATCCTTGGATGTTTTGTCCACAGAAACCAACAGGAGAGATCAGAGTCAGAGATTCTCAGTGGTCAGTCTTCCCAGTCATCAAACAGACCTGGCCTCCATATTCAGTGTATGAGGTCCTGTTATGTACATTTGTTTTTGTTTACCTCAAGTAAAGTTGATCTGTCAATCATTAATTAATGTGTTAATGAGAAAGCATTTCTTCTCTTGCTTAACTTATTTACTTTATTTATTTCAGTTTATAGCCGGATATATTTTAATATATATTTTACCGAACAGGCACTCAAGGCACGTGTGTCTCTCTCTGTCTCTCTCTCTCTGTCTCTCTCTCTCTCTCTCTCTGTCTCTGTCTCTGTCTCTCTCTGTCTCTGTCTCTCTGTCTCTCTCTCTCTCTCTCTGTCTCTCTCTCTTCTCTCTCTCTCTTCTCTGTCTCTCTCTCTTCTCTGTCTCTCTCTCTTCTCTGTCTCTCTCTCTTCTCTGTCTCTCCCCCTTCCTCTCTCTTCCTCCCCCTCTCTCCAGGTCTTTGTGATGTGTGGCTCAATAATCTACACTGTGATGTGTCCGGATGGGGAGGTGGATGCTGCGTTGGGCTTTGCCTACGTCCTGGCCTGGGTGTCCTTCCCTCTGTGTCTGGTCAGTGGTCTCATCTACATGGTACTGAGGAAGAGGGAATGAGAGAGGGAGGGAAGCTGAGGTTAAGGCCTCACACCACCACCACCAGAAGAACACAGCACTTTGCCCCAGGGTTGGAGTCAATTCAGGAAGTACACTAACGTTACAATTCTCTTCAATGCTTCTTAATGAGGTTTACCTTCTGAATTTATTGAAATGTAAATGGAATTGAGCCCAACCATGCTGTGCCCACTGACCACCAGAGGAGGCTGGTAAGGGGAGGATGAACGGCTCATAATAAGGACTGAAATGAAGTGAATGGAATTGTACGTATGTGTTTGATGCGTTTTTTGATACCATTCCATTCATTTTATTCCAGACATTATTAAGAGCCTGTCCTCCATGCCACCAGCCACCACTGCTGACCACAGACCAGAGACCAGACAAACAGTCTAACTGGCAACCCACGGATACATTAGTCTGGTCCCAGATCTGTGTGTGCTTTATCCAACTCCTTTAGATATACATGGCATGACAATGAGTCAGAAGAGTTGGTTTAAACAGATCTGAATCAGGACACTAAGAGTTGGTTTAAACAGATCTGAATCAGGAAACTAAGAGTTGGTTTAAACAGATCTGAATCAGGAAACTAAGAGTTGGTTTCAACAGATCTGAATCAGGAAACTAAGAGTTGGTTTCAACAGATCTGAATCAGGAAACTAAGAGTTGGTTTAAACAGATCTGAATCAGGAAACTAAGAGTTGGTTTGAACCACACAGATCTGAATCAGGAAACTAAGAGTTGGTTTCAAACAGATCTGAATCAGGAAACTAAGAGTTGGTTTCAACAGATCTGAATCAGGAAACTAAGAGTTGGTTTCAACAGATCTGAATCAGGAAACTAAGAGTTGGTTTCAACAGATCTGAATCAGGAAACTAAGAGTTGGTTTCAACAGATCTGAATCAGGAAACTAAGAGTTGGTTTAAACAGATCTGAATCAGGAAACTAAGAGTTGGTTTGAACCACACAGATCTGAATCAGGAAACTAATAGGACCACATACCCAACCTGGGTTCAAATAGTATTTGTTTTCTGTCAAACACTTTGAGCATTTGATTACATTTTTGAGTGTTTGCACTTTTGGCAATATTCCATTGGTTTCATTGTGCCAGGCAAGCTCAATCAAGCCCAGCTAAGACATTTGTAAGAAAACAAATCATATTTGAACCCAGGTCTACATTATACATACCCCATGTGTGAGTAAACTATAGAGATGAACAGACAATCCAAGGTTCCAGTGGAAAGATGTACAGTGTTTGCTGTTGAATGTTCATTACAATTCTACATACCTTTAGTACATAGTGGGGTTGAGTTGCTTTGTTGAGCTCAGTTCATGTTAAAGCACCTTTAGTACATAGTGGGGTTGAGTTGCTTTGTTGAGCTCAGTTCATTGTTTAAAGCACCTTTAGTACATAGTGGGGTTGAGTTGCTTTGTTGAGCTCAGTTCATTGTTAAAGCACCTTTAGTACATAGTGGGGTTGAGTTGCTTTGTTGAGCTCAGTTCATTGTTAAAGCACCTTTAGTACATAGTGGGGTTGAGTTGCTTTGTTGAGCTCAGTTCATTGTTAAAGCACCTTTAGTACATAGTGGGGTTGAGTTGCTTTGTTGAGCTCAGTTCATTGTTAAAGCACCTTTAGTACATAGTGGGGGTTGAGTTGCTTTGTTGAGCTCAGTTCATTGTTAAAGCACCTTTAGTACATAGTGGGGTTGAGTTGCTTTGTTGAGCTCAGTTCATTGTTAGGGCACCTGTAGTACATAGTGGGGTTGAGTTGCTTTGTTGAGCTCAGTTCATTGTTAAAGCACCTTTAGTACATAGTGGGGTTGAGTTGCTTTGTTGAGCTCAGTTCATTGTTTAAAGCACCTTTAGTACATAGTGGGGTTGAGTTGCTTTGTTGAGCTCAGTTCATTGTTAAAGCACCTTTAGTACATAGTGGGGTTGAGTTGCTTTGTTGAGCTCAGTTCATTGTTAGAGTGCTTTTTTAAATGTATATATTTTCACCTAGGTGCCAAAGAGATAAAGCTGTGATATCATCTTTTAGGAAAAAAGCCAATAAAAAAAAGCAAGAACAGACTGGCAATCAGGCTAGTCATCTCCTTCAGACAAAGTTAATTCATAAACAACAACAGTTTTCTTGATGAAGGAAAATGGGGATATGTTTAGGATCCAACAAATTATAATTGTGTTAATGAACGAATGAGCATTACTGTTAAAAAAAAAAAAACAACATATTGTAAAGTGGTTATCCCACTGGCTATAAGGTGAATGCACCAATTTGTAAGTCGCTCTGGATAAGAGCGTCTGCTAAATGACGTAAATGTAATGTAAATGTAAATGTTTTAAATCTTTGTGATACACCAAATACAACTACTGTATTGTTTACTAGGATTCTGAAATGAAAATGGTGTTTTGTCTCTGCCGTTCTTCTACTGTATAGCCTGGTTGGTGGTGTTGTGTTATTAAATGAATTTAACAATACTAGTGACTTGGGTCTTCTACGTGTGCCCTTTCTATACAAAGACCATTTTGCGGCAAAAAAAATAAAAATAATGTTTAGATAAATAAAAACCCTTGAAAGACTATTTCATTCATCCACTCCAAACTGGCCTGATTGACACAGCTGCAATACTGATGTTAACCACAGGGTGGGGCTGTAATGCAGAGGAACTGTTGTGAGACAGTTGTGGTATCACAAACCGTGTGTGTGACATTCCACTCTAGACTTGACATTGTTTACAATGCTGACAGATGGATCTATAATGAGGTACATAATACATATCTAGTTGAACCAACCACAGATGGGTCTATAATGAGGTACAGAATACATATCTAGTTGAACCAACCACAGATGGGTCTATAATGAGGTACAGAATACATATCTAGTTGAACCAACCACAGATGGGTCTATATAGAGATACAGAATACATATCTAGCTGAACACACAACAGATGGATCTATAATGAGGTACAGAATACATATCTAGCTGAACCAACCACAGATGGATCTATAATGAGGTACAGAATACATATATCTAGTTGAACCAACCACAGATGGATCTATAATGAGGTACAGAATACATATCTAGTTGAACCAACCACAGATGGATATATAATGAGGTACAGAATACATATCTAGTTGAACCAACCACAGATGGGTCTATAATGAGGTACAGAATACATATCTAGTTGAACCAACCACAGATGGATCTATAATGAGGTACAGAATACATATCTAGCTGAACCAACCACAGATGGATCTATAATGAGGTACAGAATACATATCTAGTTGAACCAACCATAGAACCAATGAAAGCTCTTGTGTGTCGATATCTTCACTAGTTGTTCCTGGCATCAAACCTGTAAACAATCAGGATCAATTGAACTTCAGATACCCACCTGGATCCCTTCTGCTGGAAACGTGGCAACAAGATACACACACAAACACTAAATATTTAAACAGAAATCAAGGGGTACATTTAAATGTGGTCATGGAAAAAAAGGTCTGAAAAGTGGTTTCTAACAATAAAAAGTAAGGAACAAGTTGTTTTTATCACATTGAATATGAACTTTGTAGTAGAGTGGAGTTGCTTGTTAAAAATCATACAGATCACAATTCATCCAAACAACTTGGCATAAGTCCTTTCCACAGTGCTGCTGCTTGGAGCTAGGGTTGGGTTAGGGTTAGGGACAGGGTTGGGTTAGGGTTAGGGATAGGGATAGGGTTGGGTTAGGGTTAGGGATAGAGTTGGGTTAGGGTTAGGGATAGAGTTGGATTAGGGTTAGGGATAGAGTTGGGTTAGAGTTAGGGATAGAGTTGGGTTAGGGTTAGGGATAGAGTTGGGTTAGGGATAGGGATAGGGTTGGGTTAGGGTTAGGGATAGAGTTGGGTTAGGGATAGAGTTGGATTAGGGTTAGGGATAGAGTTGGGCTAGGGTTAGGGATAGAGTTGGGTTAGGGTTAGGGATAGGGTTGGGTTAGGGATAGAGTTGGGTTAGGGATATAGTTGGATTAGGGTTAGGGATAGAGTTGGGCTAGGGTTAGGGATAGAGTTGGGTTAGGGTTAGGGATAGGTTGGGTTAGGGTTAGGGATAGAGTTGGGTTAGGGGTAGGGATAGAGTTGGGTTAGGGGTTAGGGATAGAGTTGGGTTAGGGATAGGGTTGGGTTAGGGTTAGGGATAGAGTTGGGTTAGGGTTAGGGATAGGGATAGAGTTGGGTTAGGGTTAGGGATAGACTTGGGTTAGGGTTAGGGATAGAGTTGGGTTAGGGTTAGGGATAGGGTTGGGTTAGGGATAGAGTTGGATTAGGGTTAGGGATAGAGTTGGGTTAGGGTTAGGGATAGAGTTGGGTTAGGGTTAGGGATAGGGTTGGGTTAGGGTTAGGGATAGAGTTAGGTTAGGGATAGAGTTGGATTAGGGTTAGGGATAGGGTTGGGTTAGGGTTAGGGATAGTTTGGGTTAGGGATAGAGTTGGATTAGGGTTAGGGATATAGTTGGTTAGGGTTAAGGATAGAGTTGGGTCAGGGTTAGGGATAGAGTTGGATTAGGGTTAGGGATAGAGTTGGGCTAGGGTTAGGGATAGAGTTGGGTTAGGGTTAGGGATAGGGTTGGGTTAGGGTTAGGGATAGAGTTGGGTTAGGGTTAGGGATAGAGTTGGGTTAGGGCTAAGGATAGGGTTGGGTTAGGGTTAGGGATAGAGTTGGGTTAGGGATAGAGTTGGGTTAGGGTTAGGGATAGAGTTGGGTTAGGGTAGGGATAGAGTTGGGTTAGGGTTAGGGATAGAGTTGGGTTAGGGATAGGGTTGGGTTAGGGTTAGGGATAGAGTTGGGTTAGGGATAGAGTTGGGTTAGGGTTAGGGATAGGGTTGGATTAGGTTAGGGATAGGGTTGGGTTAGGGTTAG
>CM072257.1:9263873-9291373 GCA_036851935.1 Coregonus suidteri | reverse complement strand
ACCATGCACTCCTTAAATATCTCAGTGTCAGTGAAGAACTTGGTGTGTTAAGTTAAAACCAGGGCTCTAATTGAGGGGGTATGTGAGGGTATTGTGGCTTTTGTTAAAGAAAATGGCTGATTATATAAAGCGATCTATATGCCAGAAACAAGCTGTAAAATGCAGGCGAAAGACGTGACCGATGCATATTGGACATCTTTGATTTGTCTATGATATTCAGAGGCTGCACAACATTTTATAGGATAAACAAAATTGACTTTGCTTAAGCAATGTGTGATTCTGTCACCATCAATTTGATGTTCGACATTTCAACCGGCTGTTAAACAACATACTAACTCTAAATGAGTCAGGAGCAAGCAGGTAGCCTAAGGAACGAAAATGAATTATTTAGGCTGTATTATTATTATTATTCCAAGGCTATAGCCTGCCATTTAAGAAATCAATTGTGAAGCATTTCAAATCAAAATCAAATTGTATTGGTCACATGGACATATTTAGCAGATGTATTGCGGGTGCAGCGAAATGCTTGTATTTCTAGCTCCAACAGTGCAGTAGTATTTAACAATTCACAACAGTACACACTAATCTAAAAGTAGAAGAATGGAATTAAGAAATATATAAATATTAGGACGAGCAATGTTGGAGTGGCATAGACTAAGATACAGTAAATAGATTACAGTATATACATTATGAGATGAGTAAAAGCAGTATGGTGAACACTTATTAAACCGACTAGTGTTCCATTATAAATGTGGCCAGTGATTCCATGTCTGTGTATATCGGGCGGCAGCCTCTAAGGTGCAGGGTTGAGGAACCGGGTGGTAGTGTTCCATTATTAATGTGGCCAGTGATTCCATGTCTGTGTATATCGGGCGGCAGCCTCTAAGGTGCAGGGTTGAGGAACCGGCTGGTAGTGTTCCATTATTAATGTGGCCAGTGATTCCATGTCTGTGTATATCGGGCGGCAGCCTCTAAGGTGCAGGGTTGAGGAACCGGGTGGTAGTGTTCCATTATTAATGTGGCCAGTGATTCCATGTCTGTGTATATCGGGCGGCAGCCTCTAAGGTGCAGGGTTGAGGAACCGGGTGGTAGTGATTCCATGTCTGTGTATATCGGGCGGCAGCCTCTAAGGTGCAGGGTTGAGGAAACCGGGTGGTAGTGTTCCATTATTAATGTGGCCAGTGATTCCATGTCTGTGTATATATCAGGGGCGGCAGCCTCTAAGGTGCAGGGTTGAGGAACTCTAAGGTGCAGGGTTGAGGGCTGGTAGTGTTCCATTATTAATGTGGCCAGTGATTCCATGTCTGTGTATATCGGGCGGCAGCCTCTAAGGTGCAGGGTTGAGGAAACCGGGTGGTAGTGTTCCATTATTAATGTGGCCAGTGATTCCATGTCTGTGTATATCGGGCGGCAGCCTCTAAGGTGCAGGGTTGAGGAACCGGCTGGTAGTGTTCCATTATTAATGTGGCCAGTGATTCCATGTCTGTGTATATCGGGCGGCAGCCTCTAAGGTGCAGGGTTGAGGAACCGGCTGGTAGTGTTCCATTATTAATGTGGCCAGTGATTCCATGTCTGTGTATATCGGGCGGCAGCCTCTAAGGTGCAGGGTTGAGGAACCGGCTGGTAGTGTTCCATTATTAATGTGGCCAGTGATTCCATGTCTGTGTATATCGGGCGGCAGCCTCTAAGGTGCAGGGTTGAGGAACCGGCTGGTAGTGTTCCATTATTAATGTGGCCAGTGATTCCATGTCTGTGTATATCGGGCGGCAGCCTCTAAGGTGCAGGTCTGTGTATTGAGCCTCTAAACCGGCTGGTAGTGTTCCATTATTAATGTGGCCAGTGATTCCATGTCTGTGTATATCGGGCGGCAGCCTCTAAGGTGCAGGGTTGAGGAACCGGCTGGTAGCCACCTAGCCAGTCATTGGCATGTAGCATATCGGGCGGTCACATGCTGCATGCTGGCAGGAGCATTCAGCATTTCACAAAACACATGAACAACAGAACTTCAACAAACATGCCTATACACATGAGCATTTAGGCTGTATAAAATGCATGCCTTATTAGCTATACAGTGCCTTTGAATTTACTTTTTAGAAAACACGAGTTTGGCCTAGTCTTTGGTTTGAGGATCATGTGGTGAGTTATAAAATGCCTGGTTTGTTAATTTAGCCTAGCAGAGGCTAGTGTATTCCCACGCCCTAATCACAGTCAACACAAATCTATTTTGTAACAACAATTATATCATGGAATGAAATAGAATACATTAGAAAATGATAGTTTCCCAAAAATAATTTACAAGTGCACATTTGCCCACCTGATGATTTGCGGCTGCTGTGTTGAAAAATGAATAACTTTTTCTCGAATTCATTGATGATCAGATACTTCAGTTGTAAATGGTTCTGTTGCATTCCATGTTTACAGTTGATGGACATAATGTAGAATAAATAGTGAAGACATCAAAACTATGAAATAACACATATGGAATCATGTAGTAACCAAAAAAGTGTTTTTAGCAACCCTTTGCCTTCATAACAGCTTTACACACTCTCTTGGCATTCTCTCAACCAGCTTCACCTGGAATGCTTTTCCAACAGTCTTGAAGCAGTTCTCACATATGCTGAGCACTTGTTGGCTGCTTTTCCCTTCACTCTGCGGTCCAACTCATCCCAAACAATCTCAAACGGGTTGAGGTCGGGTGATTGTGGAGGCCAGGTAATCTGATGCAGCACTCCATCACTCTCCTTCTTGGTCAAATAGCCCTACACAGCCTGGGGGTGTGTTGGGTCAGTGTCCTGTAAAACAAATGGTAGTCCCACTAAGCGCAAACCAGATGGGATGGCGTATCGCTGCAGAATGCTGTGGTAGCCATGCTGGTTAAGTGTGCCTTGAATTCTAAATAAATCACAGACAGTGTCACTAGCAAAGCACCCCCCACACCATCACACCATCACACCTCCTCCTCCATGCTTCACGGTGGGAACCACACATGCGGAGATCATCTGTTCACCTACCCTGCATCTCACAAAGAAACGGCGGTTGGAACCAATCCAAAGAAAAGGATAGGTGGGAGCTTTGTGGACAACAACACCCATTGTGAGGGCAGAGAGACGGATCTTGTCAGTGTATCCATAATCTTTGATTGCACTGAATTAAATTTGACTTTCTGTTACTCAAATTCAAATTCCTGCGGGATGTGGCCAATTAGAATTTCAACTCATGAGCAATGTTCTCTCCAACTTGATAGTTTTCCCGATTAGTTAAACACTATTAACATTTGCCTCTACTATGGGAATTCTGATGGAATCAACACAATATTAGCCACTTTCAGTCCAACATACTGAAATAAAAGCAAACTATGCAAGACTTAGTATACAAAACTAACTATGCAATAGATTTTGTAGGCAGAGCGCATCAGAGAAGGATTCTGTAGCATTGCCAGGCACGACTCAGGCCTGTACTCTGAGCCATAGTACTCATGCATAAGAAAACAACAAAGGAAAGAAAAGCATTGCAAGTTTACATTTGCAAAGTTAGTGTGGGAGAGGTAGAATGTTTTTGTTATCGATCAATAATGAAAAACCTCCTGGCATTGACAACTTAGATGGGAAGCTACTGAGGATGGTAGCTGACTCTATAGCCACTCCTATCTGTCATATCTTTAATCTGAGCCTAGAGGAAAGTCTTTGTCCTCAGGCCTGGAGGGAAGCCAAAGTCATTCCGCTACCCAAGAGTGGTAAAGCGACCTTTACTGGTTCTAACAGCAGACCTAGCAGCTTGCTACCAGCACTTAGCAAACTGTTGTGTTTGACCGAATACAATGCTATTTCTCTGTAAACAAATTAACAACAGACTTTCAGCATGCTTCTAGAGAAATGAATATACTTGGCCACTGTTAAAACTGTAACTTCCAGCTGGTACAGCCTCAGTGTTCACAGTAAACGGGTGCCGAAAGTTGTACAGAACTTTCACAACATTCAAGTTTGCGCTCAGCAGACCTGAAATTTGCTCAATGACGATTAATCTTCCTCATGAGTTGAATGGGAGTCAATTCAAAAATTCTGAATTGAGCCCAACCCTGATTGCTACACATATTATGACCTGTGTCTTTATCTAAACCAAAGCAGTTTGACTTCTTAGCAATGGAGTTGCAACTGTGAGCTGCTGTAAACCTATGTGATTGGGTACAAAGGTTGAGTCTCTAGATTCCCTTGCTGCACTGGGGAAATAATGAAATGGTTGTCATGGTGATTTAAACTGGGTCTGGTTATCTCCCAACTCGGAGGCCATGTCATTGTTACATTTCAGCCCATTGATAAAAGCAGCTACAAAGCTGAACCTAAAAAGACAACTCTAAATAGATACTTATTTATATTATCCTAAAATCCTTTATCTCATTCTATTGAGTCTCTTTGTTCAACAAGTAGTCTATGATATTAATATTGTAGCAAACAGCGGGGCAGGGAAGTGAACCCGGGTCGCTGGCGAGAAAGGCAAACACCCTACACATGGCAATAGGGTTAACCCACATGGTGGGAATTGTAACGTGGCTCACTACACAGCCCCCTCCAAAACAGGAAGGTATTGGGGATTTTTCAGTGGACTATAGTTCAATCCTTTTAGACTCAGTAGACTATAAGTTAAACAGTTAATCACAACATGACAAGCACGGAGCCAGGGTTAAACATAGTTACATCTCTGTTGCTAGGCAGGAACTTCATTGGTTCCTCTCGCTGGTGTAGTCATGGCCCTGCCTGATGCTAGAACCTTCGTGGGCGTGGAAGTTTCTTCTCTCTTCATCTGATCTGACTTCGGGTCAAATTCCTCCCTCCTCCCTAATCCACGGCTGTCCTGCCTTATCAGTGACTGAAACCAGACTGTTGCCCTTTGCCTCCCTCCTTAGGCATATTCCTGGAACGGAGCCAGGGGTTTAAACATAGTTCAGACTATAAGTTAAACATGGTTAATCACAGCATGACAGGTGTTGGGACTGAGTGGTACAGAAGGAAGAGGCTTGGAAGAATGCCTGCAATGTGTGTGAGAACTGCCTGCTATGTGTGGGAACTGTATATGATTTGAGAAATTGATTATGGACCTGCCATGTTTAAGCCATGTTTAAGTACCGATTGATAGGTATGGGAATCAATTAGGGGGGTGGTCAGAATGGAGCCAGGAAATGGCTCTGCTTTTTTTACAGGACAGGGCTGTTGTTTTTACATGACAGGGCTGTTATTTTTACCTGACAGGGCTGTTATTTTTACAGGACAGGGCTGTTATTTTTACAGGACAGGGCTGTTATTTTTACATGACAGGGCTGTTATTTTTTACAGGACAGGGCTGTTATTTCTACAGGACAGGGCTGTTATTTTTACATGACAGGGCTGTATTTTTACATGACAGGGCTGTTATTTTTACAGGACAGGGCTGTTATTTTTACATGACAGGGCTGTTATTTCTACATGACAGGGCTGTTATTTCTACAGGACAGGGCTGTTATTTTTACAGGACAGGGCTGTTATTTCTACAGGACAGGGCTGTTATTTTACATGACAGGGCTGTTATTTTTACAGGACAGGGTTATTTTTACATGACAGGCCTTGGTTCCGCCACTAATATTCCATACACTGAATTAGAAGGGAGAGAAGTCAGATACCGCCATTATTAAAATAAGGAAGTGGGCGGAGCGGTCAAGAGGTGAAAAAAACTGGAGACAATGGTGGAGGAACCAAACAGGGAGGGATTAAGCTAAAATGTATGTAAAATGAGTAAGGATGAAACTGTATATAAACTGAGAGCTGAGAGGTGGAAAGTTAGATGCTCTGCAGACCACCTCGGCTATATTATCTGTGTAATAAAGTCTATCTTAATTCTACAAAAACTCTGAAAGTACTTTTTGTTTTACTGACGACAAATACAATTTTCGACATCAAAGGCACTACTCAGCCCCCTCACACGTCCAGGCTTTCTGATGGCCTCATGGCCACCATCCCACTTCTGTAGCAAACGGCGGGGCAGGGAAGCAAACCCGGGTCACTGGCGTGAAAGGCAACCACCCTACACATCATGCCATTGGCACTAAGAGGGTTAACCCACTTGGTGGGAATTGTAACGTGGCTCATATACTGAGGATCGTTGCAATATAGTGGAACAAATATGATACAATTACATATTTCATACGAAATGTGAAATGTAGAACTATGATATATTCATATGCTATATGTTTTAGAATTTGACTTACCCAATCCCAGTTAGCGCCTGTCCCAGGATTCACTATACTATAATTCACACCATTACATTCATTTCTCTACACACTTCACAATAATCTTACCTTGTAGCCTGAATTAACTACTACAAAACATGTCAAATCATTGAGATGTTCCCATTCTGCTCAGAGAGCAACTTCCTGATGACGAGCGGTCTGTATCTATGTTCTAGGTGCAGTTGATCTCCCATTCTGCTCAGAGAGCAACTTCCTGATGACGAGCGGTCTGTATCTATGTTCTAGGTGCAGTTGATCTCCCATTCTGCTCAGAGAGCAACTTCCTGATGACAAGCGTTCTATCTATGTTTAGGTGCAGTTGATCTCCCATTCGCTCCAGAGAGCAACTTCCTGATGACGAGCGGTCTGTTTCTATGTTCAGGTGCAGTTGATCTCCCATTCTGCTCAGAGAGCAACTTCCTGATGACGAGCGGTCTGGTATCTATGTTCTAGGTGCAGTTGATCTCCCGTTCTGCTCAGAGAGCAACTTGTATTCACACATGCGCTGAATACAACAGGTGTAGACGATTACAGTGAAATTGCTTACTTACAAGCCCTTAACTAACAATGCCGTTTTTGAGTAGTATGAGAAATCACCCTGGATCATTATTAAACCCCATAGTATTTCATACAGTAATGATGATCAGTAGTATCAGAAATCACCCTGATCATTATTAAACCCCATAGTATTTCATACAGTAATGATGATCAGTAGTATTAGAAATCACCCTGGATCATTATTAAAACCCCATAGTATTTCATACAGTAATGATGATCAGTAGTATGAGAAATCACCCCTGGATCATTATTAAACCCCATAGTATTTCATACAGTAATGATGATCAGTAGTACATCAGAAATCACCCTGGATCATTATTAAACCCCCATAGTATTTCATACAGTAATGATGATCAGTAGTATGAGAAATCACCCTGGATCATTATTAAACCCATAGTATTTCATACAGTAATGATGATCAGTAGTATCAGAAATCACCCTGGATCATATTAAACCCCATAGTATTTCATACAGTAATGATGATCAGTAGTATCAGAAATCACCCTGGATCATTATTAAACCCCATAGTATTTCATACAGTAATGATGATCAGTAGTATCAGAAATCACCCTGGATCATTATTAAAACCCCATAGTAGTTTCATACAGTAATGATGATCAGTAGTATCAGAAATCACCCTGGATCATTATTAAACCCCATAGTATTTCATACAGTAATGATGATCAGTAGTATCAGAAATCACCCTGGATCATTATTAAACCCCATAGTATTTCATACAGTAATGATGATCAGTAGTATCAGAAATCACCCTGGATCATTATTAAACCCCATAGTATTTCATACAGTAATGTTGATCAGTAGTATCAGAAATCACCCTGGATCATTATTAAACCCCATAGTATTTCATACAGTAATGATGATCAGTAGTATCAGAAATCACCCTGGATCATTATTAAACCCCATAGTATTTCATACAGTAATGATGATCAGTAGTATCAGAAATCACCCTGATCATCATTATTAAACCCCATAGTATTTCATACAGTAATGTTGATCAGTAGTATTTGAAATCACCCTGGATCATTATTAAACCCCATAGTATTTCATACAGTAATGATGATCAGTAGTATCAGAAATCACCCTGGATCATTATTAAACCCCATAGTATTCATCATAGTAATGATGATCAGTAGTATCAGAAAATCACCCGGGATCATTATTAAACCCCATAGTATTTCATACAGTAATGATGATCAGTAGTATCAGAAATCACCCTGGATCATTATTAAACCCCATAGTATTTCATACAGTAATGATGATCAGTAGTATCAGAAATCACCCTGGATCATTATTAAACCCCATATTATTTCATACAGTAATGATGATCAGTAGTATGAGAAATCACCCTGGATCATTATTGAACCCCATAGTATTTCATACAGTAAATGATGATCAGTAGTATCAGAAATCACCCTGGATCATTATTAAACCCCATAGTATTTCATACAGTAAATGATGATCAGTAGTATGAGAAATCACCTGGATCATTATTAAACCCCCCTTTGATACAGTAATGATGATCAGTAGTATGAGAAATCACCCTGGATCATTATTAAACCCCATCATATTTCATACAGTAATGATGATCAGTAGTATCAGAAATCACCCTGGATCATTATTAAACCCCATAGTATTTCATACAGTAATGTTGATCAGTATATGAGAAATCACCCTGGATCATTATTAAGACCCATAGTATTTTCATACAGTAATGATGATCAGTAGTATTAGAAATCACAACCTGGATCATATTAAACCCCATAGTATTTCATACAGTAATGATGATCAGTAGTATCAGAAATCACCCTGCATCATTCATCATGTCAGAGACATTTCCCTCTATTTCTCCCCACATGGAACTGCTGATGTAAAAAGGCTTCATAAGTTAAATGATTGATATAACGTTGAACTCCCAACCTCCCAACCAGACTACAGTCTGTTACATTCTCACATTCTCCACAGATCTGGGAGGAATACCCCTTTTATAATCTATAATGTATGGCAGTAATCTTACTTTGGGTCAAAGGGCATTGGTCCACTGATAACATTGAGAGGATTGTACATGGAGCAGTCATAGACAGACAGCTGGGTACTGGAGACTGCTCTCTGGGTCTGGGGGTTGGCAGTGCCCCCCTCCTCTCTCTCTCCTCAGAGACACTCATCTTAGGAGTGTGTTCCAACTTCCAGAATTACAGTGTGATAAAAAGACTCACACACCATTTAGGAGAACACACACTTCCTTGATTAAACATATACTTACTAGAGTTTACAGGATATCCTGCTCTGTCCTCTCTCCAGTTTAGAGTTTATAGGATATCCTGCTCTGTCCTCTCTCCAGTTTAGAGTTTATAGGATATCCTGCTCTGTCCTCTCTCCAGTTTAGAGTTTATAGGATATCCTGCTCTGTCCTCTCTCCAAGTTTAGAGTTTATAGGACATCCTGATCTGTCCTCTCTCCAGTTTAGAGTTTATAGGATATCCTGCTCTGTCCTCTCTCCAGTTTAGAGTTTATAGGATATCCTGCTCTGTCCTCTCTCCAGTTTAGAGTTTATAGGATATCCTGCTCTGTCCTCTCTCCAGTTTAGAGTTATAGGATATCCTGCTCTGTCCTCTCTCCAGTTTAGAGTTTATAGGATATCCTGATCTGTCCTCTCTCCAGTTTAGAGTTTATAGGATATCCTGCTCTGTCATCTAAAAATATTTAATGGCTGGACAAGAACAAATATACTTTTATATAGGTATGCTTTCTACACACCATGAGGATAAACCATTAACCATGAGGTGTAGCTAACTGTTTTCGTTACTGACAACTGGGATTAGAGACAGACAGAGACTGAGAGAGAGACACAGACATCAAATACTCATGATCTTTGACCTTCCACCATTTCAGGCTTTTTTTCACAGAAATTGCATGTTGGTAACACTTTACATGGCAGATGATAGGCATTAAAATACATTCATAAAGCCCTAGAACCATTTTAAATAATAGTATTTACATTTTCATCATTTAACATACGCTCTTATCCAAAGACACTCAAGGGCACATCTACAGTTTTTTTACCTAGTCAGCTCAGGGTTTCGAACCAGCAAACCTTTTGGTTACTGGTCCAACACCCTTATCCGCTAGGCTACCTGCCACCAGTGTATGATGGGCATTTTACAACAACTACAGCTGACATTATTGTGGTCATGTTAAGTATTTAGTTTTTATTGGGATCCCCAAATAGACGTTGCCAAGGCAATCATTTATTTTTATTTTATTTTTTTATTTTTTATTCAGGCTGCAAAGTAAGGATCCTAGCAGGGATTATTCATGTATGATGTTAGTAGAATGTGTATACATTGGGATAGTAGTAAGGATCCTACCAGGGATTATTTATGTATGATGATTGGTAGAATGTATACATTGGGATAGTAGTAAGGATCCTACCAGGGATTATTTATGTATGATGTTGGTAGAATGTATACATTGGGATAGTAGTAAGGATCCTACCAGGGATTATTTATGTATGATGTTGGTAGAATGTATACATTGGGATAGTAGTAAGGATCCTACCAGGGATTATTTAATTTAGTATGATGTTGGTAGAATGTATACATTGGGATAGTAGTAAGGATCCTACCAGGGGATTATTTATGTATGATGTTGGTAGAATGTATAGTGGGATAGTAGTAAGGATCCTACCAGGGATTATATATGTATGATGTTGGTAGAATGTATACATTGGGATAGTAGTAAGGATCCTACCAGGGATTATTTATGTATGATGTTGGTAGAATGTATACATTGGGATAGTAGTAAGGATCCTACCAGGGATTATTTATGTATGATGTATTTGGTAGAATGTATACATTGGGATAGTAGTAAGGATCCTACCAGGGATTATTTATGTATGATGTTGGTAGAATGTATACATTGGGATAGTAGTAAGGATCCTACCAGGGATTATTTATGTATGATGTTGGTAGAATGTATAAATTGGGATAGTAGTAAGGATCCTACCAGGGATTATTTATGTATGATGTTGGTAGAGAATGTATACATTGGGATAGTAGTAAGGATCCTACCAGGGATTATTATGTATGATGTTGGTAGAATGTATACATTGGGATAGTAGTAAGGATCCTACCAGGGATTATTTATGTATGATGTTGGTAGAATGTATACATTGGGATAGTAGTAAGGATCCTACCAGGGATTATTTATGTATGATGTTGGTAGAATGTATACATTGGGATAGTAGTAAGGATCCTACCGAGGATTATTTATGTATGATGTTGGTAGAATGTATAAATTGGGATAGTAGTAAGGATCCTACCAGGGATTATTTATGTATGATGTTGGTAGAATGTATACATTGGGATAGTAGTAAGGATCCTACCAGGGATTATTTATGTATGATGTTGGTAGAATGTATAAAATTGGGATAGTAGTAAGGATCCTACCAGGGATTATTTATGTATGATGTTGGTAGAATGTATACATTGGGATAGTAGTAAGAGGCCGGTGGGTAAATGACTAAGATTCAAGCCTCCTGTCAATTAGGGAGATTTGTTTCTTTATTGTGTGTTTAGTTGTACCTTTACCTTCCTGTAGTCGCTCATTTGGAAGGATTCTGTATGTAGGAATTGTCTAATATCCCTCCCAATGTGTTCTCGCAAGGGAGGTATTGAACGGGGGTGTCAATTTTCTGACCACTACTTTTTTGAGAAAAAAAGTATTACTTGTTAAACAATCTCTTTCTCTGAGCAATTGTATTAGTATAAAATTCATTTAATATTTTAATATTTGTAACTTCTAAGTTAGAGATATGTTGAAACTGGATCCGTCATAATGATTCAACATTTTATAGTATGCCATGGCCATTACTGGCCAAAGGTTAAACTACTGTTATGTTAATGCTATACTATGGTGTTGTGCCACTAGACTTTGACCAGATATTATTGCATCCAAAGATCAACTGTACCTAGAACACAGATACAGAGCCACTTGTCATCAGGAAGGTGCTCTCTCAGCACAACGGAAAATATCTCAATGACTTGACATGTTCTGGTTGTGAATACAGGCTACAAGGTAAGAATCTTCCAAGGGATTATTGTAAAGTGTGTAGGGAAATTAAATATATGGTGTTATTATAGTATAGAGAATGACAGTAAAACACTCAGATCTAACAGTCCATTTCACCTGGGACAGGTACGTGACAGTTCAATCATACAAAATGGCGCTAACTGGGCGTAGGCAAGTCAGATTCAAAAACATATTGTGTTCATATCTCGTATTATATGATTCGTATATCGTGGTTATTTTACAATTTGTAAAAATGTTAATGTATCATAGTTCTAAATCATCTTTCAGAATATCAGAACTTTTGTTGTTTTCAAAATTACAATGAGCTCCTACTTCCTGTGTAATTTGGTATGAAACCTGAACGTACTTTTCTTAACATTGATATTATGAATTAAATTCAATAATATCATAATAATAGCAGACCTGTTGAACAAAGCAACACACTAGAATGAGTGAAATTATTACAAAGAGAAAGTGAGACATTATTATTATTTATTATTATATTATGTTATTTATTATTATTATTATTATTATTATTATTATTATATTATAGTTCCACTACATGGAGAAAAGGTTAAAAATATCAGTCATGACTATGTGTTGATGTGATTGCATTAAATCACCTGACCGTTTGGACGTATCTATTAGTAAATGTTTTATTTCTAAGAGATAATGAAAAAATAGAACAATTGACCTTCAATAATTAGTTGTCACTGTGTTAACCACAACCAACATGCTGGATCTCTGTTTAGGGGTCAGTGGTCTAAAATGAGTCTCTCTGGGGAGAGAGAGGAGGGGGGCCCTGCCTCTAAAATGAGTCTCTCTGGGGGACATGACACCAAAGCTAAGAGGTGAGATGACAATGTTGTTTAAGAATTTTATAAGGAGTTTATTTCTATAAAAAACGTTATATCCACAATTTTTCACGTTTTGTTATTTTACATCAAAAATGATTGCTTATGGGTACCTTCATGTGTCTGTCAAATATTGTTGTTCTGAGATTTTAATTAATAGATTTTTGTGTATTAATTTTTGTTTTTAGAAAAACGCTATATAGCTGGAATGAAATGTTTGTATCCTGTATATTTGACTGTGATATGTGGTTGTCTCACCAGCACACACACACACACACACACACACACACACAGACACACACACACACACACACACACACACACACACACACACACACACAGACACATCACCAGCATACACACACACACATCTATAGAAGTTTTGCATGACACAATCATTTATCCTACTCTTAGTTATTGTCTAATATGTTGTCATGCAGAACCTTATTGTTTTTACTAATGTCTGATCGTTGTTACAAGCGGAATTTTGACAATACTACCGTCAAATCACACACATCTTCACTCCTGTTTAAACAAACAAGGGTTCTATCGCTTGCTTAATATATGGAACCACTAAAAGTTCTATATAGAAACCTTTTATAGGGTTCTTTAATCAGAACTCTAGAGGTTCTTCTTCCCTGAACCAAAATGGTTCCATATAGAACCCTGCATGGTGTCATTTATGAATTATGGCTACTACTATTAAATAGGAATATTTTTAGCTAAGAATATAATTTATAGGAAAATAGGAATGGTTGAAAAATCCCAATATTCATTAAAAATTATCCTTAGAAATAGCAGTGCTGGGGGTTTGGAAAGCCATAGTCAGTCAATCAACAATAGAATAATACTCTTATGAAAAATATTGATCTTTAACTTACAGTCTGTGGATACTATGCGACTAGAAAGGTTAAAAATGCATGTAAGAAATCACAGCGCAGCTGAAAAAAATATGGCAGGTGGAAATCAAAAGAGGATGTTCTACGGAGATAGGTGGGCGGGGCTGAGAGTAGCAGAGGGGTGGGATTAAAAAAGATCATGATCGGTAATAGTCATTACTGTAAACACTATAGATGCTGAGTACTATCTATCCAAAATGTAATGTGTATAATTAATTAATTATTATTATTATATATATAAAAAAGTAATTACTGTGTATGAAAGTATTGTATGGGGGGTAGAATTTATCTTCGTTATATTCAAACACACTGGTGGCCAGGGAGGCATCTCTTTGTTCGAACGATGGCCCAACTCTGGCTGACTTCTTTACAATACAATACATTACAATACAGTACAACTTTGTCCATTAGTTCCAGCAAACAACAAAAATGTATTTTCTGCTCCGTTCATAACCCCCCCAAACAGCAGACCTCACACATACAGTTGAGACCAGCACAGGTTCAAGCTGCAGTGCAGCGCCCCTGGATGGAGAGCATGTTGTGGGGTTAAGGGCCTTGCTCAAGGGCCCAACGAAAGGTGAATGTTTTGAGGACGTGAACACAACAGCCCTACAGTGATCAGATCAATTCCGCCCCTTTCTTTCCAGCGCCCGGCCCGGGATTCAAACTGGACACTTTTCGGCCACAGGTCCAACGCCTGCCACAGCTCCAACATATTTGCCGCTGGGCGCGAAACCTGAGTTAATATTCAGAAATAAGCATGAGTTAATCTGCCAAAATGAGACAAAATGTTATGCAGACATCATTATTATGATAACATACATGCAGTTGTCATCAGCAGCAGCCACAAGAGAGAGAGCCTCTGATAGTTCTGGGTAACTGCCAGACTGAGCAAAAACATAGATAGTGTGTTAAAAGACATGTAATGATTAACTAGGCTATTGAATCACCAAGACTTATTATACATCATTATTATACAGAAATCATTGTCAAAAGCTGAAGAGAAACTGTTGCATGTAGGTCTATATTATTTATGGATTGATCATATAGAAATATAGAAACATTATTTTAACTACTCCAAAGCAATTACATGTGGCGCAGGAACCACTGACTCACTGCATTATTATATAGTATTATCAAGACACCTGCTGTTAACTCTTAACTGGTTAGGACAGCTCATGAGGTGTCCTAAATATCTACCGACTAGGTGGGACTAGAGGCTTCATGCATAGCTTTAATTTATACCCATAAGTGTAAAATGTCTTTCTTCTCAGCACTTATACGACCAATGTTCTACTCTGAGACACTTTGTTATTAAAAAACTTTGAATGTTTGTTTTACATATAAAAATAAATAAATGAATATTACTAATGTAAGCCAGTATAAAGACTGGGTTATGTATGCACTCACTAACTGTAAGTCGCTCTGGATAAGAGCGTCTGCTAAGTGATTAAAATGTAAATGTATTGTGTTGCTCTGCTCATGTCCGCGTTCTGGAACTGTCCACGTCCACGTCCAGAACTGCCCGTCCCCGTACAGAACTGTCCGCGTCCACGTACGGTTTGGCGCCAAGCATATTGTCCAGTTACGCGCTGAGTGGACTGAGGTGATGTTGGGGAACAACGACAGAGTTCGTTACAGTGTTGAGACGCCGAAGTTTATTGTTCAATTAGCTTTTTTGCGTAATGGTCAGTGACAGTATGAGTGTAGCCAGATCCTTTTCACTCGCTATCCTTGTTTCATCTTGTGGTTCACCGGATTCGTCATCATCCTCGAGGGACAGACGAATGACCTGCTAGCTAGCCAAGCTAGTCGGTACAGCTAGCTAAGCTAGCTACCACTACATCATCACCGGCTGCCTACATCATTTTCTTGTGGACCGATGGAGCTCCCTGGTTGTTTCTTCCACCTGTTAAATACGGTGGAGGGCTTCTCCCTCTCTCGTTGACGGATGCTGGCTACCTACCATCCCTCTGTCCGGTTCTCCTCTTCACTAGATGGACGGTAACTTTAGTGTTTAACCCCTCTGTGTCCAAGGACTGAACTTTTTGAATATTATTTTTCGGGGCGCCTCAAGTTACATTTTTTACAAAGTTTATTTCTGATAAAATTAGATCATTGCATCCGCCATGGAGCCAAGTTTCATAATATTACCTTCTGTCCCTGGTTATGAAGTAATCGCGAAAAAAACAGGCCTTATGTTTGGGTATTTTTCACCCTACCAGCTCCTATTAGTTCTACTGTAGGTTTACCTCAGGTAAGTAGGTTATTAACAAGGTTACGGTTACTTGGTGAGCGCGCGCTCAATGTTCACCTGAGTTCATGTTGTGGTGAGCCACAGTCTAAAGAGGTTGTTGTCTGGCGCAAAGCCATCAAAACGTTAAACATTTTCTGGTCATGGTTAAACATATTTTGTTTTAAGAAAAAAGTGTACAATCTAAACAAAACGCATGTCCCTGTCCTCTTTTTCAAGATGTGGCAGATTTAAACAGCCAGAATATTTTTTTTTTTATTAAGAAATAACAATTTTTCTAATGACTTGTTGTTTCTAAATGGCTGCTGGGTAATTTTGATATGCATCGAAATCTTCGATAGGCAAATTGAGCGAATGCTGCGCAGGTTCTCTGAGTTGCAAACCAAATGGGTATAATGGGGTGATTGTTGTCTAATTGGGTGGTTATAGCTAATGGATTTGTAGATCTGACACAGTTGCTACCTCAGATTATGAGCCTAGCAAGTGTCATATAGCTCAGTTGGTAGAGCATGGTGCTTGCAACGCCAGGGTTGTGGGTTCGTTTCCCACGGGGGGCCAGTATGAAAATGTATGCACTCACTAACTGTAAGTCGCTCTGGATAAGAGCGTCTGCTAAATATGTAAAAATGTAAAAAATGTAATGAATGAGTTATGTAGTACCCACAGATGGCCAAAGGGAGGCGCAAGAGTGCTATAAACCCATACAGTTTTTTGCCATAAAAACCCTAAACCTAACAATCAATCAAATGTATTTATAAAGTCCTTTTTACACCAGCAGATGTCACAAAGTGCTATACAGAAACTCTTACCCTACTTATAACCTATTTTAGCCGTAACCCTAACCCCTAATTCTAGGGTAGGGTAGCCTAGAACACTTTTAGAAACTATTTTAGTAATAATATTATCTTAGTAAATACAATTATAATATTAAATAGTGTTTTAATTATTTTATTTTTATTTTATTATATGTATAATAGCAAGACAGAGCACTTGATTAATAAGACACATTTGTTTTATTTTTCAAATGTGGCTTGAATTGGGTGACCTAATAAACTCTGTGTGAAGATCCAGCAATTGGCGTGGGGCAGGTTTGAGACTGATCTAATACACTTTATTTCTCAGCTGCCTCACCAACGTCTGTACGTGAATTAATAACTTTTAATAGCTAAATATTTCCAATAGATGGCAGCATAAGACCACGAAGCATCAGTTATAAGCTACAAGCAGCAATATGATTGACATAAAATAGCATGCAACCAAATACTATATGTCCCATGATTTTCTAAAATGGTCACTCATTACTTTAGTTAGCGATATATCTCGTATTAGGCCTGTGATGCTTTTGGAAGAGCAATTAAATAGTGACTATAGCAGGTGTTGAACCCCTGGTAAATAATCACTAGTCAGATGCTCCAACCTCAACCCTAGTATATATGCATTTTTAAATATCTAAAATATCGATTAAACAACCTCGGAATAGAAAAGACAAGAGTGCGTCTTCCAGCCCACCAATAAATTACATCATGCAACCCTCCCAGTTAGCAAATGTACCTCAACATGCCCCTCGCTTGTGCTAGAAGGCAGAGTGCTCGCTGCTGGTTGATGAATCTGACAATGAATGTACTAGGAAAATACGTTTTTCTCGACCAGAGGTGACTAAATTAATGTTCAGGCTTATTGATAATCGTTATAGTAATGAAGTATAATTTCAAAACATGAGCAGCAAAAAAACAGCTAATAATAAACATGAATCATCATTATATTATTTCACAGTAATGTGTTAAATGCTTTTTCAGTCGTTCCTCTTGCGTTAGCAGTGTGGAAAGGGACAGTAAAAAGCGTGTGCAGGAGTTTTCCTGTGAGGGGGAGTGGTGGTGTATTCAGGGAGAAAACTAAACTAACCTTCTGAAATGTCATTTGTGGTCTTATGCTGCTATCTATTGGAATTATTTAGTAACTGCAGTAATACTGAATAAAGTATATCCTTACTAAAGTAGTAATTACTCAGAATTGCAAAATATGACATTTTCTAGTTAATTTTACCACTTACAACCATAACATAACAATTTATAGCATAACAAACAATGAAACTGACATAAACCAAAAACACCATACATTTAGTTAACTATACAGAATATATATAATACTATTTATTTAGATGGGTGACATTATCTGCCAAAGTAACACGACTGTAGATAAAGAAGATTGTTCTCCAGTAGGTTAACCAAAACATTCAAAGGCCATTTTCTCAAAATTGAGGTTATACAGTTTATCATCTTTCAAAGCAGAAGACTTTCCCATTGTTCCTCAACTGTAGTGTATGAATATACCTTTTTCTAGCTGAGTCTACTACTTTATCCAAAGTTTTTTAAAAAACACGATTTAAAATTTTGCTACATTTGACTGTGATATATTTTATTACTGTTTAAAAACCTAGCAGTACTACTTATTTCTCTGCGAGTGAGGCAGATATATAGCATTTTGCAAAAAAACATGATTATTTGTCTCTCTGAAATGAAACCATCAAGTGATAGATTTTAATCAAATACATGTTTGTCATTTTAACAACCTCATGCCATGATTAGCTAGTGAAAAAACACACCAATATCTTTCATAATTTCTTTAAACAATAGAAAGCTAATTGACAAACATTTCTGAAAATGGATATATAGCGTTTTGGAATGAACTCTTCTTTGTTTCCCCATCTGAGCTCACAGTAGATGAGAGACGTAATGTTTGTCTCTGTTGTGTTAAAGTCCAATCAAGCAGGAGAGACCAGCCTCCCCTGTACCCAGCTGTGTGTCCATGAAGAGTGACTGGTCTATGGATCCAACCTATAAAGTTTAGAGAGGGAGACTTTTCTACTGAACAAAGGTAAGAAGAACTCATGGGTCATGGTCAGTGAGTTAAACAACACTGTCTCTAGTCATTTCTCCTCTCCCATTTTCCCATTTATTTTTGTTGTTTTCATAATCCATAGGCTAAACCTTTTTTCCATTTTCATAGTCCTGAAACAATATTAAACAAAACACAACATTCCCTCCCTGTGTGTGTGTGTGTGTGTGTGTGTGTGTGTGTGTGCGTGTATGTATGTGTGTGTGTGTGTGTGTGTGTGTGTGTGTGTGTGTTGTGTGTGTGTGTGTGTGTGTGTGTATGAGTGTGTGTGTGTGTGTGTGTGTGTGTGTGTGTGTTGTGTGTGTGTGTGTGCACTCCCTGGATGAGGAAATGTAATCTCATGTTTTGTCCACAGAAACCAACAGGAGAGATCAGAGTCAGAGATTCTCAGTGGTCAGTCTTCCCAGAGTCATCAAACAGACCTGGCCTCCATATTCAGTGTATGTGGTCCTGTTATGTACATTTGTTTTTGTTGACCTCAAGTAAAGTTGATCTGTCAATCATTCATTCATGTGTTAATGAGAAAGCATTTATTCTCTTGCTTAACTTATTTATTTGATTTATTTCAGTTGCTTGAAGAGAATATTATGACATTTGTGAAGAACGAGCTGAAGATGTTCAAGAGGATTCTTAGTCCAGAACTCCCAGAAGGCTTTGAGAGTCAGAAGCAGGATAAGGAAGTGGTGGATTGTGAAGATGAGAAGCAGGAGAGCAGTGCCAGAGAGGGGGCTCTGAAAATCACACTGCACGTCCTGAGGAAAATGAACCAGAAGGAGCTTGCTGACACACTGGAGAAAAGTAAGAGCTGTCTGCCTCATGTTGAATGCTGTTTTAGAACATTTAAAAGCTGTAGCTAAAGTACAGCTAAAGTAGCTGTGTAACTCAATGAAATTGTAGCAGTCTTACACACAACACCTAGTGACCTCATCAAGTAGCAGCAGGGATGTGTTGTGGTGATTAATTTAGACAGAGAGAAGAGGAGAGACAGAGGAGAGAGAGAGAGAGAGAGAGAGAGAGAGACCTCAGAGAGAACATTATTAATGCCATCAATAATACCAATAATTATATAAATCAGTCACACAGTGTGTGTAATGCATTATGAAAACATTTACAGATTTATACAGACAGTTAAGAGAATAAATTATTATTAAACTTTATAACACAGTTTTACAAAACTGTTGGCATTAAATCAGACGTAATATTAATATCCTCTGTGTTATTTCTTCATTCAGATGAGCTTGCTGTGATTTGCCAACGTGAACTCAAATCTAATCTAATGAAGAAGTTTCAATGTGTATTTGAGGGGATCGCTAAACAAGGAAACCCAACACTTCTCAATAAGATCTACACAGAGCTCTACATCACAGAGGGTGGAACAGGAGAGGTCAATAATGAACATGAGCTGAGACAGATTGAGACAACAACCAGGAAACAAGCAAGACCAGAGACTGCAATCAAATGTAACGACATCTTCAAACCCTTAACTGGACAAGACAAACGTATCAGAACTGTGCTGACAAAGGGAGTCGCTGGCATTGAAAAACAGTCTCCGTGCAGAAGTTCATTCTGGACTGGGCTGAAGGAAAAGCAAATCAGGATGTCCAATTTGTATTTTCATTCCCTTTTCGGGAGCTGAATTTGATGAAAAAGGAAAAACACACTTTCATTGAACTTCTCAATCACTTCTCAATGGGAAACCAAAGAATCAAGAATCTCCAACTACGACAAGTACAAAGTTATGTTCATCTTTGATGGTCTGGATGAGTGCCGACTGCCCCTAGACTTCCAGAAGAACAAGATGTGTTTGTGACGTCACAGAGTCAACCTCAGTGGATGTTCTGCTGACAAATCTCATCAAGGGAAATCTGCTTCCCTCTGCTCTCCTCTGGATAACTACCCGACCTGCAGCAGCCAATAAGATCCCTTCAGTGTGTGTTGACCAGGTGACAGAGGTACGAGGGTCAATGACCCACAGAAGGAGGAGTACTTCAGGAAGAGATTCAGTGATCAGGACCTTGCCAGCAGAATCATCTCCACATAAAGACATCAAGGAGCCTCCACATCATGTGCCACATTCCAGTCTTCTGTTGGATTTCTGCAATAGTCCTTGAACACATGCTGAGTACAGACCAGAGAGAAGAGATGCCCAAGACTCTGACTGAGATGTTCTCACACCTTGTGGAGTTTCATACCAAACAGAAGAATGAAAAGTATCTTGGGAAAGAAGAGACAGGTCCACACTGGAATAAAGAGAGCATTCTGTCACTGGGAAAACTGGCTTTTCAACAGCTTGTGAATGGCAATCTGATTTTCTATGAAGAAGACCTGAAAGATGCTGGCATTGATGTCAATGAAGCGTTGTCAGTGTACTCAGGATTGTGCACACAGCTCTTTAAAGAGGAATGTGGGCTGTACCAGGACAAGGTGTACTGCTTCGTGCATCTGAGCATTCAGGAGTTTCTGGCTGCTGTATATGTGTTCCTCTCATTCATCAACAACAACGAGAATCTAATGGCCAAACCTCAATCAACGTCCAGCAACTTTTTTGCTCTGTTCAGAGACAAGCCTGAAGTTACTTTCTACAAGAGTGCTGTGGATAAAGCCTTACAAAGTGAGACAGGAAACCTGGACCTTTTCCTCCGCTTCCTTCTGGGCCTCTCACTGGAGTCCAATCAGAAGCACTTACGAGGTCTACTGACAAAGACAAGAAGCAGCTCACAGAGCCATGAAGAAACAGTCAAGTACATCAAGGAGAAGATCAGGGAGAATCCCTCTCCAGAGAGGTGCATCAATCTGTTCCACTGTCTGAATGAACTGAATGACCATTCTCTAGTGGAGGAGATCCAAAGCTACCTGAGATCAGGAAGTCTCTCAGAAGAAGAACTGTCACCTGCACAGTGGTCAGCTCTGGTCTTTGTGTTGCTGACTTCAGAAAAGGAGCTGGATGTGTTTGACCTGAAGAAATACTCCAGATCAGAGGAAGGTCTTCTGAGGCTGCTGCCAGTGGTCAAAGCCTCCAGAACTGCTCTGTGAGTACATAACATGACATTTAAGTACTAATCATCAGGAAGAAATATTCAATTTAGAGTAAAAAATATGTATAGAATATAATATAATATATAATATAATATTAAATTGAAAAACATACTGAATCAGTGCATTGGTGTTCACATTAGTATAACCAATATAACCATACAATTCTAGGAGACGGAAGATGAATCTATCTGTTTTGAGAGAATAAACCAAATGCATCTGCCATTGTCCTTCTACACTACTGGTGTTAAATTAACAGTTTGTGAAATCATGATGATCTCTTTGCAGGCTGTCAGGCTGTGGAGTCACAGAGAAAGGCTGTGCTTCTCTGGTCTCAGCTCTGAAGTCAAACCCCTCACACCTGAGAGAGCTGGATCTGAGTAACAATGACCTGAAGGATTCAGGAGTGAAGCTGCTCTCTGCTGGACTGGGGAATCCCCACTGTAAACTGGAGACTCTGAGGTCAGTATTCCTGTAGTTGGTCAACAAGTGATAACTGTTCACCAGATCCACATGTGTTTACCAGGCACACATAGTCCACACCATATGTGTTTGGACAGTGAAGCTTACAGTTTTACATTTGGTGCTATGCTCCAGCATTTTGGATTTGAGATATAATGTTTCATATTAGGTGACAATATATAATGTCACCTTTTATTTGAGGTTAATGGTGAGAGGTTAGCATGTTTTGTTGTAGCCTCTGTAACTCTCTCCCCTCACTCATTATTATTCATGATTCATTCATAACTTTTTCTTAATCATGTCATCATCAGTATTAATTTAGTAGTGTTTAGAAAACATGTTAATCTACTCACTTAGACAGAAAATTACTCCAGTCATCATCCACCATTCAGTTACTATCTGGACAAAACATAACCCAAAACACAACCAAAACAAACTGCAAATGCAACCAATGAGTTCACAACCAAATACTAAACTTTTTGACAACTTTAATACACTGTAAGTGAATTGGTCAGAATACTTAGGACTTCTTCAAATAGGGGGACTAGACAACATAAAGTGCCTTTCATTTCTAAACGGTGAAACAGATATGTATGAAAATACCCTCAAATCAAAGGTGACATTATATACTGTCACCTCATATGAAACATTTGAGCTCAAATCCAAAAGGCTGGAGTATAGAGCCACATTTAAAAGTTATCTTTGTCAAAATAGATTATGGTGTGGACTGTATATCAATACAATCTAAATATAATACCTCACTGTCTATCTTTTGACTGATACTGCTTTTTAAACTGGTCTGGTCAAGGCTACTCAACTATGTGACTATTGAAATGGTTCTATCTCACAAGCAATACTTTGATAATTGTCATTCTCGATAATGATACATTAATTTATGAATGATATGTCAGGTTCCGGATGCTGATAACAGTGGGGGAAAAAAATTATTAGTCAGCACCAATTGTGCAAGGTTCTCCACTTAAAAAGATGAGAGAGGCCTTTAATTTTCATCATAGGTACACGTAAAACTATGACAGACAAACATTGAGAAAAAAAAATCCAGGAAAAAAAAAAAAAAAAAAAACAAAAAAACACAATTGTAGATTTTTATGAATTTATTGCAAATTATGGTGGAAAATAAGTATTTGGTCATACAAACAACAAGATTTGGCTCTCAAAACCCTGTAACTTTTTTTTTTAAAGAGGCTCCTCGGTCCTCCACCCTTCCTTATTAATGGCACTGTTTTTGGGCTTGTTATCATAAAAAAAACCCTGTCCACAACCCCAAAAAAAGTCACACTCCAAACTCCCCCCTATGGCCAAGACCAAAAGCTGTCAAAGGGAAACCCGAAACAAAATTGTAGACCCGCACCAGGCTGGGAAGACGAACTGCAATAGGTAAGAGTTGGTTTTAAGAAATCAACTGTGGGGCAATTTTAGGAAAAGGGAAAAAAACATACAAGACCATGATAATCTCCCTCGATCTGGGGGCTCCCCGCAAGATTCACCCCCTGGGGTCAAAAAGATCACAAAAAGGTGGCAAAAACCCCAGAACCACAGGGGGGCCCCTAGTGAATGCCCCGGGGAAGAGCTGGGCCCAAGTAAAAAACCCACCTCAAAAACACACTACGCCCCCCAGGGACTCAAACCCGCAGTGAAAACTTTTGCCCCCCGTTTAAACCCAGTACATGCCCAGGCCCGTCTAAAGTTTGTAGAGTGTTTTGGTGATCAGAAGAGGATTGGGAGAATGTCATATGGTCAGAGAAACCAAAATAGAACTTTGGGTTTAAAAACTCAACTCGGGTTTTTGGAGGACAAAGAATGCTGAGTTGCCCAAAAAACACCATACCTACTGTGAAGCAGGGGGCGGAAACATATGCTTTGGGCTTTTTTTTCTGAAAAGGGACAGGACGACTGATCCGGAAAAAGGAAGAATAAGGGGGCCTGTATCGTGAGATTTTTGAGTGAAAACCCCCTTCAATCAGAAAGGGCATTGAAGATAAAACCCCGTGGTGGGTTTCACAGACAATGACCAAAACCCCGCCCCGGGCAAGAAGGAGGGCTTCGTAAGAAGCATTTCAAGGTTTTGGAGTGCCACCAGTCTCCAGATCTAAACCCCCATAGAAAATTTTTGGAGGGATTTGAAAGTCGTGGCCCAGCGACAGCCCAAAACATCAGCTCTAGAGGAGATCTGAGGGAGGAAGGGCCCAAAATACCAGAAACAGTGTGTAAAAACCGTGAAATTTACAGAAAACGTTGACCTGTGTCATTTCCCAAAAAAGGGTTATAACAAATATTGAGAAAACCTTTGTTATTTACCAAAAAACTTTTTTCCACCATAATTGAAAAAAAATTCATTAAAAATCCTACAATTGATTTCTGGGTTTTTTCTCATTTTGTCTGTCTAGTTTGACGTGTACCTATGATGAAAATTACAGGCCTCTCTCATTTTTTTTAAGTGGGAACTTGCACAATTGGGGGCTGACTAAATTTTTTTTTTCCCCACGTATCTGAATATTTTAAAAAAAAATATATCCCACTTTTTTCACCACCAAAAAAATTTGCAGTGTGGTTTTAATATATTACTCTTTGAGGCGTCAGGGTCTAGTCAAGAAAAGGGTGTGTTCTCTGTCCAGCTCTGAGGCAAACCCCTCACACCTGAGGAGCGGGGACCTGAGTAAAAATGACCTGAAGGATTCAGGAGTAAGCTGCCTCGGGGGACGGGGGAATCCCCACTGAAAAACTGGGGGGACTCTGGGTCAGTTTTTCGTTTTTGGCAACAAGTGATAACGTTCCCAGATCACATTTTTTTACCAGGCACCATACCCACACCATATGTTTTTGGACAGTAAATTTACATTTTTTTACATTTGGTCTAGCTCCAGCATTTTGGTTTTGAGATTAAGTTTCATTTTAGGCAAGCCAGAAGTAAATTTTTATTTGATTTAATGGTGAAGGTTAGCATTTTTTTGTTGTAGCCTCTGTAACTTTCTCATATTATTCATGATTCATTCATGTTTTTTCTTAATCATTCATCATCGGGATTAATTTAGTAGTGTTTAGAAACATTTTATCTACCCACTTAAAAAGTAAATTACTAAAAAACCAAAGAATAGCATGTGTTTAAAAATATTATATTTTTCTCTTCAAGCAATATTTTTGATAATTTGTTATTTCAAAACATAACATTTATAAATAGATGGGGCCAGTTTCAGGACACTGATATATCTGAAAATTTTTTAAAAAATACTGCCACATTTCACCCCAAAAAAAAGCAGTGGGGTTTTTAATAAAATTTTTACTTTTTACAGGCTGTGGGATTTCTACCCAAAAGGGGAAAGGCTGTGCTTCTCGGGTCTCAGCTCTAAAGTCAAACCCCTCACACCTGAGAGAGTGGACGGGAAAACAAGACTGAAGGGGTTCAGGAGTGGCGCCTCTGCGGACTGGGGAATCCCACTGTAAATTTGGAGACTCTGGGGTAGTATTCCGTATCACTCAATAAACACACACACCTCCCCCTAAACTCATTGGACAACACCACACACACTGGACACCACACAAACACACTGAACACACACACACATACCACACACACTGGAGACACACACACAGCAATGATTAATTTGTAGTTTTAAAAACTGTTATCTACTGAAATAATTATACTTTCATTCTTTTTATTACAATACAGTCAAACTTGGACACACCTAACTTCAAGGTTTTTCTTAGTTTTACTTTTTTTTTTACATTGTAGAAATAATGGGAAAGACATCAAAATTTTAAAAAGACAATATGGAATCAGTTAACCAAAAAAGGGGTTTAAACAAAAAAATATTTTTTATTTTGAGATTTTTAAAAATAGCCACCTTTTGCCTTGATGAAGTTTTGACACTTTTGGCTTTCTCAACCAGCTTCCCCTGGAATGTTTTTTAAAAGGTTCTTGAAAGATTTCCCACATTGCGAGACTTTTGGGCTCCCTTTTTCCCTTTCCCTTGCGTTCCAACCACCCCAAAAACCTCTCAATTGGGTTGAGGTCGGGTGATTTGGGGGCCCAGGTCATCTATGCAGCACCCATCACTCTCTTGGTCTGATAGCCCTTACCAGCCTGGGGTGTTTTGGGTCATTGTCCTGTTGAAAACAAATGATAGCCCACAACGAAAACCAGATGGGGTGGGGTATGCCAGAATGCTTGGACCATGTGGTTAAGTGTGCCTTGAAATTTGAAATAATTTTACAGACAGTGTCACCGAAAGCCCCCCCACCCATCACACCTCCTCCTCCATTTCACGGTGGGGAAACCCCCCATAGAGATATCGTTCACCCACACCCCTTCTCACAAAGACACGGCGGTTGGAACCAAAAACTCAATTTGGACCCCTCAGACCAAAGGCAGATTTCCACCGGGGTAATTCCAGCTCAGTTCTTGGCCAAAGCAAATCTCTTTTCTACAATGTAAAAATTTTTTTTAAATGTAAAAATACATTTGAATAGGAGGTGTGTTCAAACTTTTGATGGTAAGTATACAGTTTTAAATCGGGAATTAAAATTTAAATTAGGGTTTGGGGTCATTTAAAAAAAGTTTTCAACCACTCCAAAAATTTTTTGTTAAAAAACTCTAGTTTTGGGAAGTCGGGGGAGGACACTCTTTTTGCTGACACAAAATTTTTTCAACAATGTTTACGACAATTATTTCATTATAATTACTTTATCACAAATTTTAGGGGCAGAATTTTTCAACACTAAGTTGACTGTGCCTTTTAAAAACCTTGGAAAATCCCAAAAAGAGTCATGGCTTTTTTTGAAGTTCAAAATTTTTGGCTAATTGACATCTTTGAGTCAAATTTGGGGGGGTGTACCTGTGGAGTTTTCAAGGCCTACCTCAACCTCGGCCTCTTTTCTTGCTATGGGAAAATCAAAAAAATCAGCAAAGACCCAGAATAGAATTTTAGACCTCCACAAGTCTGGTTATCCTTGGGGGGCAATTTCCAAAAAGCCCCGAAGGGACCCCGTTATCGTAAAACAATAGTAGCAAGTATTTAAAACCATGGGACCAGTGCCGTCAAAAGCTCAGGAAGGAATGGTTTGTCTCCTAAGATTTAAAGTACTTTTGGTGCGAAAAGTGCAAATCAAACCCGAAAAACAGCAAAGGACCTTGTGAAAATGCTGGAGGAAAAACAGGTACAAAAATCTATTTCCACATAAAA
>CM072257.1:9244989-9263373 GCA_036851935.1 Coregonus suidteri | reverse complement strand
GGACTTACACTCTATACTGCACACCACATCAAGCCATCTTGAACTGTACACTACCATCGGCCATAGAGACTAAAGGACTATAAATCTATGCGCACACCACATCAAGCCATCTCTGAACTGTACACTACCATCTGGTCCCATAGAGACTAAAGGACTATACACTCTATGCTTGCTCACAACATCAATCAGCCATCTCTGTGTGGGAAAGTATTGGGAAGACAGAAAGATAACAGTGAATATGAGACATGGGGAAGGTATTGGAAGTGGTAGTGTATTGACAAATATGATGGTGTTAAATGTTTTTAAATGGAACTGAAAGAATGTTGATTTTTGGTATCAAGAAGGAAGGTTTTAGCGTGACGCCACATATGACAGACAGGAAGTGGGTGTAAGATACGGGGATTGAACAGTAAGGGAGCCATGGAACTCTTGGAAGGCTATATAAAGGGGAGACTGTGATTGGCCAGAGGACGGGAGTTTCGTTGTTTATAAATAGGGGGTTAGGCGAGGAAGACGTCAGAACGGCCATGGCAATCGGGGGAGCCGTTCTCCGGACAAACACCGCTGGGTCTGTATTTATGCTGTAAAACCTCGTGATTTTAATATAAAAGCCTCTAAACACGATACAGCATAACGGATTCTTTGTTGACAGCAATAATGAACCACCATTCATCAGATATGACATAATGGCGCCAACGTGGGGCTGGGTTTGCGTCTCTTCCTTGTTTCAGTCAAACCGCCAGGCTAACTCTCTGAAGCATGGCCGAAAAAAGGGTGAGTGTTCTTACCGCTTCGGAGTTGGTTAGATTGGATATGACTTGTGTACACTGAAGAGATGTTCCATATGACCTGGCCTCGGTGGTGTTATTGTGGTCGACTGGAGTCTGCTAAAATTTATTCCATCAAAAAAACGGCAGTTAATTGGAATGTTAGAGCATTAAACGGTAGATTTAAGTATTGAAAGTGTTATTTCATTGGTAACGGGTGACAATGATAATTTAGAGTGATAAGGTATATATTTCATTGGTAACGATAGACAATGATAATTTAGAGAAGGCCGATATGTGCATATTTAGGGCACCGTGAATCTGGTAAAGACCTCGATGCAGAGGCGATTCTTTATGAATGGGCCATAAAATCCTTGCAACGCGTTCGGTGGTGTAAGGTTAATTCTGGGAATTATAAGCTGGACGGATTATTATGCATGTTATATACTCATCGTATGGTTGACGAACTATAATGTATGGGGTAACCTCTCTATGATTATCCAGAACTTACGGCAGCATAAAGTTAGGCGGAGATATTGATAATAATGGACAATGATTTGGCCACGGTGCAGGATATTTATTTGTGTAATAGGCCGCAGTTAGCTAGAGGCTAACGCTAATGCTGGATTGTTTTTGGGCCACGTGGTACCTCGTGGCTAATGCTTGATTGTTTCAGGTCACGTGGTACATCGTTGCTAAGGCTAATTTTTTTAATGCTAAAGTGTGAATCATGCTACATTCTACATGGTGGCTGAGGTAAATGCTAATTGTGTTGTGTGCTGCATGCTAACGTATCCTTAGAGATTCCATTGCGATGGATTAAAGTCTCTTAAATTTGTCTCTGTGTTTAAGTCAGGTTATATGTTTTGTGAGCGCTGTTAAATGTTGTTTGACTATAAGGGGGAAAGGGGAGTTATAGCTGGAGTGGTATTCTGTCTGTTTGGGGAGAGAGAATATAAAATCTTCCTTCCACGGTGAGAAGGGATTTTTGAATGGTTGTGCGCATGCGTTTAATTTTGCGATACTACCCTACAGAAAGGGGGAGTTTATGACACAAGATTAGGACACGTGTTGATTTTACGGGGCTAAAAACTACGAAATGAGGTTGGGCTAAGCCTACAAAACAAAATGGTGGGGTACAGGTCATAGGTCCCATTTGGCGTTACCCTGCAAGGGAAAATAGACAGAGGAGAAATTTTAACACGATGATTCTAGTTTAAACTGCGATGGTTAAAGATGAAACTTGTTTTGTTAACCTATTGAATTTATAAATTAGATATATGGTAGCGGATTATAATAAATTGAATTAAATAATTAAATAACGGATTAAAATCAAATAATGTTTTTGAACGATCTATTTAGTTCTGAGTTTAGTCTTAGAGTGAATAATGTAGAACGAACGAATATTGAATGGTTGGAAATACTCAGTGATTGCAGTAACTGTTGAAATCTTGTCTGTTTCTATGTTTTTTTTGAAATATGAGAGGAACATGGAACGAGAGGAGAGAGAGAGAAGGGGCTGACGTGTGCATCACGTGACAAGGTGTGATGAGGCAGACGAGAGGATCAGATCAGGCTAGTACACAAAATCATCCTAACAAAATATGTGATGTTATGACAATTTCACATAGGCTTGGCAAATACTATTTCATTAAAAATTGCATTTTGGATGCTCTGTGCATAACTGGGGTTTGATTGGAATTGGGTTGGGAATCAGGTACTGACATTATTCGGCAATTAAGATACTTGGGTGCATATTAAACAATGGAATTTATAAAAATACTTATTGGGGTTAGAGGCTTTGTTTTTGGGGGATTGATTTGAAGTTGACTAACTTCATTTACTTGCAGTTGATGGGTTGTGGTAATATAGCCACCACTAATGGATAAGTTGGTGACATAGGATATAGGAATAAAAATTGGGTTTAATTATTCAGGATTTATTTGGAGTTGTTTAGGGTTATATTAATAATTTAAGGGGGGAAGCCTTAGGCTATACAGTCTAAAATAACATAGTTCACAATAAAGGAATTTAAAAGGGTTGATATAGGGGAAAATTGACTAAAATAGTAATTATTTAACTAAGGTAGTGTTAGGAGAGACTAATGGCAGATGTTAGTACACCTTTCTCACATACAGATTCAGAAGAAAGACACCCACCTTATGAGAAGGAGGCTTTCAGTGATCATCCAGCAGGGTGATTATGGCATCAGAGATGATGAATCAAAACTCCAGAAGGAAGGAAATGTGATGTCTGGAAGAGAAGAGGGAGGTAAGGAGGATGGAACTTAAAGAAGACGAGGATGATGAAGATGAGTGATGATGAAGAGGTTATGCATGGGTGGATATGACTCTGTGATCAGAAGGAAGTTGGCAAGAGAGAAACGAAGAAGGATACACGAGATTTGATCTCTGATGAAAGTTGAACGAAGAAGGGGACAAGAGATTCGAGTTCTGATGAAGAAAGCGATGAAGATTTGGAGACGAAGGGGGGTGCATTGCTGAGAGCATCGATGAGAGAAGAAGAGAAAATAGCCAACAATTTGAAGTAAAAAACAACCGACCAGAGGACTATGAGAAATAATGGTGAATAGTGTAAAAACGTATCTGTGTTCAGCCTAAAGAGGTTAAACATTTCACTAATTGATAACTAATTAGGATAGGGATTTGAGGTAGTAAAACGGTTAATTACTCTTAAGGTACTAATATTAGAAGATACTGTTATTGCAGTGTTGGGAAGAGAATTGAATTGTACAATAAGATGTACACTAGACGACTGTCAGACAATCTGTCTGAAAAGTTAAAAGGGGTGACTGTTTATTCTGGGTTTACATTCTTACACTAAGAGATTTCAGGCTAGGCTAAAAGGTGTTTTAGACGTTTTTTGCCAAGTCTGTGTGTAATGAGTCAGAAGCAGGTGGGGAACTTTCCCAATCACATATTCTAAAATTTGGTGGTAAGGGATTTTGTGAAAATCAGGGGAAAAGGTTTTAAATGTTATGAGAGAAAAGATTAGATTAAAATAAGTTAGGAGTAGATTAGGGTTGAATGAACTCTGAGACAGTAAGCTAAGTTTTAAAGTTAGTAGTAAAGAGAGAGAGAGAACAATGGTGAATGACACTGTAGAGTAGGGAGAGCAAGGTAATTATAGGTGTTTTTTTATAATCAAAGGTTTGAAAGTCAGGGATTTAGAGAAAGGACTGAGATTTGGGGAAAAAGTGACACTAGTGGTGATAGATGGAAGTACAAGTAAAGAGTTCAAAGTCTTAGGGGAAAACTGGGGGCAAATTAGGAGTAACTAAGGACATCAACACGTGAGTCTAGTAAAACAACAGTGAGAAGCAATTTAACTCTTTCAACATTGATAGTTATTAAAGTCATAAAAATATCGCATTTGATTATAAGGGAACCAATACAGCACCAATGTTAGGGAAAAATACTTATTAGGGTTTAGGATGGGGACGTTTCTCCCATATGGAGAGATAATTATGGAGAATAAGTATTGTTATCAGGACCAGGAGTAAAAGGAGGTATAGTTTAGAAGAGGGTTAGGAGTGACTGTTCACTTATGTTGCGTAATGTTACAGAGAAAGGTCAGGGAGAATATGTGTACTTATCTAGTGCAAGCATTAGAATTTGTTCCGGTTAAGATATTATTGGTTAAAGGGCTATGTAATTCATAAAGTAACGCTTATAATGGAAGAGTTAAGGTTTGTAGCCTCCACAGTCACCAAAGGAGGTCAGGAAGAGTAGATTACAGTCACTCCAACAGTAGATAATACACAGAGGATAATGGGAACTTTTGCATTAGAAGTAATTAGGGTTGATACAGCAACTAAATCAACTACTTTAATGGTAACTTTGGAAGGGATTAATGATACGATGTAGGGAGTATGGCATCGACAACAACTGTTCGGAAATTAAAGGGGGTTAGCAAGAAGGACTCAGGGGTTTATGTTACGGATGGAGAGTGCTGTCAATGATAGTACGAATAGGGTTAAAATAGGAGAACAGAGAGTAGTAGAGAGAATATAGATTCGTCATGAAAGGACAGGATGAGATCTTTGATTTTGATGACAGACAGGGGGAGGTATCTGATCAGTACCGCTCGTTCTTCCGTTGTGGAAATTAGAGATATATTAACTCATTCTGTAAGATCAGTGAGGAATCTTGAGGGTCCATGTCTGTTGAGGATTCCAGCACCAGACATGTTAGACGGTCGCGCGGGCCTCTATCAGGTATGGTTCAGTCTTATGCTTTGTCATAACTGTGGTATTGGCAACAGTCATTGACAGATAAAATAATGTAGTTGTCAGAACAGTGGTTTAAGCCTAGGTTTAATTGTTTCTTGGTTAATGAATTACCCTATGGGAATTGTTAAATGGGAAAGGAAAATCAGGTAACAACGGAATCCTGAAGTATTCAGGTGAAACATTGAGGGCTAAAAGTTGTTTTTGTTCTAATAAAACATAGGAGGTAAGGGGTTTGCGTATGGGAAGATCAGAGTGTGATGTTATATGATAACTTTGGATAAGCATGAACATAAGGTTAGAGATGACAAATATGATGTAATTTTTAGGTACCAGGTAGTAAAAAGAGCAGGACGTTGATGGTTAAAAGATTAGCTTTTGCCTATGACTATGGGGAATTTTAGAGATATTTAGAGGGGGTTTGTGATGATAAAGTATATTCTTACATTATGGATGGACAGGATTTGGTTACATGTCAACGTTGAAGCTTCCATATGAGGCTTTTACTATTAAAAGAGGAGTAGCACCGAACACAGATCAATTTGAAACTAGAGTTCAAAATAGGATGAAAAGCGACATGTCATAGGCTTCAAGCCTATCATTGAAGAATAAGTCTAAGGGAGAAGGGGGGACTTTATTCATGGTATGGTGTAACATTTGGGAAGATCATATTGATAAATATTAGTTATACTTTGAGTCCAGATAGTTCAGATAATATCACTGGGGTTATAGATGCATTATAAGGGATGCATTTGGAAGACTTGGTTGCAAGATCAGTTAGGCCAGTAGGGGCAGTGATGGGTCAGATTTTAGTTTCAGCTTTGATAACACTGTGTGATGTTTGTAATTGGTTACTGATCTTTGAGAAAGCTATGATATTGAGATAGGTTGGAGAATGATGCCTGGAGACAACACTCAGATGCCGGTGTTGACTGTTCCGGATCTGGAGGAAGATGGATGGACTACTGATGGATAAATATCATTTTTTTATGAGTTGATTATTTTTCAAAAAAAATTGTTTCCAATATTGGGGTGATTTTGATATGATTTATGAATCAAAGGGGGGGATAGGTTTTATGTGATTCATACATCATTTATATATCATTTTTTAAATTCTTAGGTGAAATTGAGGTTTAATTTGAAAGTGGTTGTTTTGCAAAAGATACTGTTTGGTCGTTTCTGTTCTTTTCATTCCAGAGGCATTTGGGAGAACATGTGGAGATTGGAATATTCAGACAAAGACAATATGAAGGGACAATATGACTGGAGGAGATGAAACAAGGGGGGTGTGGCTGATTCCATCATCAACAGTCCCATTGGAAGAGGGGACTACATTCCAGTGTCGGCAATGAAATATAGACATGTGTAATACATAATTGTGTAATAGCCTCAGGGATTAATTTTTGTAGAATGATGTTTGATGTAATTGGATACATGGGAGGATCTTAGATGTTTTTGTTTATTTCGTGAATGTTTAGGGACAGAGAGGCTAGGAAGGGAGAGTTTCATTGTACGGTCCTATGGGTTGACCAGCCGTACAATGGATGTTTATGGATAGGATTTTGTTTGCAGGGGCTTACATGTGTATTTAATTGCATCATACTTTCAAATGCATTTACATGAGTTATGAGGTTATCTGGAGTACCGACGGTGGTTGCCTGGGGCAGAGGGACCGTGAGAGAATTTTACTGTCTTGATTGATATGGATGGATGGCTGCCAGACAGTTTTTTCGCTCTTACACTCCATAGAGATTTCTTCATATTTCATAGTAATGTATTCACACTTCATATGTCATAGTAATGTATTCACACTTCATAAACAGTTATTGCATAGAAAAGTATTTACACTCTAGAGAAGATGTGTTTTTGGTTTAATGTTAAAGATACTCAATAAGATAAATTGTTACTTGTTATAATCCTGTCTGTTTGGTTTCGAGACGTTTAGGTTGTCTCGAAAGGGGGAATGTAGTGTATTGACAATATGATGGTGTTAAATGTTTTTAAATGGAACTGAAAGAATGTTGATTTTTGGTATCAAGAAGGAAGGTTTTAGCGTGACGCCACATATGACAGACAGGAAGTGGGTTGTAAGATACGGGGATTGAACAGTAGAGGGAGCCATTGAACTCTTGGAAGGCTATATAAAGGGGAGACTGGTGATTGGCCAGAGGAGGGAGTTTTGTTGTTTATAAATAGGGGGGTTAGGCGAGGAAGACGTCAGAACGGCCATGGCAATCGGGGAGCCGTTCTCCGGACACCGCGGGTCTGTATTTATGCTGTAAACCTCGTGATTTTAATAAAAGCCTCTAACACGATACAGCATAACGGATTCTTTGTTGACAGCAATAATGACCACCATTCATCAGATACGACAGAAGGTTGAAAGATAACAGTGAATTTGAGACATGGGGAAGGTATTGGGAAGGTAGAAAGATAACATTGAATGTCCCCCAAGTATCGCAAACAGGAAGTAAAATTAGTCACAAGGTTGTGCTAACTAAAGTAGCGTTGCAAAAGCCTTTCCACCCCACTCTTCCCCATCAGTCTCAAGAACAGAACCTGTGGTTTAATGTAGAAACATGTAGATACAACATAAACAAGATGTGATACTAGAGTCTATCTACTTCTCTTTTACCAGAACAGAGACATTTCCCAGAGGAGGCTGGTGGGAAGAGCTATAGGAGGACAGGTTCATTTTTAAAGACTTTTGTTTTTATCTTTTTAATGACAGATCATAGAAACATGCTGTTTTCTGAAATATAGATACTGTTTTGGTGCTGAGAGGATGAATATGAGGTTGAAAAGTGGCGAAATTGCCTTTTAACACTAGAATCAGACCCCAAATAAACCTATTTCCTGTTTCCTGACTTTTCCTAAATAATTTGTATTTTACACTGCTCCTTTGTCAGAATGTTTTAATCACAAACAGATAAGTATTCTATGCCTTGTTACCCGTTGTTTTCACACCTATTCCCAACTTAATCTGCCAAGACAATGCGCCACTAATGAGTCTCTCTTTCCTCACTGAATAAATGACAAATGGATGAATGGGCGATAATTGTGCATGTTACTTCACAACTGAATTTAAATGAGGCTTAACTGAATGATAAGGAGGGTGCAGATGTTGAATTCATTTAGAACAATAGTGTAATGATGAGTTTGTGTTATGCCTGTTTATCAGCAGCAAATCATTTGACCACACGCCTTGTGGGTTGATACATTTCTCTTTTATGTTTTACTTTGTAAAAATAAACTGTTACAGGTCTGTTTTATTTACTATAAGTCTATTACTAATCAAATGTATTGTATTGGGAAACGAAAACATGCTATGTGTTGCAGTCAACACAATCTCACACTCAATCCGTGCAAATATGCACAAAAAGCATGCATTTTTGTGTGGCAGATTTTGTGTGAAAATACACATTTTTGTACGACTTCATTCATAGGAAAATACATTTTTGGGGGGTGAATTAAGCCACACAAAAACGCACAAAATTTGCTAAAATACTTTTTGTACTTATTTGCTCGAATTGAGTGTGAGATTGTGTTGCAAAAAGTAGGCCTTTAGAATTACGCAAAACATATCCTTGACTACCGAAGTTGATGAGTGACAAACAAATGATGCCAGTCAGCCTCACAGCCGGCCCATCAAAACTACACCTAAACTACAGTAATCCCTCGTTTATCGCGGGGGTTACGTTCCGAAAATGACCCGCGATAAGTGAAATCCGCGAAATAGAAAACTTTTTTTTTTTTACAATTAGCAACTATTACATGTATACAAATACAGTGACTCACGTGTAGGCCGTTTCACTGCTCTTCAGACTGGGCCGCTGCATCCTGACTGCGCTCTGCAGTGTTCTCTTCTTCTGAAGCCCGCGGTGCAGGTGTGTTTGTTCGGGAGAAGAACATAGTGATAGGCAGCTGTTGTCGCTCTTTTTTCTTCTTTGCAAAAAAAAGATCCTTGTACACCGACATGCCACCATCGATTACGTTGGAGAACTGTAATGAACGGCTCATCAAAGGGTCCCATTCCTCAGCTACTCGCTTAAGTTCAGTGGCCATTCGCACCATGGTTGCTAAGCGACCAAGCGTTAGTCCTTCCTCCTCATTGACTGCTGCTGTCGTCCTTATGTTTTTTTTTCCTCCTTCTTTATGTAACGAACGGAAGATTCATTGATTCCGTAATGGCGAGCAACGGCTGCATAGCTTTTACCTTCCCTTAGCATGTCCAGAAGTTTAACTTTATCTGAGATAGGTAGCATCTTCCGCCGTTTGGGCCCATCCGCAGGTGCTTTTTGTCGGTCCAGGCCGTTTCGTCGACATTATGGGTTTAGGAGATGTTCGAAATTACAAGATAATTTGGCCAACTTAATGTAAATTTGCCAAGCTGTTTTATGTACGTACACATAACTGCACGAGACGACAAAATGATAGCACAATTCGTAGCATGTTTTGATACAAGAAGCGGGAGTGAGTTTTTTAGCGAATCAGAATGCAGAGCACAATGCACCAAAAAAAAAAAAAATGCATTATGAAAATCCGCGAAATAGCGAATCCGCGATAAGTGAACCGCGAAGTGGCGAGGGATCACTGTATATACCAAAACTAATTTCACACATGATAAGAGTTAGCCTATAGACCAGATTACATTGACAATAATCTGATGAGTGACAATATTATCAGTTGTCAAATTGTACATGACGAGATGGACAAATCTTGTAATTGACAGATGCAGGGAAAGGAGCATCTCTTTATCAAATCCTCCTTCAGAGTCACATGCAGGTAAAACATTGTGATTTCTATATAGTGCTGTATCTGAAAGAGCATATTCTGCAGTTTCTATGACACTTACCTTTATCAAATAACTCTCAACATTCAAGAGGTGCAGCTCTATTTCCAAATGTCACTTTTTTCACCAACATCCCTGCTGTTCATTCATTTAGCACATGACCACTCTAGTGCCAGCATTGCTCTGGCTACTAAGCAACAACGAGTAACATAATATTCTGTCGTCAATGGATGAATGGCCAACAGAAACCAGATAGAAACTGATAATGATGCATGTGACTTCAGTTTTGGTTAGCCGCCGATGTCGAAACCAACTTGCTCAGTGTCTTTCCATATCTGGGGAAAGAGGAAACCAGATCAGCCGGGTGAGAGACTGTCTGAGACTGTGGTTTTGAGACACGTGGAGCCCCCCAAAAAAGACAGAATGCCAAAACAGCAGGTCCTGCTCTCCCTCTTCCCCAAGCACCACAGCTCCTACTGGGGAAAAATACACAATGTCAAGACAGCAGGTCATGCTCTCCCTCTTCCCCAAGCACCACAGCTCCCACTGGGGAAAAAAGACACAATGCCAAGACAGCAGGTCCTGCTCTCCCTCTTCCCCAAGCACCACAGCTCCCACTGGGGAAAAAGACACAATGCCAAGACAGCAGGTCCTGCTCTCCCTCTTCCCCAAACACCACAGCTCCCACTGGGGAAAAAGGAGACACAATGTCAAGTAAGTAAGAGCGGACGGAACAAGTCCCATAAAAACTGTGTGCAGGGCAACCGATTTGTTTGTGGGGCTTGCTCACACAAAGCCCTGAAGCTGTGTGCTGACTGTGGACCTGAAGCATAAAGAGAAGACGTGATTGGTTCATGTGTAAAGGCTCGGTACAGTGTCTGATACAATCAACACATTATTGTTTGTATATCTTGTCATTAATATATTTCCACAAAAATGTATTCATGCAATTAATCCTTTACAATAGTTTATGCACTATTTATCAAGCGTTTATTTATCAACCATGTTTGCACACCTTGCTATAGTGCAGGGATGGGCAACTCCAGTCCTCGGGGCCTGATTGGTGTCACACTTTTGCCCTAACCGCAGCTAACACACTTGACTCCAATAATTAACTAATCATAATCTTCAATTTAGAATGCGATTAGTTTAATCAGCTGTGTTTGCTAGGGATGGGGGAAAAGTGTGACACCCCGAGGATTGGAGTACCCATCCCTACTAGCTGAAAGGCCAGACGGTTCTAGTGTTAATGACTGGTAGATGGGTGTTGCTCATGCATTCACTCATGCTGACCGGCTCCAGTACTTTGTTCTTGACTAAAGCGTCCAAGTCAGCCTTGACTTATGGTCTGATAGCATAAGGTACAGGTCCTGCTTTCAGAAACGTTGGTTTGCTGTCTGGCTTAATGCTAAGCTTCCCTGTAATGTCGTTCATACTACCCAGCTGTCCATTAAAGACTTCTCCATGTTTCTTTAAGATGGCAGGTACAGTGGGGGAAAAAAGTATTTAGTCAGCCACCAATTGTGCAAGTTCTCCCACTTAAAAAGATGAGAGAGGCCTGTAATTTTCATCATAGATACACGTCAACTATGACAGACAAAATGAGGAAAAAAAATCCAGAAAATCACATTGTAGGATTTGTAATGAATTTATTTGCAAATTATGGTGGAAAATAAGTATTTGGTCACCTACAAACAAGCAAGATTTCTGGCTCTCACAGACCTGTAACTTCTTCTTTAAGAGGCTCCTCTGTCCTCCACTCGTTACCTGTATTAATGGCACCTGTTTGAACTTGTTATCAGTATAAAAGACACCTGTACACAACCTCAAACAGTCACACTCCAAACTCCACTATGGCCAAGACCAAAGAGCTGTCAAAGGACACCAGAAACAAAATTGTAGACCTGCACCAGGCTGGGAAGACTGAATCTGCAATAGGTAAGCAGCTTGGTTTGAAGAAATCAACGGTGGGAGCAATTATTAGGAAATGGAAGACATACAAGACCACTGATAATCTCCCTCGATCTGGGGCTCCACGCAAGATCTCACCCCGTGGGGTCAAAATGATCACAAGAACGGTGAGCAAATATCCCAGAACCACATGGGGGGACCTAGTGAATGACCTGCAGAGAGCTGGGACCAATGTAACAAAGCCTACCATCAGTAACACACTACGCCGCCAGGGACTCAAATCCTGCAGTGCCAGACGTGTCCCCCTGCTTAAGCCAGTACATGTCCAGGCCCGTCTGAAGTTTGCTAGAGTGCATTTGGATGATCCAGAAGAGGATTGGGAGAATGTCATATGGTCAGATGAAACCAAAATATAACTTTTTGGTAAAAACTCAACTCGTCGTGTTTGGAGGACAAAGAATGCTGAGTTGCATCCAAAGAACACCATACCTACTGTGAAGCATGGGGGTGGAAACATCATGCTTTGGGGCTGTTTTTCTGCAAAGGGACCAGGACGACTGATCCGTGTAAAGGAAAGAATGAATGGGTCCATGTATCGTGAGATTTTGAGTGAAAACCTCCTTCCATCAGCAAGGGCATTGAAGATGAAACGTGGCTCGGTCTTTCAGCATGACAATGATCCCAAACACACCGCCCGGGCAACGAAGGAGTAGCTTCGTAAGAAGCATTTCAAGGTCCTGGAGTGGCCAAGCCAGTCTCCAGATCTCAACCCCATAGAAAATCTTTGGAGGGAGTTGAAAGTCAGTGTTGCCCAGCGACAGCCCCAAAACATCACTAATCTAGAGGAGATCTGCATGGAGGAATGGGCCAAAATACCAGCAACAGTGTGTGAAAACCTTGTGAAGACTTACAGAAAACGTTTGACCTGTGTCATTGCCAACAAAGGGTATATAACAAAGTATTGAGAAACTTTTGTTATTGACCAAATTCTTTTTTTCCACACCATAATTTGCAAATAAATTCATAAAAAAATCCTACAATGTGATTTTCTGGATTATTTTTTCTCATTTTGTCTGTCATATTTGACGTGTACCTATGATGAAAATTACAGGCCTCTCTCATCTTTTTAAGTGGGAGAACTTGCACAATTGGTGGCTGACTAAATACTTTTTTCCCCCACTGTAGGTCTGTGTCTCCATGTGTCATTGTATGCACTGATGGCCAGTCCAGTGTGATTTTCTCCAACTATGAACATCCCAGTAGTGATGCATAGTCTCCTTTCACAGCATAGAGTGGCATCTTTTCAGTTTGTCTGTTTACCTGAACTGTGACATCAGTGATGTCTCTCACAGTGACAGATTCACCTGTGTAAGTCTTTAACACGAGGTGCGCTGGTTGAAGTGGAAGGTGTTTCAGTGTATTTTTTCTGACACAAGAGATACAGCTGCCCCTGTGTCAATCTCCATACCCACCGGCTGTCCCTCTAGCAAGGGGGAGACATAGTAGCCGTGCGGCCCGCCAGGAAAAGGTCAGGATTTTCAGTTTGACTTCCTCGTCTGATGAGTCACTCACCTCAGTGTTCTCTTACTCAACAGTGTAAACATGTCTATGTGTCTTTCGTTGGAACGTCTGTTTCTTGTTTCCCGTTTTTGTGATTTCTCTGTTCTCTTTTTGTTTCTGGAGACTTGTCCGATGTTGACCTTTTTACCACAGGCTGAACAATCCATGTCCTTACACCAGCATGTGACTTGATTTCCCGGTCTCTGATTTTCAGTTGAAACTCTGTTGAAACGTTTTATTTATTTGAAAGGAACACAGACAAGAACAAATAGCAGCAGGAATGGTTATACAGCTAGAGACACAATACTGTTAAAATATATATCAGAACAAATAGCAGCAGGAATGGTTATACAGCTAGAGACACAATACTGTTAAAATATATATCAGAGTCAATATCACTATGAGGCCTTTGGTGTCCTCATCAGACTCACTCAGTCATCATGAAAATGTAGCAGAATAATGAAAGTCTGAGGTCTTATTATAAGTGGCCAAACATTTGCACACATATCAGTAGAATGATAAGTCTCTAAAAAAGTGTTTCCTTCATTTTTAATTTTTTTTTTCATTGGATGTACGTGATTTTGGCATGTCCCACACACTGCTCTGCTAACTACAGTGTGTGTAATAAGTGGTTAAATGATACTAAATCCCTTTTTTTTTTTTTTTACATGGTTTTACTGTCCACAATAAGTTATTTGATAAAACAAGTAATTTTGATCATGTATATTGTATTTTCATAATCATATTGAACATTTTGCATGTGTCCCTGAAATTGCTGTCCACCCTGTCATTATGGGGTAACTGCCCCTTTAAGAAACCCACTGATGTTTTCAGTGACATCACTACGAGCATTTTGTCTTTCTTCAATGAAGGCTGAAGCAGTGTCTAGTTGCAGAGTAAGTATTTACACTTGTGTTTCATATAATTTTCATCATATTATGTGTGTAGTTGGATGTTGTCAAGCTTAACATGTCCACTCTGTCATAGTGAAATATCAATTGATAGAAAAACCTATCAGAACTTTGAAATATATTTGTAAAACAGTACACAGTCAGCTTGCTAACTGTAGTATGTTGCTAAGTGAAGGTCCACCATGTGCTCATTAAATGCTAACATTAGCCAAAAATGTCCACCCTGTCATTGTCCACCCTGTCAGCAAGCCTTCCATGACAGGGTGGACATGGTTCATGACAGGAAGGACATGTGCATAGTTTAGGCCACATACTGATAATGTTACACATATTACAACAGCTATTACACACATTTTATGACAGTACATGCTATACATAGTAAGAATGGACAATATGGACAATTTTTTTGGCGATATCGGTATCAGCAAACCTAGTTTGATAATGCAAGCCTAGTTTACCGGGACTGCCAATTAAAGTGTGTAAGGGAACATTTTGAATCGTCTTTTTCAAGGAATGAGATCAAAAGGAGCTGAGATAGCAAGGAGATATCGGGAACGTCGTGATGCTGACCCAGACAGAAGAAGAAAGTACCTTGAGAAAGAAAGGGTCAAATGGAAAAAAGACAGAGAGACTGGAAAGAAGAAGGGTGTCAATGAGCTCAGTGAGAGAGAGAAGAGGGCAAAAAGAAAGAAATGGAGAGAGGCAAAAAGTCAAGCCAGAGCCAGAAACAGGGCCAGTGCCATAAAAGGCACTATGAGAATCCACCAAGCTATCAGTCTGACACCCGGCCAAATGAAATACAGAGACATTTAATGTCTGTGTAAAAGGGAGGAAGGTGTTTTGGACTGCCCCTGCTTTCTTTAACCTTCAAGAGGTCACTCTAGCTAATGTTCCTGTTTCATCTGACAAGTCCCCAGCATGTGGAAAGACACCAGATAATCCTAGGAGACCAGAAATGATTGAGGTAAAGCACATTGGAGAGTGGTGCGTCGTTAATTATGACAATGAAGCATACCCAGGTATCATCATGGATGCAGAAGGGCACAGTGTGAAAGTTAAGTGTATGCAACGCCATGGCATAAACAAGTTCAAATGGCCAAGTCTTCGGGACGACATCTGTTGGTACCATGACTGGCAGGTACTTTTGCCTAATACCAGAACCACAGGCTCTGAACAAGCGCTCTGTACAGATTGAAGTGTCTGCATGGAAGTATGTGGAACAGCAACTGCAGAACTGAGCCATGTCTCTGCAGAAAGGGAGAGACTGTTTGGAGATGCGTCCAAGTGATCTTTCTGTAATATTCTGGTTTTTCAAATCAACTATTCTCCACTTAAAAAACATTTTTCTTCTTGTTCTACAGTTGAATGTTTGACTTTCACTGTGCAGAATGATGTACAGAGTTTAACGCTAGAAGGCCACATTAATGTCTCATTTTGGGCATCTTTATTCAGTGGCTGCATGCAGGTAGAGTGGATCAAAAACAGTCTGTTCAACTTGTAATTTCCCCCTACATGGGAAAAGGCATTTTTTTACATCATTTTCTTGCATTGTTCCTTGCATTTATGAGGCCATTCAATTACATTTCACAACGTGTCCACTCTGTCATGCCCAGGGTCCACCCTGTCATGTCACTGTCCACCCTGTTATTTTCATGTTCTATGAAAATAAACAAATTATTTTCACAAGTTAGCAAAATCTTTTGTGTGATTCCTTTATAAACAAATGAGGGCCAAATAGTATTGTTTGAAAGTTTGACCAGATATCTTTTTTGTTAGATTTTATTTAGAAAAGAAAGTGCAACTCTCGCAGATTTTATAGAGAAACAAATAGTTTGCCATAATTTCATTATTATCCAAATACTTTTCCCATAAACTAAAATATATTGTTGAGAAAGTGACTAAATAGTTTTCTGAAAATGTACGTTTTATAATCACTATGTAATTACAATGTATTTATTCTGCTTTGAAATTGTCCATGCAGGGTGGACATATTTTGCTGTTTGCATGTAAATTGTCTGCTTGCAGTTAATTTATAAAAAATGTGGGAGCTTGACCATTATGCATTTCTAACAGCACAACATATACTTAATACAATTAATATGGAAAATCTCAGCTTTTTGGGGGGGAAATGGGGAAGTCTCAAAGGCACCTTATGGTGATATTGACCCATATACTGTCACCTCATATGAAACATTTTATCTCAAATCCAAAATGCTGGAGTATAGAGCCACATTTAAAATGTTAGCTTCACTGTCAAACTAGATATGGTGTGGACTGTATACTCAATACAATCTAAATATGATACCTCACTGTCTGTCTTTTGACTGATACTGCTTTTTAAACTGCTCTGGTCAGTCTACTCAAATATTTGTAATATGCATTTTTCTCTCTACAAGCAATATTATGAGTTTTTCTATAATAATAATATATGGCAGGGTTCAGGACACTGGTATGAATGAAAAAATGTACTGCCACTATTTTCACCACCAAAGAATAGCAGTGTGGTTTTAATATGATTTGACTATTTGCAGGCTGTCAGGCTGTCTAGTCACAGAGGAAGGCTGTGCTTCTCTGGTCTCAGCTCTGAAGTCAAACCCCTCACACCTGAGAGAGCTGGACCTGAGTAACAATGACCTGAAGGATTCAGGAGTGAAGCTGCTCTCTGCTGGACTGGGGAATCCCCACTGTAAACTGGAGACTCTGAGGTCAGTATTCCTGTAGTTGGTCAACAAGTGATAACTGTTCACCAGATCCATATGTGTTTTACCAGGCACACATAGTCCACACCATATGTGTTTGGACAGTGAAGCTTACAGTTTTAAATTTGGTGCTATGCTCCAGCATTTTGGATTTGAGATAGAATGTTTCATATTAGGTGACAGTACAGAATGTCACCTTTTATTTGAGGTTAATGGTGAGAGGTTAGCATGTTTTGTTGTAGCCTCTGTAACTTTCTCATTCATTATTATTTATGATTCATTCATGATTTTTCTTAATCATGTCATCATCAGGATTAATTTAGTAGTGTTTAGAAACATGTTATCTACTCACTTAGACAGAAAATTACTCCAGTCATCATCCACCATTCAGTTTCTATATGGACAAAACATAACCCAAAACACAACCAAAAACAAACTGCAAATGCAACCAACGAGTTTACAACCAAATACTCAACTTTTGACTACTTTAATACACTATAAGTGAAATGGTCAGAATACTTATGACTTCTTCAAATAGGGGGACTAGATACATAAAGTGCTTTCATTTCTAAACGGTGAAACAGATATGTATTAAAATACCCTCAAATAAAAGGTGACATTATATACTGTCACCTCATATGAAACATTTGATCTGAAATCCAAAATGCTGGAGTATAGAGCCAAATTTAAAATGTTAGCTTCACTGTCAAAATAGATATGGTGTGGACTGTATACTCAATACAATCTAAATCTGATACCTCACTGTCTGTCTTTTGACTGATACTGCTTTTTAAACTGCTCTGGTCAGTCTACTCAAATATTTGTAATATGCATTTTTCTCCCTACAAGCAATACTTTGATAATTTGTCATTTCTAATAATGATACATTCATTTATGAATAGATATGGCAGGTTTCAGGACACTGATATATCTGAATATGTTGAAAAAAATATACTGCCACTATTTTCACCACCAAAGAATAGCAGTGTGGTTTTAATATGATTTGACTCTTTGCAGGCTGTCAGGCTGTCTAGTCACAGAGGAAGGCTGTGCTTCTCTGGTCTCAGCTCTGAAGTCAAACCCCTCACACCTGAGAGAGCTGGACCTGAGCTACAATCACCCAGGAGACTCAGGAGTCAGACTGCTCTCTGCTGGACTGGAGGATCCACACTGCAGACTGGAGAAACTCAAGTATGTAGAGGGTTTATGTTCAATGTTCATATCAGACATGTTGGAGTTATCAGGCTAGTTAAGACAAACATTCTGACCACCACTTGGACTAAGTTATATGCTGACCGTGTGTGTGTGTGTGTTTTGTGTGTTTGTGTGTTGTGTGTTGTGTTGTGTGTGTGTGTGTGTGTGTGTGTGTGTGTGTGTGTGTGTGTGGTGTGTGTGTGTGTGTGTGTGTCCAGTGTGTGTGTGTGTGTGTGTGTCCAGTGTGTGTGTGTGTGTGTGTGTGAGTGTGTGACTTCAGGTGTATCCCCTCAATGACTGT
>CM072257.1:9231368-9239489 GCA_036851935.1 Coregonus suidteri | reverse complement strand
ACATTCACACTCCAAACTCCATTTGGGCCAAGCCCAAAGAGCGGGCAAAGGACCCAGAAAAAAAATTGTAGCCCTGAAACCGGGGCTGGGAAGACTGAATTTTGAAAATAGGAAAGGGCCGCTTGGTTGAAAAAAAAAAAAACTGGGGGAGCAATTATTAGGAAATGGGAAGACTACAAAGACCACTGAAAAAATCCCCCCTCGATTGGGGCCCCACGCAAGATCTCCCCCCGTGGGGTCAAAAGATCACAAAAAAAAAGGGGTGGGGCAAAAACCCCCAAAAACCACACGGGGGGTGTGAATGCCCTGCAGAGAGCGGGGCCCAAAAAAAAGTAAAAAACCCTACCATCATAAAAACACCCGCCAGGGACCAAATCCTCCCAAAGTGCCAAAAGTGTCCCCCCTTTTAAAGCCTACATGTCCAGGCCCTTCTGAAGTTTGTAGAGGGAAGGGGGAAATGATACAGAAAGAGGGGGGGGGAGAATGTATAGGGCAGATAAAACCCAAAATAAAAATTTTTAGGAAAAAACTAAACTCGTCGTGTTTGGAGGACAAAGAATGCTGAGTTCCCCAAAGAAAAACCAAAAACCCTACTGGAACATGGGGGGGGAAAAACATCATGTTTTGGGGGGCTTTTTTTCGAAAGGGGACCGGACGCGGATCCGGGGAAAAGGGAAAAAAAAATGAAGGGGGCCAGAAATCGTGGGGTTTTTGAGTAAAAAAAAAACCTCCTTAATCAGCAAGGGCATTGAAGATAAAAACGGGGGCTGGGTTTTTTCTCATGACAATAAACCCAAAAACACACCCCCCGGGGGCAACGAAGGGGGGGCCCTTCGAAAAAGAAGCTTTAAAAAGGTTTGGATTTGGCCTAGCCAGTCCCCCCAGATCTCAACCCCAAGAAAATTTTTGGAGGGGTTAAAACCCCTTTTTTTGGCCCAGGGGACAGCCCCAAAACATAAATGCTCTAGGGGAAATTTTGGGCATGGGGGAAAAGGGGCCAAAATACCAGAAAACAGTGTGTAAAAAACCGGGTGAAGACTTACAAAAAACGTTTGCCCTGTTAAATTGGGCCAAAAAAGGGTATATAACAAAGTTTTGGAAAAACCCTTTTGTTATTAAACCAAATCCTTTTTTTAAAACCAAATTCAAAAAAAATTCTTTTAAAAACCCTACAATGTGTTTTTCGGGTTTTTTTTTTCTCTTTTTTGGTCTGTCATAGTTAAACTGTGTACCTATGATGAAAATTACGGGCCTCCTCATTTTTTTTAAGTGGGAGACTTGCACAATTGGTGGGTTTGACAAAAATATTTTTTTCCCCACTGTATCTGAATATGTTAAAAAAAAATTTTACTCCCCACTATTTTCACCACCAAAAAGAATTGCAGTGGGGTTTTTAATTATGATGGACTTTTTTGCAGGCTGTCAGGTGTCTGTACGGGAAGGGAAGGGCTTGTTTTGCTCGGTCTCAGCTCTGAGGGCCCAAAACCCCTCACACCTAAAGAGAGCTGGCCCTGAGTCCCAATGCCCCTGAAGGATTCAGGAGTAAAAGCCCCTCTCTGCTGGACTGGGGAACCCCCATTTGTAAACTGGAGACTTTGAGGTAGTATTTCTTTAAGTTTGGGTCAACAAGTGAAAACCCCTGTTCCCCAGATCACATGTTTTTCCCAGGCAAACATGGGGCCACACCATATGTTTTGGACAGTAAAGGGCTTACATTTTTACATTTGGGCTAGGGCTCCCATTTTGCATTTGAGAATAAATGTTTCATTTTAGGAAAAAGTACAAAATGTCAACTTTTTTTTTGGGGTTTAAGGGTGAGGGGTTTGCATGTTTTTTGTACCTCTGTAACTTTCTCTTTCATTATTATTTCATGTTCATTCATGATTTTTTTTAAATCATGCCCAATCACCCGGTTAATTTAGTAGGTTTAGAAAAAAATTTTATTCCCCACTTAAAAAGAAATTCCCTCAAAACCAAAGAAAAGCAGTTTTTTTTTAAAATGATTTTTTTCTCTTCTCAAGCAATATTTTGAAAATTTTTTATTTCTAATAACGATAAATCCATTTATGAATAGATTTTGGCAGGTTTCAGGACACTGATATACTGAAAATGTTTAAATAAAATACTGCCCCATTTTTTACCCCCCAAAGAAAAACAGTGTGGTTTTAAAAATTTTACTCTTTACAGGGTGTCAGGAATTTTTGTCACAGAGGAAAGGCCCGGGTTCCTGGTCTCAGCCCTGAAAATTTAAAAACCCCCCAAACCTGAGAGAGCTGGATCTGGAGTAACAATGACCTAAGGATTCAGGGGTGATTGCTCTCCCCTGCTTACTGGGGTCCCCACTGTAAAAAGGGACTTGGGTCAGTTTCCCCGATCAATCAATGAAACAACCCCAACACACTGGATTTAAACTCATTGGGCAAAACACCAACCACTGGACACAACACAAACACACAAAACACACCCCACTACCCACCACAACTGGAGACACACACAATGCAATGATTTAATTTTAAAATAGGTTTAGAAACATGTTTTCTATGTTAATAATTATACATTCTTATTTATATCAATACCAGTCAAAAAGGGTTTGGGCACCCATACCATTCAAGGGGTTTTTTTTGTTTTCCCATTTTTTTAAATTGTAGAAAAAATAGTGAAAAAACAAAACTTTTAATGACACAATGGAATATGTGTAAACCCAAAAAAGTGTTTTAAAAAATTAAAATATGTTTTATATTTGAGATTCTTCAAAATACCCCCCTTTTCCTTTAAAGACAGCTTGCAACTCTTTGGGATTCTCTCAAACCCGCTTTACCTGGAATGCTTTTCCCAAAAGGTCCCCTTTAAAAGTTCCCAAAAAATGGAGCACTTTTTTTGGCTGCTCTTTCCCTTTACCTGCCCTTCCCAAATCATCCCAAAAAACCATTTTCAATTTGGGGTTTAGGGCGGGTGATTTTTGGAGGCCCGGGGCATCTGATGCAGCCTCCCCTCACTCTCCTTTTGGGCCCGATACCCCTTAAAACAGTGGAGGGTGTGTTTTGGGTCCTTGGGCCTGGTTTTAAAAACAAATGAAAAGTCCCACTAACGCAAAACCAAAAGGGGGTGGCTAAACGCGCAAAAATGCTGTGGGAGCCTGCTGGTTAAGTGTGCCTTGAAATTTTTCCAAAATAATTCACCAAAAAGTGTCCCCCCAGCAAAGCCCCCCCACCCCCCCACACCCCCCCCCAGCTTCACCCGGGGGGAAACCCCACATGCAGAAAATCTCCCTTTCAACCAAAAAAACCCCTTCTCCCCAAAAAAACCGGGGTTGGAAAAAAAACAAAACTCAAATTTGGACCCATCAGAAAACCAAAAGGGCGATTTCCACCCGGTCTAATTTTAGGGGCATGGGGTTTTTGGCCAAAGGGCCAAAAAGAAATTCCTTCTTCTAAAATGTAAAAATTATTTTAAATGTAAAAATAATTTAAAATGAGTAGGGGGTTTTAAAATTTTTGCGGTAAGTATCAGTTAAGTCGGAATTAAACATACACTTGGGTTTGGGAGTATTAAAATTTGTTTTTCAACCACTCCACAATTTTCTTGTTAAAAACTTATGTTGGAAATGGGTTGGGCTCTATTTTTGGCAACCAAGTAATTTTCCAAAAATTGTTTACGACGAATTATTTCACTTAAAATTCACTTCATAAAATTTCCCCGTGGTCAAAATTTACATACACTAATTGACTTGCCTTTAACACTTGGAAATTCCAAAAAATGTGTCTGCTTTAGAACTTCTATAGGAATTGACATATTTGAGTAAATTGGAGGTGACCTTGGATGTATTTAAAGGGCCTACTTCACCTCAGTGCCTCTTTGCTTGAATCATGGAAAATAAAAGAAACGAAAGCCTCAGAATAAATTGTAGACTCCACAAGTCTGGTTCTCCTTGGGAGAAATTTTTCCAAAACGCCTAAAGGTACCCACTTCTTGTAAAAAACAATTCCCAAAGTTTTAACCCCATGGGACACCTGCCCTCTACTGCTCAGGAAAAATGTGTTTCTGTCCCTAAAATTAACTACTTTGGTGGGGAAAATGCTAATCCCAAACAAAAGCAAAGAAAACCCTTTGAAGGCTGGGGGAAAAAGGTTTAAAAAATATCTATTTCACAGTAAAAAAGTCCATATTTACTTTTCAACGCTTTATCCAGAGCGCTTACGTTAGTGGTGCATAATTTTTCTCTGGGCCCCCGTGGGGAAAGAACCCACAACCCTGGGGGGGGTTTCAAGCGCCTGCCTACCATGAGGTACAGGGGCCTTTAAACGTAAAATGTTCTATTCCACAGTAAACGGGCCTTTTATCCATAAACCTAAAGGCCTCAGGAGGAAGAACATGTCCAAAACCCCATAAAAAAACCCAAAATACGGTTTGCCACTGCCATTGGACAAAAATCGTACTTTTTTTGAGAAAAGCCTCTGGGCTGTGAAAAAAAAATTAAAAGTTTGGCCTAAGACCTGTTTTGTTTGTAGGAAAAAGGGGATGCTTGCAAGCCGAAGACACCATACCAACCATGAATCACGGGGTGCAGCATCATGCTGTGGGGTGCTTTGCTGCAGGAGGGCCTGGTGGCATTCACAAAATAGATGGGCATCATGAGGAAGGAAAATATTATGTGGATATATTGAAGCAACATCTCAAGACATTAGTCAGAAGTTAAGCTTGGCGCAAATGGGTCTTCCAAATGGAAATGACCCAAGCATACTTCCAAAGTTTGGCAAAAAGCTTCAAGGACAACAAAGTCTAGTATTGGAGTGGCCATCACAAAGCCCTGACCTCAATCCTATAGAAAATGTGTGGGCAGTACTGAAAAGGCGTTTGCGAGCAAGGAGGCTTACAAACCTGACTCAGTTACACCAGCTCTGTCAGGAGGAATGGTCCAAAAATTCCCCCAAATTATTGTGGGGAAGCTTGTGCATGGCTTACGCCAAAACGTTTGACCCAAGTTAAAACAATTTAAAGGCAATGGCTACCAAATACCTAATTGAGTGGATATAAAGCTTCTGACCCACCTGGGAATGTGATGAAAAGAAATAAAAGCTTGAAATAAATTCATTCTCTCTTACTAATTATTCTGACATTTTTCACATTCTTAAAATCGAGTGGTGATCCTAACTGACCTAAGACAGGGAATCTTTACTACGATTAAATGTCCAGGAATGAATGAAACACTGAGTTTGAAATGTATTGTGTTAAGGTGTATGTAAACTTCCCGACTAATCAACTGTATATATCATAAATGAATAGATATTCCAGGTGTTCCGGACTCTGATGTAGCTGAAAATGTTTGAACAAACATATAGCAGTGTGATTTTAAGAGGAATTTTTATGCGCGCAGGCCTGTCAGGCTGTCTAGTCACAGACGGAGGCTGTGCTTCTTCTGGTCCACTCTGCAGTTCAAAACCCTCACAAGGACCCTGAGAGAGCTTGGATCTGAGTAACAATGACCTGAAGGATTCAGGAGTGAAGCTGCTCTCTGCTGGACTGAGGAATCCCCACTGTCCAACTGGAGACTCTGAGGTCAGTATTCCTGTAGTTGGTCAACAAGTGATAACTGTTTTCACCAGATCCACATGTGTTTTACCAGGCACACATAGTCCACACCATATGTGTTTGGACAGTGAAAGCTTACAGTTTTAAATGTTTCTCTATACTCCAGCAATTTGGATTTGAGATAGAATGGTTTCATATGAGGTGACAGTATATAATGTCACCTTTTTTATTTGAGGGTATTTTCATACATATCTGTGTTACTGTTTAGAAATGAAAGCACTTTATGTATCTATTTCTCCCATTTGAAAAAGTTGTAATAATTTGGACAGAGTTCACTTATATTGTTTTAAAAGTAGTCATACGTTTAGTATTTGGTCCCATATCCTTACCTGCAGTGATTACATCAAGCTTGTGGTTTCTACAAACTTGTTGAATACATTTTGCAGTTTGTCTTGGTTGTGTTTTTGGATGCTGTTTTTCCCAATAAGAAACTGAAATGGTGAATAATGTCCTGTCCATTTTGGAGTCACTTCACTTGTATTGTCTGTAAGAATAGAAGATGTTTCTGAACACTTCTACATTCAATTGTGGATGCTGCCATGATTATGAATAATCATGAATGAATCGTGAATAATGATGAATAGAAAGTTACAGAGGAAAAAGGATCATACCCCCCTGGTTCTTGGTAATGGTGAGAGGTTAGGCATGTTTTGTTGTAAGCCTCTGTAACTTTCTCACTCATTATTATTCATGATTCATTCATGATTTTTCTTAATCATGTCATCATCAGGGATTAATTTAGTAGTGTTTAGAAACATGTTATCTACTCACTTAGACAGAAAGTTTCTCCAGTCATCATCCACCATTCAGTTTACTATCGGGCAAAACATAACCCAAAACACAACCAAAACAAACTGCAAATGCAACCAACGAGTTTGAGACCAAATACTAAACTTTTGACTACTTTAATACACTATAAGTGAAATGGTCAGAATACTTATGACTTCTTCAAATGGGGGGACTAGATACATAAAGTGCTTTAATTTCTAAATGGTGAAACAGATATGTATTAAAATACCCTAAAATAAAAAAGGTGTGACATTATATAACTGTCACCTCATATGAAACATTTGATCTCAAATCCAAAATGCTGGAGTATAGAGCCACATTTAAAATGTTAGCTTCACTGTCAAAATAGAGATGGTGTGGACTGTATACTCAATACAATCTAAATCTGATACCTCACTGTCTGACTTTTGACTGATACTGCTTTTTAAACTGCTCTGGTCAGTCTACTCAAATATTTGTACTATACATTTTTCTATCTACATGCAATACTTTGATAATTTGTCATTTCTAATAATGAAACATTCATTTATGAATAGATATGGCAGGGGGTTTCAAGACACTGATATATCTGAATATGTTGAAAAAATATACTGCCCACTATTTTCACCACCAAAGAATAGCAGTGTGTTTTTAATATGATTTGACTCTGCAGGCTGTCAGGCTGTCCTAGTCACAGAGGAAGGCTGTGCTTCTCTGGTCTCAGCTCTGAAGTCAAACCCCTCACACCTGAAGAGAGAGCTGGACCTGAGCTACAATCACCCAGGAGACTCAGAGTCAGACTGCTCTCTGCTGGACTGGAGGATCCACACTGCAGACTGGAGAAAACTCAAGTATGTAGAGGGTTTATGTCAATGTTCATATCAGACATGTTGGAGTTTATCAGGCTAGTTAAGACAAACATTCTGACCACCACTTGGACTAAGTTATATAAAGACTGTGTGGTGTGTGTGTGTGGAGTGTGTGGTGTGTGTGTGTGTGTGTGTTGTGTGTGTGTGTGTGTGTGGTGTGTGTGTGTGTGTGTGTGTGTGTGTGTGTGTGTGTGTGTGTGTGTGTGTGTGTGGTGTGTGTGTGTGTGTGTGTGTGTGTGTGTGTGTGTGGTGTGTGTGTCCAGTGTGTGTGTCGAGTGTGTGTGTGTGTGTGTGGGTCCAGTGTGTGTGTCTGTGTGTGTGTGTGTGTCCAGTGTGTGTGTGTGTGTGTGGGTCCAGTGTGTGTTTTTGTGTGTGTGTGTGTTTCCAGTGTGTGTTTGTGTGTGTGTCCAGTGTGTGTGTGTCCAGTGTGTGTGTGTGTGTGTGTGTGTGTCCAGTGTGTGTGTGTGTGTGTGTCGGTCCAGTGTGTGTGTGTGTGTGTGGACACTGGACACACACACACACAGGACACAGGACACACACTGGACACACACACACACACACACACTGGACACACACACACTGGACACACACACAAACACACACTGGAAACACACCACACACAAAAACACACACTGGACCCACACACACACACACACACACTGGACACACACACAAACACACACTGGAAACACACACCACACAAAAACACACACTGGACACATGCAAACGCACACACCACACACACTGGACACACACACACTGGACACACTCACACACACACATAGGACCCACACACAAACACCCACTGGACACACACACACACACACACACACTGGACACACACACACACACACACACACTGGACACACACACACTGGACACACACACCACACAC
>CM072257.1:9213868-9226368 GCA_036851935.1 Coregonus suidteri | reverse complement strand
CATGGCCCTACTTTCTAGAAATGAACATTTAAATTCCTCTATGAGTTTTTTGTGTGTCCATTTACTTATCTATGTATTTGTTGTGTATTGGGGTTGTGCCGCAGAGCATCATGGGGGGTTTGTATGTGTTGAGATGATCACGTTCCAGATAAATGGTTGAAACTGATTCCTGTCTCCTGTCTCATCATTATTGAATTGTTATACAGACGTGGTTATGAAACCCACGAGACATAACAAAAGATTGGTGATGAGTAAGTCTGAATCTACAGGAACTATTCTGTCTGGAAGAAGTGGGTTTTTTACAACTGTTTTAAAAACTGTTATTTTCTGTGGTCCAGTCTAGGCTAATGTTAGCACAGTGTATTGGCTAGCAGAGGCAAGTGCATAGTGTAGCTAGCTAAGAAAGAGAGTTAACCAGTGGTGTAAAGTACTTTAGTAAAAATACTTTAAAGTACAACTTAAGTAGTTTTTTTTGGGGGTATCTGTATTTGACTTTACTATTTATATTTTTGACTACTTTTTACTTTTTACTTCACTACATTCCTAAAGAAAATAATGTACTTTTTACTCCATACATTTTCCCTGACACCCAAAAGTACTTGTTACATTTTGAATGCTTAGCAGGACAGAAAATGGTCCAATTCACACACTTATCAAGAGAACATCCCTACTGCCTCTGATCTGGCAGACTCACTAAACACAAATGCTTTGTTTTGTAAATTGTCTGAGTGTTGGAGTGTACCTCTGGCTGAACGTACATTTTAAAAACAAGAAAAATCGTCTGGTTTGCTTTATGTAAGGAATTTGAAATGATTTATATTGTACTTTTACTTTTGATACTTAAGTATATTTTAGCAATTACATTTACTTTTGATACTTAAGTATATTTAAAACCAAATACTTTTAGACTTTTATTCAAGTAGTATTTTACTGGGTGACTTTCACTTTTAGTTGAGTCATTTTCTATTAAGGGATCTTTACTTTTACTCAAGTATGACATTGGGTTGGGTACTTTTTTTCCACCACTGGAGTTTAACATCGTCATGGACGGCAGAAAAGGACTGGAGACGGACATCGGAGTGGGAAAACAACGTGATTAAAAAGAAGGAATATACAGTGATTTAAAGGAAAGGACATTCATTCAACTGTGAAGACAAACCTTTTAATTAAATCTGCTAAATGAGCGAACTTAGGAGGAAACTTCAGTGAGTGAAGTGAATGAAGATCACGTGACTGAGGAAAATATTGCTTTGGTTGAGGACAATATTGAAGTGAGTGACAATCAGGAGCTTATTGGGAAACGAACAATTATTGGAATTGTTGGAAACATTGGACAGTTTGATAAAAGTTTTGAGCAGTGGAGCTCATATACGGAACGGTTTGAATATTTTGTTCTTGTAAATGACATGGATGAGGGACAACATTGTGCCTACATGTTTTAGTGTAATGGGGCCAAAGACATTTAATTTACTAGGGCAGGCCTGCTACAGCCAGACAGAACAGGTAATAAGACGTATGGGGATATTGTGGAGATACTTAAAGGACATTTTTCACCAGAACCACTAGTTACTAAGACTTTTCCTAGCTCGTTTGTGAGAACCAGTTATAGCCTTCAGTCCTAGTTTTGTTTCACCTGCCTGTTTGCCTACCTGTGTATGGACCATTGCCTGCCTGTGACCACGATTCCTGTCTTCTGTAAAGGCGTAAATAAACACCTGCCGCTCTGCGCGTGAATCTACACCTTTTTCTCCCTGAGTATTCATTACAGTACCCTAATGTTAAGTGTCATAAATGTATAGTTATTAGGTGCTGACATCTTTAAAGATAATAAGAAAGAGGGAAAAAAAGATAGAAACTAAATGAAATGATGAAAGTATAAAATAGTAACCATCTGGTGAGCTAATACCCTGACCCTACCACAAACCCACCAACCCCTCCCCAACTGAGGGAGTTAATAAAACCATACCCTTAGACGCTAGTCTTTAAGCTAGATGTACCTGCTATGCATAGCATCGCCCCAAAGAGGTTAATTCTAAATTATATGTATATGGCATTAGAAGTGCATTGACTGTTCCCTGTAACATAAATATATTGTTAGTCGAGTCACAAAATACAATTTGAATCAAAGCGACAAACATCGGCAACAATAATGACTGGGACTATTTAGCCCCACTTGAGCATGTCTCAACAACAACAACAACAACAACAACAACAAGAGGATGCATTCATAGTCACCAACAGCGCCTATCCGCACACACAAACGTCAACCAATCTGCATTTTTTATTTATTTTATTTTTATTTCACCTTTATTTAACCAGGTAAGCCAGTTAGAAACAAGTTCTCATTTACAACTGCGACCTGGCCAAGATAAAGCACCAAGGCGCCCTGAAACCTGCGCTGCGAAACAAACGTTAGGTTTTGGGGGAGGGGAAGCTGATCTAGATCTGTATCTAGGGGAAACTTCACCCCAGCAAAGAGAGATGGGGGAAGAGGAGGAGAGAGAGAGCGTTGCTCTCAGGATTGACAGATCATCTACAACATCTACCAGTAGGAAATTGGTGGACGTTAGAGAAATACTCCAGTAACTGAAAGGTCACTGGTTTGAGTCCTGAGCCAGGCAACAAAACATGGGATTTGATCTGAACTGGCAGATCTGTGACCAACCCCTTCAGAAAGACAAATTCCCTTTGTTTCCCTGTAACATGGACCAATAAAGTTGTACTGTGCTGTGCTGTTCTTTGCTGCACTTTATTTAACCAACGTTAGCTAAGCTGTGTGATGAAATTGTGTGATGTTACTAATTGCTGCTTTTGAAATTAAACATTGTTGTTTTCTTATCCAGGACACTGTCCTACGGCCGTAGGCAGACCTGGCTCTCAAGAGAAGACAGGCTATGTGCACACTGCCCACAAAAATGAGTTGGAAACTGAGCTGCACTTCCTAACCTCCTGCCAATTGTATTACCATATTAGAGACACATATTTCCCTCAGATTACAGAGATTCACAATGAAGTCGAAAACAAGCCCAATTTTGATAAACTCCCTTATCTACTTGGTGAAAAACCACAGTGTGCAATCACAGCAGCAAGATTTGTGACCTGTTGCCACAAGAAAAGGCCAACCAGTGAAGAACAAACACCATTGTAAATTACAACCCATATTTAGGTTTATTTATTTTCCCATTTGTACTTTAACTATTTGCACATTGTTACAATACTGTATATATACATAATATGACATTTGAAATGTCTTTATTCTTTTGGAACTTCTGAGTGTAATGTTTACTGTTAATATTTACTGTTTACTATCTACTTCACTTGCTTTGGCAACGTTAACATACGTTTCCCATGCCAATAAAGACCTTACATTAAATTGAAATTGGAGAGAGAGAGAGAGAGAGAGAGAGAGAGAGAGAAGAGAGAGAGAGAGAGAGAGAAGAGAGAGAGAGAGAGAGAGAGAGAGAGAGAGAGAGAGAGAGAGAGAGAGAGAGAGAGGAGAGAGAGAGAGAGATTCAGTGCTATTCTATTTCTCCCCTGAATGAAGGACTGAAGACACTCTGAGATTAAAAAGCAGAAAAGAAAGAGAAGGCGGAGTCACAGTGACGGAGTGTCCCTCAGACAACAATGTGACAGCCAATAGGGCTTTAGGAGGAGGGAGATATGCTTTCTATTGGGCTATTGTCGGTGGAAATGAGTTTGTGACACCAGGTTATATTGAAATTCTACTTGATTAGCACCTACTAGGCGTAAGGCGATGTTAGCCTTTAGGCTCACATGTCAACAAGAGCAGGAAAGGACAGGGGACAGCAGAGAAGGATATACCAGATGGAGAAAGTGCCGTGTCAGTGACACAAATTACCATCCAATAAAAACATCTGCTTTTCTCCATACCGTCATGACTGTAGCAGATATTTCAAAAAATTAAAAACAAGTCATTTAAATGACTATTTAATACACATTTCCATCAGAACCATCAGAAACTCATAGCTATAAAGCAGTTGGATACAAAGCTTACCTCATGCTTCAGATCGATAGTGAAGTCAGTCTTGAGTGGGTCCTCTTCCCTTTTGGTTTGAGAGCCTGGAACATCAAATCACTGTCTATTGGAATTCATAGTTAGAACTGAATACAATGATTATTACTTTCCCTCGACCACTAGGATGTTGATGATAGACTGAAACAAACAGTCTAACAAAAGGTTTTGTCCAGCAGAACACATTACTGCTGAGATGGGGTTGCTATGCAGGTTTTCTAAAGACCACTAGGGAAAAAACAAGGTCTATGTTAGAAGGGATAGAATAGGCTTAAAGGACGACAGCTGGAGACCAGGGTTACAGGAGGGTAGAAGGAGACTAGTTTTTAACAGAAGGTAGATGGAGACCAGGGTTAAAGGAGGGTAGAAGGAGACTAGTTTTAACGGAAGGTAGATGGAGACCAGGTTAAAGGAGGGTTGAAGGAGACTAGTTTTAACAGAAGGTAGAAGGAGAGTAGGGTTAAAGGAGGGTAGAAGGAGATTAGTTTTAATGGAAGGTAGATGGAGACCAGGGTTAAAGGAGGGTAGAAGGAGACTAGTTTTAACGGAAGGTCGATGGAGAGTAGGGTTACAGGAGGGTAGAAGGAGACTAGTTTTAACAGAAGGTCGATGGAGAGTAGGGTTAAAGGAGGGTAGAAGGAGAGACTAGTTTTAAACAGAAGGTCGATGGAGAGTCGGGTTTTGAGGGCGTGAACTGGTATGGTAAGATTACCTAGTGGGGACAGTAACTGAAAGGTTGCTGGTTCGAATCACCTGAGCCGTCAAAGGTAAAAATCTGGTCTGTGCCCTTAAGCAAGGCACTTACACCTGATTTGCTCCAGGGGGCGCCGTACTACTATGGCCCTGTGAAACAACACATTTCACTGCATCTATCCGGTGGCTGTGACAATACATTTACAAATATTTTATTTATTTATTACAACAGTTAATTTAACAATGCTGGTTATAAATATTGTTGACATTCATCCAAGGACACCTTGACTTGCATTACACACTCTCACTCCAGAAAAATATTCTCATGAAATCATATGACTTATAGTTAGAGAAAAGGATTCCTGTGAACCGCGGCCTGCTACAAGCAGGAAACAAGTTTATGGATGTGTGATCTACCTTGGCATCTTTTTGGGGTAACCACATTGGAACATTCCAACATTCATCTTAAAGGACATGAACTGGCAGAACAGGTTTCAGCAAAGTATGGAGTCATTGTTTTCAGGAAGGTGTCTCCATGGCGATAGGAGGACAGGAGGCAGACTAAGGGCAAGGGAAGCCACCTGAACTACTGCCCTACAAAGGGCAAAGAGCAGTCTACGCAAACAGTGAATCTGAGAAAAAAAATGGCTTTAAAGTTGTTTTTTTTTTGTCCATGCATATCAACCATGACCACTGATCTGACCTATGACCCCTTAAATGCTGATACTGCACTCTGCCTTTTTATGACCTTAAACAGCTGTATGGGTCATGCAAAAGCAAAGTGCAGTATGTAGAAATCTAAATGTGTTTATCCAGCTTTCTTGTTGTTTTTCTGTTTGATGGAAACAGTTGGAGTGTTGTAAACTATATTCCAACTGTATTTAATGGTATTATGTAGTCGTGTTTTCATGTTTTCAATGTTTTATGTGGAGTAGGCCTAACCCTCACCAATATTTCTGGTGATGGAGAGAGACACCAGACAAGATGAGAGACATCAATAGACGACACAGAGAAAGTGATGGAGAGAGACAGAGGAGGGGAGAAATAACAGCACTGTGTGTGTGTGTGTGTGTGTGAGAGAGAGAGAGAGAGAGAGAGAGAGATAGAGAGAGAGAGATAGAGAGAGAGAGGGAGAGAGAGAGAGAGAGAGAGAGAGAGAGAGAGAGAGAGAGAGAGAGAGAGAGAGAGAGAGAGAGAGAGAGGAGAGAGAGAGAGAGAGAGACAGAGAGAGAGAGAGAGAGAGAGAGAGAGAGAGAGAGAGAGAGAGAGAGAGAGAGAGAGAGAGAGAGAGAGAGAGAGAGAGAGAGAGAGGGAGAGAGAGAGAGAGAGAGAGAGAGAGAGAGAGAGAGGAGAGAGAGAGAGAGAGAGAGAGAGAGAGAGAGAGAGAGAGAGAGAGAGAGAGAGAGGAGAGAGAGAGAGAGAGAGAGGGTGTTTAGGTACTGTTGGATTCTTTAATCAGTTTGGCCTATTGGACAGGTCAGAGTCTATGTTTGAAGTTCTTGAGTGGTTTTTGGCAATACACTGGTGGATGTATTCATGGATTTAACTGTTGAAATTCCTTCCCCGGAACCTCCTACTGGCTGTGGGATAAGCCACCGATGTCTTCAAATCCTAGGGTAGAGAGGAGCTGTTACCCCTGGGAGAGAGGAGCTGTTACCCCTGGGGAAGAGAGGAGCTGCTACCCCTGGGAGAGAGGAGCTGCTACCCTGGGGAGAGAGGAGCTGTTACCCCTGGGGAGAGAGGAGCTGCTACCCCTGGGGAGAGAGGTGCTGTTACCCCTGGGAGAGAGGAGCTGCTAACCCTTGGGGAGAGAGCTGAGCTGTTACCCCTGGGGAGAGAGGAGCTGATACCCCTGGGGAGAGAGGGGCTGTTACCCATGGGGGGAGAGAGGAGCTGCAACGAAGAGAGACTGCGACCCTGCTCGGGAAGAGCTTATCGACTGGTGATTGTTGGGGCACGTTTGGCAGGAGCTTCAGTGATGAAGACTGCTCAACTTGCTGATGTTTCACAATATGCCATGGCCGTCTCCAGTCACCAGGTATCTCAACCCTATTGAAGACAACCATCAACAAAACACTAAATTATGGAATTTCTGTGGGAAGAATGATGTCACATCCCTCCAATAGAGTTTTCTTTTCTCTTTTTTTTTAAAAATTTATTTTTTTTTTAACCTTGACAATAAACATTTTAATGAACCACAAAACACTTGATGTTTAGGGATGGCACCACACATAAGGAGACAGTTTGCATTGCTTCTCACATATTCAAACCACATATGCACCTAGGAAGATGCAGTTTTCTCAACCTGTCATTTTACATAATGTTGCAAAGACACATACCATCAAATGAATCCATAGACTTTTGTCCATATTTACAGAAGGCTGTCATTTCACAATTTGTTCCTATATTGAAAGGACATAGGGAAAATAAAGTCAAACATTTCAATACAAAATAATAAAAACAATCAGCATTACTCAGTCTTAATGTATTTTAACAATATTTACCAGTTTAATCAAATTGTTTTCATTTGGAACACTAAATCAGAACTACATTTGAGTTCCCAGACACTTGTAGAATGTATGCCAGAGGCACATTGTAAGAGCTATAAAGAGACAGGGAGTGGAGAGAGAGAACAGGTAGAACCTGATATGGAAATGAGCAGAACAAAACTAAAGGAACTTTCCACGACCGAATGATCATTCCAGACTCTGCTTCTGTTGAGAGACATATAAAAGGTTAAGACGACGATCGTTTACGTGTATTAATATAGTTGATGATATTGTTATGTGTATTAATATAGTTGATGATATTGTTATGTGTATATTCATATAGTTGATGATATTGTTATGTGTATTAATATAGTTGATGATATTGTTATGTGTATTAACATAGTTGATGATATTGTTATGTGTATTAATATAGTTGATGATATTGTTATGTGTATTAACATAGTTGATGATATTATTATGTGTATTCATATAGTTGATGATATTGTTATGTGTATTAATATAGTTGCTTATATGTTTTGTGGACAGTGTTTTATCATAGGGCCTACTCTCCTTAAAATGTTTTGGATATATAAATTAGATGCGTGGGGTGAATTCGTTCTGTTTTCCATCTGTGTGCCCCAGGGTGATCGCTCCTACACTATCTAGAATCTATAAAAGGGTTTCTTTGGCTGTCCCCATAGGAGAACCCTTTGTAGAAACCCTTTTTGGTCCTAGGTAGAACCCTTTTGGGTTCCATGAAGAATCCTTTCCACAGAGGGTTTCTACATGGAAGCCAGAAGGGTTTTACCTGGAACCCAAAAAGCGTTCTCCTGTGGGGACAGCCAGAGGACCCTTTTGGAACTCTTTTTTTCTAAGAGTGTACTGTATCATAGGTCTATAGACTTGTCTTCTCAAAACAGGCTTAAAACACAACAAGCAACTAACATTTTCTCTTTCTAATCTACTGTTAACACGCTTTTTCACTCAGGAAGTATGTTGTTGTGTGAAAGAGAGACAAATAAATACTGTGGAAAGACTAACAACAATTTACACTTCCTCAAAACAGGTTGTGTGTGTTCATTAGTGCCCTCCGTAGCAAAACGTTTGGCAACAGAAACCGTTTAGGTCACGTTGTACAGCGTTTGGAGTAAACTGTTTTATGCAAACATTTTAAAACTGTTGGCTGTGGTGTAAACTAATGAGTACGACCCAGGTTGTAGCCTACAACTCGGCTGTTGATGTCTGCCTGATGCTGAAAACCTGAACTTAGCCTGAGGGGTGGACTATGATGCTAGCTAGATATACTGGTTTTCTAAAAAGTTAGCTAGCTTCAGTTAGCTTCACATTCCAGCTCAGGCCTCATCCATAGGATGTACAGAGTGCCAGTCATCAGGAAGGTGCTCTCAGCAGAACGGAAAATATATAATATATAATCATACAAAATGGCGCTAACTGGACGTGGGCAAGTCAAATTCAATCAGTGGAGGTTGCTGAGGGGAGGACGTCTCATATTTATGATACCATTCCACCTATTCCGCTCCAGCCATTACCACAAGCCCGTCCTCCCCAATTAAGGTGCCACCAACCTCCTGTGAATTCAATATATCAATATTCATTCGTCATAGTTCTACATTTCACATTTCGTATGATAAATGTAATTGTATCATAGTTCTACTAAAAGTGTAGCGATCTGTGCAACTTCCGGCGTGAGTTTACTGTGAACACTGAGGCTGTACCCACTTTAAGTTACAGTTTTTAAACAGAGACCAAGTAGGCTATTTGATCATAATGTAAAAAAGGCCTCCAATAACATTTAAACGTGGAAATAGCTGTTCTATCATTCAGCCTACAGTAGCAGCCAATGTGTGGTGTTCAACGTAAGCCTACATTCCATGAGAACATTCCAAAAAAAACATGCAGAGCTTGACAGAACCTGTTTTATCTACTTGTCCTTCACACAAGGAGGAGGTGACTGAAAATGTTGTTGTGTTTGATGCAAGAAACCACTTTACTAAATAAATTGCATCATTATTCCCATGTACTATGATGCAAAGTCCAACCAAAGTAACCCAATTTGGCACCAATGGCGCGATGCGTAGGTTGTTTTGCCTTTTTACAAGTGCAACCTGGGTTCACTTCCCTGCCCTGCCCCGCTGTTTTGCTACATTGGTGTCAGAAGTAGTATGGTGTCTGTGAGGCCATCAGATTGCACGGCGGCCGGATGTGTGAGGGGTTCTGAGTAGTCGAAGCACGAGACTTGCTTTTATAGGGGGCAGTGTGAGACAGGTTACAATTCCCCTCGTAGCAATAGGGTTAACCTAGTTTTTGGCCAGCGACCTGGTTAACTGCCCTGCCCCGCTGTTTGATACAATATCACAAATTAATATCACAGGCTACCCAAACGTCCGTTGAACAAAAAAAAGACACAACAATATGAGTGAAAGGATTTTAGGATAATATCAGTTAGTGTTTATTAAGTGGTCTTCTGGGTTTCAGCCTTCTAGCTGCCTTTATCATTGGGTGAAATATAATAAATGACATGTCTTCAAAGGTTTTGGAGATAACCAGTCCCGTTTTTAATCGCCCCATGATTTTCCATTTAATTAATTTTCACAGCGCAGCAAGGGAATATAGAGACTCACAGAATCACCTTTATTCGACAAGTACATTTGCATGTACAGTGGGGAAAAAAAAGTATTTAGGTCAGCCACAATGGTGCAAGTTCTCCCACTTAAAGAGAGAGAGGCCTGTAATTTTTCATCATAGGTACACATCAACTAAGACAGAAAAAATGCGATTTTTTTTCTCCAGGAAAATCACATTGTAGATTTTTAATGAAATTATTTGCAGCTTATGGTGGGAAATACGTATTTTGGTCAATAACAAAAGTTTCTCAATACTTTGTTATATACCCTTGTGGCAATGACACAGGTCAAACGTTTTATGTAAGTCTTCACAAGGTTTTCACACACTTGTTGCTGGTATTTTGGCCCATTACTCCATGCGATCTCCTATAGAGCCAGTGAGTGTTTTGGGGATGTCGCCTGGGCAACACAGACTTTCAACTCCCTCCAAAGATTTCCTAGGGGGATGAGATCTGGGACTGGTAGCCCACTCCCGGACCTTTGAAATGCTTCTTACAAGCACTCCTTCGTGCTCCGGCGGTGTGTTTTGTTTGGGAATCATGTCATGCGAAAGACCAGCCACGGTCAGATTCAATGCCCTGCTGATGGAAGGAGGTTTTCACTGAAATTCACGATACATGGACCCATTCATCTTCCTTTACACGGCTCAGTCGTCCTGGTCCCTTTTGCAGGAAAAACAGCCCAAAGATGATGTTTCCACCCTGCTTCACAGTGGTTGGTGTTCTTGGAGCAACTCAGCATTATTTGTCCTCCAACCACGACGCGTTGATGAGTTTTACCAAAACGTTATATTTGACCATATGACATTCTCCAAATCCTATTCTGATCATCCAAATGGCACTCTAGCAAACTTCAGACGGGCTGGACATGTACTGGCTTAAGCAGGGGGACAGTCTGGCCACTGCAGGATTTGAGTCCCTGGCGGCGTAGTGTGTAACTGATGTAGGCTTGTTACTTTGGTCCCAGCTCCTCGTGAGGTCATTCACTAGGGTCCCGTGTCGGTTTGGGATTTTTGCTCACCGTTCTTGTGATCATTTTGACCCCCGGGGTGGGTTTTTTCGTGGACCCCCAGTTTCGAGGGGGATTATCAGGGGTCTTGTAGTTTTCCCCATTTCCAAATTTAATTGCCCCCACAGTTGATTTCTTAAAACCCAAACTGTTCCTATTAAAGATCGTTTTCCCACCTTGCAGGTCTAAAAAAATTTTGTTTCTGGGCCTTTGACAGCTCTGTCTTGGCCATAGTGGAGTTTGGGGTGTGACCCTTTTTAGGTTGTGGACAGGTGCTTTTATTTCTGATAAAAGTTCAAAAAAGGGCCATAAAAACAAAAGGGAAGATTTGGGGGAAGAGGAGCCCTCTTAAAGAAAAATTACCGGTTTTGGGAGACAGAAAAACTTGCTTTTTTGTAGGTGACCAAATTTCTTTTTTTCCCCCAAAAATTTTCAAAAAAAATTCATAAAAAAACCTACAAGTATTTTCCGGGGGAAAAAAATCCCCAATTTTTCTGTCATAGTTGACCCTTTTACCTATGATGAAAATTTCAGGGTCCTTTACTTTTAAGTGGGAACTTGCCCCAATTTGGGGGCTGATAATTACTTTTTTTTCCCCCTGTACATAGAGGATCTTAATTTGAGCCCGTTTTGCTACAGCAGGAAAATTTTCCTGCCCGCAACAGGAAAAAATTATAATTTAAGGACATTTTTGTTTGCGGCTGATACATTTTTTTGTAAGGGAAACTCAAGCCTGCCATTTCAAGTGGAAATTCAAACTTTAGAACCTTTTAAAAAACCCAAATTTAAAACAAGTTTTTCAAATTTTCTTCGTTGAGGGGAAAATTTTCTGCAGTGGGGGGGGGATCAAATTAAAATCCTTACATTTTACACATAATTTACATGGGGATTTTTTACCCTTTTTGTCATTTTTGCAGACGCTCTTATCCAGAAACGCTTTCATACATTGCAGTGCATACATTTTTTTTACTGGGAACAACCCACAAACCCCGGGGTTTTCAAATGCCCTGCTCTACCCAAATGAGGTACATCCCTGCCCGGGCCCGTCCCAAAATAAATTTAAAAAGTCCGTTTTCTTTCGGATTTTTTCCTGCTGTAAACAAAAAAAGGGAAAAATTTAAAATCCTTTCTCCCGTAGCAATACACCCCTCTTTTATGTACATGGGTATATCAGGGTTTTACTTTTTTACCATTTGAAAATCTTTTATTTACTTTTGGTTTGGCTGTTTAATGAGTTTTCCATAAAAGCTACTTCAAATTTCAAGAGAACAGGGGGGGCTGCCCGCGACTGGAAAAAGTTATGTGATTTTTCCCCATATGCCCTGAAAGTAAGTGTGTAGCCTACCCGTTCACAATGGGGTGTTTTAAACTGTTGCACCTATGTTTTGGGAACATTAGAAGGGGATAAAAGGGGTTTATATGTAGGGAAAAACGGGCAGAAATCTCGTAGGTTAGGCTAAAATACAAAAATATTATAGGTTAGGCGCGTCAAAAAACATTCAAAAAGTCAGAGTAGGTTTTAGCTATGAAACACTTACATGCTGACAAAAAACCCGATGGTTTTCCCTTTTTAATTTGGGGGTAAAAACCGCCTAAGGTACAAGCTCTTCCTGCTACTTGGTTTGCCCATAA
>CM072257.1:9197487-9213368 GCA_036851935.1 Coregonus suidteri | reverse complement strand
GAGGCACTTTTCGGCCCTAAATGGTACACCCTGTTTTGTACACAAGCAGAACCCCAAAACAAAACAACCCCCAAAGCGGTTTTTTTAAAAAAAAAATCCCCCTTGTCTGGTGACTCAGGGGGAGTTAGTTGGCGGCTGAAATGGGACCCAAAGAAGGGGATCAGACCACCCCCCACGTGGGCGCCTTTTGTGTTATCGCGAAAGTGCTGGAAAATTTTTGTGAAAACAAAGGAGCCCCGTCAACTGAACTTTGATCTTTAAGGGTTTTATTCAGTCACAAGCTTTCAGCATAAAAGGTTACAGGTGACATGCCCACCCGGGGGCCCCAAACCGCCTCAGTTTGGGAAAAAGGGGCCCCGTTTCTCCCCCTCTCTTGGTCTACCCCTACTTAAAACAATGAAAAAAGATGGGTGCTCCCCTTTTTTTTTTTGGCCAATCACCATTTCCCCAACACATTTCCCTGTCGGGTTGTATGGGGCGTTAAACTAAAAAATTTCCCCTTGATACAAAAAATCAACGCCCCTTCAGGTTCCACTTAAAATATTAAAACCCGTCAAAAATTTTCATAACAATAATGGCATAAGGATTAAATTCAGTAGGGGTTTAGAAACATGTTATCTACTCATTTGGGAAAAAAATTTATTTCCAGTCATAATCCACCTTAGTTACTATGGGCCCAAAACCCACCCCCAAAAAACACAACCAAAAAAAACTCCCAAAAGCAACCAATGAGTTACAACCAAATATCAACTTTGACTCTTTAATACACTATAAGTGAAATGGTCACTGAATACTTATGACTTCTTCCAAAAGTGGGGGTAATTAGATACAAAAAGTGCTTTCATTCTAAATGGTGAAACAGATATGTATGAAAATACCCTAATAAAGGTGACATATTACTGTCACCTCATATGAAACATTTGAGCTCAAATCCAAAAAAGGCGGGAGTTATAGAGCAAAATTAAATGTGATCTTTGTTCAAATTAGATATGGTGTGGACTGTATCCCAATACAATCTAAATCTGATACCTCACTGTCTGTCTTTTGACTGATACCTGCTTTTTTAAAATGCTTCTGGTCAGTCTACTCAAATATGTGTACTATACATGTTTCGTTTTTTCTACAATCCAATATATGAAATTAAATATATGATCATTGTAACTGAGACAACCATTCCATTAATTTATTAATTAGATATGGCAGGTTTCAGGACCACTGATATATCTGGAATATGTTGAAAAAAATATTAACTGCCACTATTTTCACCACCAAGAATAATAGCAGTGTGGTTTTTAATATGATTTGACTCCTTTGCCTAGGCTTGTCAGGCTGTCTAGTCACAGAGTAAAAGGGCTAGTGTGTGTTTTGTGCTTCTCTGGTCTCAGCTACGAAATGGTCAAACCCTCACAAACATGGAGGAGGAGGGAGCTGGGGATTGGTCTTGAGTAACAATGCACCCTGAAAGGATTTCAGGAGTGAAGGGATGCTCTCTGCAGGACTGGGGAATCCCCACTGTAAGCTGGAGGACTCTGAGGTCAGTATTCCTGTAGTTGGTCTCCGCTTTAGTCACACAAGTGATACCTGTTTCACAGATACCACATCGTGTTTACCAGGGCACACATAGTCCACACCATATGTGTTTGGGCCCAGTGAAGCTTACAGTTTTACATTTGGTGCTATTGCTCCAGCTATTTGGATTTCAGATTGAATGTTTTTCATTATTTAAGGAAATGTCACCTTTTTATTTGAGAGTAATGGTGAGAGGTTAGGCATGTTTTGTTGGAGCCATCTTGTAACTATTCCTCACTCATTATTATTTCAGTGAAGTCATTCAGATCCTTCTTAATCCATGGCATTCATCTGGATTAATTTAGTTAAGTGTTGAGAACATGTTATCTACCACTTAGACAGAAAAATTACTCCAGTCATCATCCACCATCAGGTTACTATCGGGCAAGGGAAAACCATAAACCCCAAAACACCAACCAAAAACAAACTGGGGCAAATGCAACCAATGAGGTTTACAACCAAATACTAAACTTTTGGACTACTTAATACACTATAACGTGAATCGTCAGCATACGATAGACTTATGCAAATAGGGGGACTAGATACATAATGTGCTTTCATTTTCTAAACGGTTGAAACGACTATGTATTAAATACCCTCAAATTAAAAGGTGACATGGGTCAACATCATATGACACATTTGATCTCAAATCCAAAATGTTGCGAGTATAGAGCCACATTTAAAATGCTTAGCTTCACTGTCAAACTATGATATGGTAGTGGACCTGTATACTCAATACAATCTAAATCTGATTACCTCACTGTCCTGTCTTTTGACTGCTACAGCTTTTTTAACTGCTCTGGTCCAGTTTCTACTCACATATGTGTACTATAACATTTTTCCTTATCTACATGCAATACTTTGATAATTTGTCATTTCTGAATAATGAAAACAGTCATTTATGAAAAGATATGCAGGGTTTCAGGACACTTGATATATTCTGTAATATGTTTGAAAAAATAATATTACTGCCACTATTTTCAACCCACCAAAAGAATAGGCCAGTTGAGGTTTTAATATGATTTGACTACTCTTGCAGGCTGTCAGTGTGTCCTAGTCAACAGTGGAACGGAAGCGTGCTTCTCTCGGTCCTCAAGCTCTGAAGTCAAACCCTTCACACCTGAGAGGAGGCTGGGAACCTGGAGCTACAATTACCCAGGAGGACTCAGGAGTCAGACTGCTTCCTCTGATGGACTGGAGGGAATCCACACTGGCAGGACTGGAGAAACTTTGTTTCAAAAAGTATGTAAGGAGGGTTTATGTCAATGCTTAATATCAGACATGTTAGGGAGTTATCAGGCTAGTTAAGACAAACCATTCTGACCACCACTTCGGCACTAAGTTATATAAAGGACTGTGTAGTTGTGTGGTGTGTGTGTGTGTGTGTGTTGTGTGTGTGTGTGTGTGTGTGTGTGTGTGTGTGTGTCCAGTGTGTGTGTCGAGGTGTGTGTGTGTGTGTGTGTGTGGGTCCAGTGTGTGTGTCTGTGTGTGTGCCAGTGTGTGTGTTGGTGTGTGAGGTCCAGCGTGTGTGTTTGTTGTGTGTGTGGTGTTTCAGTGTGTGTTTGTGTGTCGTGTCCCAAGTGTGTGTGTGTGTGTGTCCAGTGTGTGTGTGTGTGGTGTGTGTCGGTCCAGTGTGTGTGTGTGTGTGTGGACACTGGACACACACACACACACAGGACACAGGACACACACTGGACACACAGACACTGAACACACTGGACAGACACACACACACACACACACACATTGACACATACACACTGGACACATGCAAACGCACACACACACACACACAAACCCACACTGACACGCACACACACTGGACACCACTCAAACACACAAAGGACCCACCACACAAACACACACTGGACACACACCCACACACACACACACTGGACACACACACACACACACATGGACACACACACACCACTGGGACCACAACACACACTCCAGCACTCCATCACATGGACACACACACACACACACACTGGACACACATAACCCAAAACACACACACACACTTGACAGTCAGACACACACACTATCACATAAAGACACATCCATTGACCACACACACACACATTCTGACAACATACATACCACTGAGGACGACATGCAAAAACGGCCACACACACACACCACACACACCTACTGGGACACCTCCACACAACGAAACACCTCAACCTACACCACATCGACACCCCAACACAAAAAACACCACTGGACACACACACCACACCACCACACACACTGCGACACACACACACAACACACTGGACACACACACACTGGACCACACACACACCCACACAACACACACACCATGGACACACCACACACCACACACTGGACACACATTACAACATAAACACACAACACACACTTGGACACACCGACACACACACACTCACATTGGACAATATCACTGACACACCACACACACACTTGACAAACACACACACAACCCACATACAACTGGACACGAAACACCCGACCACACACACACACACTGGACAACACACAAACATACACACTGGACCACCACACCCACACTGGACAACACGGGACACACAAACTGACCACACAATGACCACACACCCAAACAACACACACACACACACCAAACTGGACACACAAGCACCATCAAACTGGACACAACAACACACACATTCGACACACACACACACACACTGTACACCTCCACACCACAATCCACACTGGACCACAATACGGGCAACACACACCACACACACACCATTAGAGACACATCCTGACACACACACACAACAACACACACGTATGGACACACAGAACACTGGACACACATACACACAAATTGGCACACCACATGGACACACACACACTGGACACCACAAACACACACACAAAAAACGGACCCCACACATACACAATGGAACACACACAACCACACAAACACACCACTAGACAACACAAAATAACACTGAAAACACACACAACACACACAACACACATGCTAGACCACATCACACAACACTGGAACCACACAAATTGGACACACACACGGAAACTCAACACAGACTAACACTGTACACACACAAAGGAAAAGACCATATGCTGACTGTCACAGGGTGTGTGTGTAACTAATGTGTGTGTTGTGTGTGTGTGTGTGTGTGTGTGTGTGTGTGCCAACCACAGATGTGTGTGTGTGGACACTCTGTACACCATGGTCCCGCAACGTGTACCATAATGTGTACATTGATTAACCACCAAATGCACAACTTGTGTTATTTAAACACACAAACACACCCATCACAATCACAACAAAACAAACACACATTACCACTACACCAACTCACACACATGCAAACGCACAAACACACCGGACACACCCAACAACAACACACACTTGACAACACACACACCGGGATACCTCACACCACACACACATAAATTGGAAACACACATCACACACATGCTAACACCCCTCAAACACACACCTACCCACACACCACAGACCCCTCAACCCTTCTCGGACACAAAACACACACGGACACACACAAAACACCTGGAGGGACACCACACACACACTGGAACAACAGCTAACAAGCACCCAACACAACACAAACTTTCACACACAACACCCACACACACTTAAACACATCACCGCCATTGGACCCAACACACTGCACACTACACACGCCACAAACACCAACAAACAAGGACCCAAAATCAAGACACCGTCACACATTTACAACGTAAACCAACGACACACAACCAACGAAGACAAAAACACACACAAAAAAGACACAAAAAAAACAACACAAAAAACACCCACAAAAATTACCAAATATTACTCACTGTGTTTGGGGTTGTGTTGTGGGTTTGGTACACAAAAACCCACATAAACACATAAAACCACCAACAAAACACCAAAGCCATATAAAAAAATACAAAACACTCCAACCATCACCAATTCAGACACAGACCCAAACAACATCACATACCAAAATCAAGACAAAAAACCACAACCACACAAAAACCATAAAACACAACACTGAGTACAAAGCAATGTGCTGGACTGTTGTTAGGTGTTGGTCCATTGTGTCACCTGTGTTGTGCTGTGTGTGTGTGAACATCACTTGTGTGTGTGTGTTTTAAACTCACACAAAAAGAATGTGTGTGTGTGTGTTTGTTGTGGGGCCGAACATTTTGAACACTCCAAATTGTTTTGTTTGTGTGTGTGTGTAAGCAGTTACAAAACATCCCTCAACTGGCCCTCACAAGACTGTTCTTATGCTTACCGCCTACAGTGTGGAAAACACTCAATAAAGAGACGCACAATGAACCCAAACCTAGAAAAAGTGAGTGTTACTGCTGTGAAGAAAATGACAAGAATAACAACAATTGCAAGTGAAGCATCAGTCACAAGACCACCAACACACACGAACTTTCATCATTCATATAAAGCTTTAGTCCACAAAACCAAACCACATCAACAACCAAAAAGTTTACAAAAAGATTTGACACCAGGGTATGTTACCGTGCCAGGATGATGAACTCCATTTCTAAATTTCCCTAATCATCATTCAAAGTACAATCCTCAACAAATGGACCTAAACCAACAGCAACAGAGGTAAACAGCTGTCTGAATGGAACCAACCTGCCAACCTGGTGGGCTGAGCAGCCGTAATCCCAGATACAAAGAGATTTGGAATACACACATTTGCTGTGTGTTCAGAACAAGGTTGGTGAACAGGGGTACAACAACAATGGGAGGCAGAGTGGAGGGGGGAGCAGTGGCTGTCCTAACACCACGACAAATCGTCTACATATCAAACAAGGAATCCAGCACAAACTATGACAAATTGTACATTGATCACCCAAAAAACAACAAACACAAAAAGGGGTACAAACAACCTGGTGCACAAATGAAAAAAACAAACAAAACCGTATAACCCTCTGGGCCAAAACCCATCAATAATAAAGTCAACCACTAGTACCCACAACGTCAATACCCCATCCAAGCCAACAAAGTCATACTTCGTGTATCTGGAAACCTCAGCCAGGCTCATAACTACAACCCTTCTACAAACAACTCCTACCTGCGTCCGCACCACAATATTCACCTAGATAACACAATCAACCAACACACCCCAAAAACACATCAGCAACAACTCTAACCAGGGTTATCAAGCACCAAAATGTTGCCATATGCATCCGACCCCCTCCCATTTGGTATCCCCTGTCACAACAAAAACCCTTATTAACAACATTTGCAACCACAACAACCAACACACAAACAACACAAACACGCACACTCACACAAACTCCATAAACACAAAAACACCACGGTCCCCAAAACAAAAAAGGACAAGACAATAACACAAAACACACACAACCAAAGAAACACACACACACTCCAACAAACTGACAAACCCACTGATCCACCCACCACCTACGATGTTGGCAACACCACAAACACACGGGGTCTTGGACATCTCACCACGACCACAACACAACACAACTTGAGAAACAACCCCGAAACAACAACTGATCAACAAGACACAGAAACAAATTCATGTCACCAACAAACCACTGAGCAGGACACCCTAACAACTTGAATCCAATCCCCCAAACACACCAAAAACACACACAAAATGGACCACACCATACCACACTTGACACACCAAACACACAACAACAGCACACACACACTGGACAACCCAACACTGGACCACACCGCAGGGTGACAAAACCACACACACTCTCACACACACACCCCGAAGACACAACAGAAACACCCATTTAATACACCACACACACACACACACCACATACGACTTGGTGACCAACGCCACACGGAACACAAAAGGATGGACACAAGGGGGACATACCACCCAACATCACAAACCTACTCTAGACACACACACCTCCAAACACACACCACACACACACGACCGCCCCCAAGGCCACACCACACACAGAACTACACAACACAACATTCAATCTCACCAAAGACCCTCCAACCCACATTCAAACCATTAACTCCAACTCACTACCACACACACCACATCCTCCCAATCCGACTACCAACCACGCACTGTGACACCAAGGCAACCTGCACAACACACAACACAACCAAACACTACAAACCACAATCACAACCCAAACACTGGGGAACAGCATAAAAAACAACCACACATCACACTAACACAGACAGATACACAAGAGTCTCCCCACACTGGTACCCACACACAAACTCACACCCAAACCACCTCAACATACTGGGACTACCACACACACACAAACCCACCCAAAAACCACAAACTCGAACAAAACAAACACCCACCAAACACAGGAACAAACAAAACACAAACTGCCAACACACCACAAAAAAACACACACACAACCACACACACACACAAAAAAAAACAGAACACACACAAAAAAAAAAACTCAAACCCACACACAAAAACCACCACCACACACACACACAAAACACAAAACCAGACAAGACAAAACAACACAATCAAACAAACACTCCACACAACAAACACTACCTCAAAACACAAACAAAAAACTGGAAACAAAACAAAAAAAAATGGACACACACACAGAAAAAACAAAAAAAACTCAAGAAACAAAAAAACAACACCAGACAACACCAAACTGGACAACACCACACTCCACAACCAAAAATACACCACCACAAAGCACACCACACAAAAAAAACAAACAAAAAAACAAACAAACAAAACACAACCAAACACACAACCAAAACACCCACACGCAGGACAAAAACAGGCACACACAATCAAACCGGACAAAAACAAAAAAACCAAAATCCACAACTACATACTTCCAACACCAAAAACCACCACACAAAAACAACCACACACCACCCACCAAAAAAAAAACCCCACACAACACACCACACTAGCACAAACACACAAACCCCCCACCACACAACAAACTGGACACAAAACCCTGGAAAAACAACAATCCACACAAACACACCCGTCAAAACAACACAAAAAACACACCACACACAATTCAAACACCAAACAAAAACACACACACACACCACAAAACTGGACAAACCCACAAAAACACACAAAAAACAAACAAACACTGCGTGACTCAAAAACCCACAACCAAAAACAAAAACACACACACACCCACAAAACCAAAACACAAACACAAACAATACAACTGCAAAAAAACCAAACAAAAACACCCTGTGGACACACAAACACACAACAACACACACAACACCCACACACCACAAAAAAACACACCACACACCCACACACACTGAACAAAACAAAACAACAAACAACCACACAACCAAACAAACAAACCCAAACCCCCCCCCAACACCCCAAAAAACCACCCTGACACACACACACAAGACACCTCACAAACACACACACACAACAACCCCAAAACCAACAAACAAACAGACAAACAAGAAACCACACAAACACACACAAACCACAAAACACACAACAAACACAAACACACCACTGGAACACAAAACTGAAAACAACACACTGGAAAACACACACAACAAAAAAAAAAACACAAAACTGAAAACACACACAAACTGGAACACACACTGAACAAAAAAAACAAACACACAAAACTGAACACACACAAACAAACAAAAACACACTGGGGACACCACACACACACACTGGTACAAACACACACAAAAAAAACACACACACAAACTGGTAAACAAAAACACACGACAAAACCACAAAACACACACACAAAAAAACAAAACACAACACTAGGAAAACAAACACAAACACACTGCGAAACCACACCACAAACACACACACTGGACAACACATACGGGACAACCACAACCACCACAAACACAACAACACACAATGGGGACACCACAATGGACAGACACACCAACACACACACCACAACAAACACACACTAGGACACACACACACTGAAACACCAACACTGGATACACACACACAATGGACCACAAACCCTGCTGAACAACACACACACACTGGACACACAACACGAACACACACACTCACACACTGGATACACCACACACTGGATACACACACACACAACACACACACTGGATACACACACACACACTGTGACACACACACTCACACCTCACCTGAACACACAAAACACACACTAGACACACACACACACACACACACCACACACCACACTAGGACACACACTGGGACATTACACACACACACACACACACACACTGGGACACAGACACACACTGCGACACATTTCCATGTGTTGTATTCTGAGATGAAAGGAAATCCACATATAGCCTAACTGGGACAGGACTTTGCTATGGCATCTTCTGTTGGGTGTCTCCAAGGTCAGGTCTGAGCCATGATCAGAATGTGTCTCTGTGGTCTATTTCCAGCCCTGCCATTTCTACCTGTCCTGATCTAGTGTTTCACCCCTGACCTCCTCACACCGTCTCACTGGTCCATGTCTGCTTTAGCTAACACCTCTACGTCACTGTGTTTATAATGGCTTTTATGGCTTGTTATGTCACTCTCGTAAACCATGTTATCAACAACATTACTTGGACCTGTCTGACCCTTATCCCATGGCCCTACTTTCTACAAAATGAAACATTTAAATTCCTCTATGAGTTTTTGTTTAGTTTCCATTAACTTATTCTATGATATTGTTGTATATTGGGGTTGTGCTGCAGCGGCATTCATGGGGGTTTGTATGTGTTGAGATGATCACGTTGCCAGATCAACGGTTGAACTGATGCCTGTACTCCTGTCCATCATCATTATTGAATTGTTATACAGACGTGGTTATGGCAACCCCAGAGACATAAATAAAGATTTGGCGATATGGAAGTAAGTCTGAATCTACAGGCACTCTTCTGTCTGGAAGAATATGCAGGTTTTTTTTTACAACAGTTTTAAAAACTGTTATGTTCTGTGGTCCAGTCTAGGCTAATGTTAAGCACAGTGCTATTGCTAGCAGAAGGGCAAGTGGCATAGTCTAGCTAGCAAAGAGAGAGTCTAACATCGTCACGGACGGGCAGAGAAAAGGAATGGAGACGGACATCGGAGCAGGAAAATCAACCGTGATTAAAAGGGAGGAATATACAGTTGATTAAAGGAAAGGACATGTATTCACCTGTAAAGACAAACCTTTTAATTAAATCTGCTAAATGGAGCAACTTAGTGAATGAATGATCACATGACTGAGGAATAAATATTGCTTTGGGTTGAGGAACAATATTGACGTGAGGTGACAATCAGGAGCCTGTGTGAGAAATGAAAGACAATATTGGAATTGATGGATAACATTGGACCAGTTTGGTGAAAGTACTGAACAGTGGAGCTCACTCATATACAGAAACGGGTTGAAATATTTAGTTCTTGTAAATGGACATGGATGAGGGACAACATGTGGCCTACATGTTTTAGTGGTAATGGGGCCAAAGACATTTAATTTTTTTTTTTTCTACTAGGCAGCTGCTACAAGCCAGACCAGAACAAGGTATAATAGAGACGTATGAGATATTGTGGAGATACTAAAGGACATTGTCTCACCAGAACACTAATTAATGCTGAATGGTCGAGGTTCCACAGGAGACATCAGGAAGACGAGAGAATCAGTCAACAATGTTTGCTGCTTGCATTAAAGAAACGATCAGAAAGTAATGTTGAGTTTAATGCTGTTCTAAATGACATCATTAGAGACCATATTAGTAGTGTGGCTACGGATGTGAAGCTACACAAAAAGAGACTTTGACTGAAAGTCATCTGACCCTTGGCACAGGACATTGAAAAATCAGTTGTGTCCATGGAACTAGCTGCTAAAGAGGCTCTCACCAGTTGGAGTTCATCAGGAAACTTAGTGGGTTTCATCTAACATTCCTAATCATTAGCTGTACATTGTAATCTCCATACACAGGGTAAACCTTCCAACCTAGAGAACATACAAATTAATAGAAATCACAACCGCTCCTCTGTGTGATCTCTGTAATCAAGGTGCCTGGGCCTTGGGCTCCTGTAATCATAGTGTACTGGGAGTGACCAGGGGGACAGTGTTTTGGACAAGAGGTTATCCTCATACCTTGTGTCCCCCAAAACTGTCTATTACTGAATGATAATTCAAACACTGTCATTACAGCAAAATAAACGTTAATGTTGGCTCAGGTTGGACAGCAAAGTCTAAAAAGATGTTGGAACTAAGATGGAAACCACCACAACCTCATGGATCAGCACTTTTTATAGATCTCATTGATTTGAGAACTATCCACTGCTAGGATCACATGGGGCTAGCCCAAACAACACATGCAGCTGGAAACCATAAGATAAAAATAAAAAAAACTCCTTCATGTAGTGGGTTCTACCCCAACAGATTGCCCGCCCGCCAGTCATGATCATTTCGTGCAATATGTTACCTTACTGATTTTATTATTATAATTGTAATTTACCTGCAAAAAGTGGTCAATTCCATAATATACTGATATGTATTTTAAACAGTATGTGTGTTTCTAGCTGCGGTTTTTACAAAAATAACCATTCCTTGCTGCTAGTTGTCTGATAATATATTTCAACAGTAATTGTGTCTCTAGCTGTATAAAACATTCCTGCTGCATATTGTTCTTGTCTGTGTTCCCTTTCACATAACTAAAAAGTTGATCACAGAGTTTCAACTGGAAAATCAGAGACAGGGAAATCACGGCACAGGACTTCCACTGTGGCAAGGCTGGGACATCAGGCTTCACATGCTGGTTGGAAGGACATGGATTGTACAGCCTGTGGTAAAAAGGTCCATTCAGGCTTCCACATGTATGGTGGAAGGACATGGATTGTCCAGCCTGTGTAAAAAGGGACATCAGGCGTCTACAGTGCTGGTGGAAGGACATGGATTGTCCAGCCTGTGGTAAAAGGGCACATCAGCTTCGTACATGCTGGTGGAAGGGACATCGGATTGTCCAGCCTGTGGTAAAAAGGGACATCAGGCTTCTACCATGCTGGGGCAAGGACATGGGATTGTCCAGGCCTGTGGTAAAAAGGGCACTATCAGGCTCTACATGCTGGTGGAAGGACATGGATTGTCCAGCCTGTGGTAAAAACGGCCACATCGAACAAGCCTCCAGAACACAAAAAGAGAACAGAGAACAGGAACAGACATTCCAACGCAAAGACAAATAGACATGTTCACACGTTGAGTAAGAGAAGAGCACTGAGCTGAGTGGGACTCAATCAGACGTAGGAAGGTCACCACTGAAAATCCAGACTTTTTTCCTGGCGGGTCCGCACGGCTACTATGTCTCCCCCTTGCTAGAGGGCAGACGGTGAGGTATGGAGATTGACACAGGGGCAGCTGTATCTCTTGTGTCAGAAAAAAGACACTGAAAAACAACCTTCCAACTTCAACCAGCGCACCTACTTGTTTAAAACGACTTTACACAGGTGAAATCTGGTCGCTGTGAAGAGACATCACTGATGTCACAGCTTCAGGAAACACAGTCAAAAACTGAAAAAAATCTGCCACTCTATGTTGTGAAAGGCAGACTATGCATCACTACTGGGATGTTCATAGTTGGAGGAAAATCACACTGACTGGCCATCAGTGCATTACAATGACACATGGAGACACAGACATACCTGACAATCTTAAAGAAACAATGGAGAAGTCTGTAAATGGACAGCGGGTTAGTATGAACGACATTACAGGGAAGCTTAGCATTGTAAAGCAGATCAGCAAACCAATGTTTTCTGATAGCAGGAACCTGTACCGTATGCTATCAGACCATAAGTAAGGGCTGACTTGGAGGCTTTAGTCAAGGAACAAAAGTACTGGAGCCGGTCAGCATGAAGTGAATGCATGAGCAACACCCAATCTACCAGTCCTTAACAACTAGAACCACCTGTTCTTTCAGCATATAAGAAAAAAAAACCCACTAGAGAACGTACCAGGCGTCCACTTTAGCATTATGCATTCAGGATTGCCATATCAACCAGGCAAGGTGGAGGATGTGCAAACATGGTTTTGTTAAATAAAACGCTGATAAATAGTGCATCATATTTTGTAAAGGATTAATTGCATCATGAAGAAATATTTGTGAAAATGATATCAATAAAAAAATTACAACAATAGAGTAATTCTACAAAAGATAAAATCGGCCTATATCCTATTTATCTGTTTCCCTTACAATAAAAACATTACAGTGTAAAACCATTTAATCAACTGTATTTGTAGATTTTAAATTTAGTAAGTAGAGTTACTAAATGCTTTCCATCTGGCTGACAATAACCCGGCCACCAACTATGCACCCTCTGCCTGGCAACTGCCTATGCACCCCCCGCTTCTCCTTGCACACAAATTCAGACAGCTGAATGTTTTGAAAGCACTGCAAATATTGGACCCCTTACAAATCAGCTGGGCTAGACAATCTGGACCCTTCTTCTAAAACTAGCGCCCGAAAAATTGTCGCTACCCCTATTACTAGTCTGTTCAAACCTCTCGTTCATAACGTCTGAGATCCCCAGAGATTGTAAAGCTGCCGCGTTCATACCCTCTTTCAAAGGGGGTGCCACTCTAGATCAAAACTGCTACAGGACCTATATCCCATCCTGCCCTGCCTTTCGATAAGTATATCGAAAGCCAAGTTAACAAACAGATCATCGACCATTTCGAATACCACTGTACCTTCCTCAGATATAGCAATCCGGTTTCCGAGCTGGTCACGGAGTGCACTTCAGCCACGCTCAAGGTCCTAAAACGATATATAACCGCGATTGATAATCGACAGTACTATGCAGCCGTCTCATCGACCTGGCCCCCAAAGGGTTTCGACTTTGTCAACCACCGCATTTTATTTGGGAGATTTAAAAAGCCTTGGTTTTTTAAAAAGACTGCCTGCCTGGTTCACCAACTACTTCTCAGATAGAGTTCATTTTGTTTAAATCGGAGGGCCCGTTGTCTGGGGCCATGGCATCTCTATGGGGGTGCCCCCAGGGTTCAAATTTATTGGGGGGACACTTTTTTTCCGTGTAAAATCAAGATGTCGCCCCTTGCTGCTGGTGACTCTAAAATCCACCCCTACCAGAGCCCCCATTTTGTATACATCTGGGCCCCTTTATTGGACACTGTGTAAAAACCCCAAACGGGCTTTAAGCCATACAAAAATTTCCCTTTAGTAGCCCCAAAAGCTCCCTTTAAAAACAGTAAAACAAAATGCATGTTTTTTAAATCGAACGCTGCTGGCCCCCGCCCCCCCGACTAGAATCCCACTCTCGAGGGTTGACCTAGATTTTTGGGGGACAACTACAAATACTAGGTGTCTGGTTAGACTGAAAATCAACTTCCAGACCACATAAAAAATCTCCAATCCCCAAATTTAAAACTAGAACGGGTTCTATTTCGCAATAAAGCCCCCTTTTAATCATGCGCCAAAAAATCCTCGTAAAACTGACTTCCACCGATCCTTGACTTTGGCGATGTCATTTTACAAATAGCCCCCAACACTCTACTCAGCAAATTGGGTAGCTATCACAGGCCATCCCTTTTGCTCCAAAGCCCCCTACACTACCCCCACGTGACCTTACGCTCTTGTTGGTGGGCCTCACTACATGTTGCGTCAAAACCCACTGCCCGGCCACTATAAACACTGCTAGGCAAAAACCCCGCCTTTTCTTGCTCATTTGGGCACCAAGAGCACCCACCCCCTAGTCTGCGCTCCAGAGGATATCTCATGGCATCCAAAGCCAAAAACCCCCCCTTTTGGGGCCATTCCTTCCCCGTTCTCGCTGCCAAAGACTGGAACGAATTGCAAAAATCTCTGAAAACTGGAGACCCCTTTTCCCTCAATAACTTTTAAACATCATTGTCAGAGCACCTTACGATCATGCACCCGTAACAGCCCACTGAAATTAGCCCACCCAAAAATCACCCTATATTGTTTTTTTATTTTGTTTTTTGCACCCCAGTACCTATTTTTCACAAATTCTTGCAATTTAAACATTCCAGTGTTAATATATTGTAATTATTTTGCACTATAGCCTATTTATTGCCTTACCTCCAAAACTTTTACATTTGACAGACTGTAATATATTTTTGTTGTATTTTGACTTTTTTGTTTTTTACCCCCTATGTAACTCTGTGTTGTTTTATTGCACTACTTTGCTTTATCTTGGCCAGGGCGCAGTTTTAAAAAGAACCTGTTTTCAACGGGGTTACTGGTTAAATAAAAGGGGAAAAAAAAATAAAAATAAAATCGATTTACTGTTTATTTTGACAAAGTACAAATTTAAAAAAAAATTAAAAATTAT